>OX453070.1:19304843-19904843 GCA_949699795.1 Spicauda simplicius | reverse complement strand
TGTATTAATCTTCTGTGTGTGCATGTTACCCACGACACAGGAGAAAACCCTGTGGGGCTATGCGTGTAGAATGCGTGTTTTTTTAATATTATAATAACGTAGGTAGTTTTTTTTTATCTATTAGACACATTAAATAAAATCAAATTTCTCTCTCCGGTGCCTATCTGTCTGCTCGGTCATTTTAGTCTTTTAAACTATGCAATGAATTTTACACGATCGAAGTGTGAAGTGGTGACTACCACCGCACCGATAGACATCTTTAACCCACTTCATCTCATGATCTCATTTTAATGTTACTGGTTATCAGTGTTTTTTGAAATTTCTTCTTACCGATATTTAATACCCATTAAATATCAGCATATATAAATTACGTGATAATATTAGTCTATAAACATGAAATGAACTGCAGAAGTAAGTCAGCAGTATTTACAGTTTTTCACCAAAACGCAAGAACTGCAATTATTTCACATTAGAAATAGTCTCCTCCGATGAATTATTGTCGTTTTACTACATATTAGCCTGGAGTGAAAACTAAAGTCCAATTTTAATAATTAACGGGTACTCACGATATGCATTTTTTCTAATTCTTTAAGAATTCTTTTTGCCGATATATCGACCCAGTTATATGAATCGTGGTCACGGTGAATTTGAAATATTGGCAAAAAGAATTCTTAAGGAATTTGAAAGCCGCATATCGTGAGTACCCGTTAATTATTAAAATGTATCAATTCCGCGATAATACTAGTCTAAAATCATAAAGTCAAAATGACTAATACTTCATTTGAATGATGATAAAACATCAACGTAACTAATTTAATTCTTAACCTCGTTAACATCTTTAGTTAACTTAGTAAAGATGAATTTAATTAAGCACTCCTGTTCATTTCGCATTGAGCTCAGAAGGACCGCAGCATAGATCGTGGGCAAGCCACATAATATATATCATGTACCAATATCGTTAGAAATGTCAAATGACCGCACTTCCTAAAAATCTGGCTCGTTCTCTGTATGTAAATGAAAAATTGATGCAAAATCCCTCAGAACATTGATACTGACGTATTGTATTAATGTTGATATGTTAAAATCAGATAGAAACTTAGAAATATATTAAAATTGATATTCATTTCATGTATTACTTGATAGATTTAAGCCTCTTAACTATAAATGTGACAGGAATCGATTTTAGATTTGAACACAAATGCTAAATTCTAATTAATGCTTTCATTATAAATAAAGAATGTTTCAAACAAATGATATTATAGCTTTCAAGAAGAAACCAGACATTAAAAATATTCTTCTATGACTAAAATAAAAACCACCAGAGCAATCGAACCAAGCATCTACGTTTTAAATTCTTTAAAATTCACTCATTTTTCATTCAATCACCTCGATGAATTTTTAATAAGAATTGATGATGCTGCATAAACCAAGCTGAAATATGTGGTCGACTTTGCTTTTAAACCTTTTCGCAGTTTCATTTTCTGAGTAAGCGCAATTAGTATGAAAGCATCTAAAAGATATTATTCAAACGAATACTTTTATAAATGTGGGTAAAATCTTTTTCCAAATATTTGCACATTTTTGATGAGCTTCAACAAAGAACTTTGAAAACACCGGACGCGTTTTGAAAAATAAAAGTTCCAGTAGTGAAGCTTAATTAACGAGAACATTCCGTGAGTAACACTTTGTATCTGCAAGAAAAATACAAGCTTTTCTTTAAATTCAAATGAGTACAGTAATGGAAAGTTTTCCATCTAATGAATATTTACCTGTATGTAACATTCCAAGGCTTACTGTAAGTATCCTGAAAGCCCATTATTATTCCACTGCTTAAATGATACTTGTCATAGTATTAAGTACTATACTGGGAATTCAAGAGTTGGTAATTTGTCAAAGCAGCAATTTTGTTAAATGATTGTGTTAGGCATACTAAGTAGTCCAAGCTGACGTAGCATAATGTATGCCACTCCTATTACTTGAAATTATGAAGTTATGAAGTATGATAATTATATAACTTTTATATTTTCTGTAGAATAGAAACATCTGTAGGGTTTAATTATATAAATAGTCTATATTATAGTTGAACTGTGACATTCAAAGGGCCAAATATCGTATCGTAGTTCTAAATATAGTTTTTGTTATTATGTGACTAAAAACAATGTTACCACAAATTATTTATAAAATTTATATTTTTACATTTATAAACAAATACAACAAAAGCTTAAGTTACCTGGTGATAAGCCAATATAAAAACATTCTCAAAGTCACAACCATATTTACAAACAATCAGCTAGACATTACACGTTAATTATAAATCCAAGACTAGATATAACACATTCATAATAATCAGTCCAGGTTCAGAGATCTACTGGGTGAAAACGACCAAATAGTCTACGGGCTAGGTGCTGCATTTTAATATCTTTCGGAAGGCCTTTCTGAACTCGGGGTTGAAGATGGTGTAGATTACAGGGTTGAGGAAGCTGTTGATGTAACCCAACCACGTGTTGAGGATGAAGACGGTGACACCGGGGGAGAATTGGAGACCAAACTTAGCGCAGATGGCGTCCAACACGTTGCAAGTGAAGAATGGTGTCCAGCAAAATAGAAACACGCCTGAAATCAAACATATTGTCAGTAATATTCTATAATTATATTTTTTTAAATTAATTTAAGAGGTTTTGAAATGTTTTAAAGGGATAAAAGTGAGTAACGTGGCAAGTTATTTTACGACAATATATATATTTCTCACATAATGGAAAACGTCGAATAATATGAATTTATACAGTACTAATTGACCCGGCGAACTTCGTTCCGCTTAACAGTCAAAAATCGAATATTATGAGTATTATTCTACTATATTATACATGTATTAAACATAAAAAACTTCCTCTTGAATCACCCTTTCTATTAAAAAAATGTATTAAAATCCGAAGCGTAGTTTTAAAGATATAAGCATACATAGGGGCAGACAGCGGGAAGCGACTTTGTTTTATACTATGTGGTGATAACAAAAAATATGTACCTTACTGAACTTCTAATTTTAAGAACGCTACGGATATATTTCCGTGTAATTCTGTCTTGCCTATCATTTGACGTTGTGACTATACTTGAACGGTTATAATACTCTGTTAAAAGTTTACGAGAATTCGATACAATTTAGACCCTTTTGTAAGATCTCGAAGTTTTCGATCGAACTAACTTTGCACGAGTTTCAAGGAAGGTAGGACTTTTACGATATGGCAAAAATTATAGTTCAGTAAGAGAAATAACTTGTGGAAGGACTACTCTGAATTCGAAAAACTTTTTGCAAACACTTTTCCACGTAAATGCCCAAATTGTGTCGAAAGGTTCTGAAAATTGTTAAGAAGTTGGCAAAGTAAAGTCAAAACGTTTGAACCCATCTGAAATTTTGTCGCTTAAATGAAACTTTCAATTTCATACAGAACATTTGTTGACTTTTATGTGATAATATAAAATGACATGTAATAATTGTTATGCAATACAATAAAAGTAATAGCAGTTATCGAAATTATTGGCCTTGATTCGATAATAATCATTATAGAAATTTTTTAAGATGTATTAATTGAGAACAATAAAGTAACATCAAAACATATACGTACAGTCAGCAGCATATAGTTAGTGGCGTTCAAAGTGTCCATATTGTTAGATACAATCAAAGTGTTCAATAATATCGGCACAACCTACGTGTTCTAATTGTTGACAACATCTTAAACTCCCAAATGTCAGGACGTTCATAAACTCATAATGTTAATACCACCCAAATTGTCACAAATGTTCCGGCGTCAGTGGTAACCTAGCAACGAGACTGTTTGTAAATATAGGTACATTTTATAATATTAAACTTTATGTTGCGAATATGTTGTAAGGATCACTTACTGTGCGAGCAATGATAATATTGACATATGTTTGTCTCATTTAGGGTTTTAAAATTTAATGAACATACTTTTCATCAGTTTAAAAATGAGAAAACCGTAGAGGTTACAGAAAAACTATTATATTTTAGCTAAAATATATTGTTTGTGAAATATACATCAGTCTTTATTTTTTTTTAATATACATCCTTTGAAACCCTTTGAACATCCTTGCTAGTAACGATCGAATAACTTTAAGCTCGTATGTGAAAACGAATTTCTGAGGAACTTCTTTTTTGTACGTCAAATAATTGAACAATGTTGTTGTGGTGAATCAGCATCAGATAGTGTCACTGTCAAACGTTGATTTCCGGAGAGAACAGGAAGAAGACTTGTTCTTTTTCAAGTGTGTTATGAACCCACTTAGGCCTTCTTTTTCTTGACGAGGGTAGGTTTGTAGAACTTGACGTGGTAAGTATTTCAGGTGCAATATATGTGTATGTTTCCATATACAGAACATTAACAACACTTGACGCAATTGAGCACGGATGAGATACTAACTCTGTCGATGGAATTATTAGAATGCAATATAATGGTGTATGCCATTATGCCCCGTGACATTTACGCATTTTGCCCCAATTACTATGTTAAAAGAAAATATGAAATAACGGTAAGACTAAAGCAGTGTTAAAATTGCCCATCAACTTCAAGGAAAACGTAAAATAAAGGAGAACATAATCATCAATTCAATACTATTTCTTGCTTGTTTCTGTAGTTATTAAGGATAAAAAAATATTACATCAATTATGCATTTAAACTAAATTTGATTGTAAATCAACTGTCATGGTCCATTGAGTATTGTTTGAAAGCAGGTTCTGATGGGCTGCAGCAACATCTCGCAAAAGCGTTTCGTTTCCGGTATGTGTGCATGACCCGTCTTACTCGTCCGTCCTCTCGTCTTGTCTTATCATGCCTCTTGTTCCCCTAGACCGATTCTATGACTTTGACAGTCAATGACGTCATTGCAAGATATGAAAAGGATAGTTGTTAATATAAAAAAGAGAGAAGAGAAGAGTCATTGTTAGCATGTCCTATACCGTAAGTGATCAGGAACCTTATATCCGCAACATAAGGTATAATATTATAAAATGTACCTATATTTACGAACAGTCTCGTTGCTAGGTTACCGCTGGTGTCGTAACAGATGCTGAAATTGTGACAATTTGAGTGGTTCATTATGAATTTATGAATGTTCTGTCATTTGGAAGTTTAAGATGTTGCGAACAATTAGAACATGTAGGTTGTGCCGATATTATTGAACACTTTGATTGTATCTAACAATATGGACACTTTGAACGCCACTAACTATATGCTGCTGACTGTACCAAACAAGAAATAATACCTAGTTAATCAATTAAAGGGGAAAACGTACATAACTATTTTATCAGGACGTGTATAAATGGAACGATCAGAAACAACAGAAATCATCATCAACTGATGGTTATAGTTACTACTCAGCACATGAATATATTATTTACTCACGTGTCATCAGTATCTACATAATTATGTATCTGTAGCCAGCACTTTATAAATACTAGCAAAACATACAATAACATCAATAAAATTAATTCAATAAACCGTCAATTTAAATAATCTCCTACTCTTATAAATAAATCATAAATCCCTATACACTAATACTGCGATAATTATTTTCTCATTTAGACTACTAGGTCTGATTACCTCCGAGAGGAGATCAGTGCGTCTTTACTCCCATAATGGCCAGTGCAAGGATTCATTACCGCTCTCCCAATTAAGTCATTGAAGTACTATAAGGGGATTATACCGTACAAATAAGAACTAATAACCTACGACTTTACGTTATTTCAAAGGTAAAATAAACATAAAAAATCGTTCAATTAATACAAAATGCTGATGTAAACTAATTGCAATAAATAACAAGATGGAGTGTCGCAGGTGTAGTTATTTTGAAAGCAGATGAGAAATATTTATCAATGTTGGAAATGTTGTTTTATTGCTTAGGTTTACACGAATATTATGCTCCTAAATCAACGACTTAATTATCCATATTTGATAAAGAATGAATGAGAGTGGAGATTTATATCAGGACTATAGATTCTTTGCAACTTTTGGGGAGTAAGTAAGAACGACATGGTTTAGTTAGTGGAACGACAAGTTTACCGGGTCAGCTAGATTATTACTATAACTTCGTTTCGGCAAATAATAATTAGACCTTAAATATTAGGAGAATAAATTATACAAATAATTTATATGAACTGCTGAATTTGCAATTTATAATGAATCTGCAATTCTTATGAAATCTGCGCTTTCGTTCTCTGCTCGCTAAGTTTTGCGTTTTCTTTTATGTTCCAAGCTAACCTAACTAATCCTATACAAAACGTCCCAGTTAAAGGTAATCCTAAACCACAACATAAATAGTAATGGTCTTGGAACATCTATGGTTCAGGAAGATTTACACCCTTAATACTTAATGGTGAACATTTTTTTTGTTAACCTATTCTGATAGCTACTGAATATACATACAAAATTTCATCAAAATCGGTCAAGTCGTTTTGAAGGAGTTTAAACGCTAAAACTGTGACGCAAGAATTTTATATTATAGATATTAAGCGATCTCGAAATTATTGCTAGTTAAAATTTATGTAGTTTTATTTAATTCATATATAGTAAAATTTTAAGATCAGTTATAAATATAACTTTAATTATTACCTAAAACAATAGCCAGTGTTTTGGTAGCCTTCCTCTCCTTTTTAGCAGAAGACTTCTCGCGTTTCTTTTTGCTCGCTTTGTTCGCTTTGTAGATTGTAAAACGAGCGGTTGCTGCACTGGCCTTGCGTTCTTTCTTGCACGTGGAGCCATCACGCACGTCGTAAACGCTCGCTTCCAGGTCTTCTTCTGACCGGATAGCCAGAGAAGCTGTCCTGTGGGAAGAAGATTTTTGAAGATTACTAATTGAAGAAGAATACAGCTCTAAATAAAATAAAGAATGTAGTTATTAATGCTAACGTCGTGAACATATTCGTGCACAAAATACAAAGAAGCATCGTGGCATGTTGCAATGTCGTGAAAAGTTACGATGTTGTAATATGCGTTATTTATTTGTCATGATACTCATCTTAAATTCAATTATTATTTGTGATCCGTGGTCATCTGAGGACTGGCTCATAATATGAATAAGATGTAAACCAAATAATAACCATTGTGACGCTTTTCGATCAAAAATTAGTCACAGAAAATTGACATATCGTCAATTTTCACATAATATGATCTTTGCAAATGAAGACCTAAACGTACCCGTATATTGAAAATTGGCAGACAACATCATCCAATTAGGAAAACTATTAGAGTTAGTTCCCGTAATAATTTCCACAAGTGACTATAAATAATAATGAACATATCAGAATATGATTGGTTCACGTTAAGTACCACCTGTAATTTAGATTTTAGTTAAGTATCTACGCATTACTCTTAATTAAGGTAGTAAATAGTAAGTAACTGTGAAGGAATGTATTGTAATCAGACAACAACCTATTATTTATGATCCCACTGCTTGGTATGGGTATAAATGTGAGTTTCAGAAATTTTGTTAACCGCACTGCCTAATTAAAAATTGGTAAACTTTACAAATTTTGAGAGTTTTTTTAAATAACTTTTAGGTCTACAGGTTTCTTCAGCTTATTACAGGTTAATTACACCTTATTACAGGTTAATTAACCTTACAGGTTATAACCTTATTCGAGAAATAAAGATTATTTGTATTTGTATTCACGATGTTTACCCTCGCTCGCTTAATAATGTAAGCAGTGATATTTAATTTCCAATTTACACATAATTTTAGAAAAATCACTGGTATACCTGGGAACTTTGGACCATTGATTAGTAGGTGGAGAATCAAATATTAGTCTATCACGGCTCCACATTGTAGTGATATAGGTACTCGTATTTACCTAGAATCTGATTCAGTCTTCATCGCCTTCCCATTCTTTCTCCATTTAGCACCATCACAGCTCATATTCTTCAGCACTGTTGCATCTCTTATCACTGGGGATCCTGGAGGTGAGACATGCTCCCGAATGGTGTCTTCGAGGTTGGACGGTGCATATCCTGAGTCATTGTTGCCGTTTGGGTCTGGTAATGATTTTAGAATTTTCTTAGGTCCTCTGTAGAAAAAAATAGGTATTTTAATTATTTTGTCGGTTTCTTTTTGTAGCAAACGGGAATGCAGTCCACCAAATGTACTGAAGTTGTTACTACATGGCGAAATGTTTGAAGTTTGCAATAATAAATATAATCGATTTAAAACACGTGTTCAAAAATTTTATGCTCGGTATAGTGGCTATGGTTCTAACAGTGCAATATGTGGGTTTATTGCATTTAGAGATGAAGTTTTGGTTTCATTCACTGCCAAATTATCGCAACGATAATTTAACATCGTCTGTGAATCTGGGTAATTTTGAACTTGTTTTGGCTACACTAAATCATGAGCCATTTATTTTGGGTAAGTCTATGAAACCTTTTGTTACAAATCTAGGATTTTTCCGTACTGGAACTACTAAAGCAATATTTGAATGTAGAAAAGGTTCACGTTGTAGATTGCATTTTCTAATGTCTAATTGGAATTTTGCACTGAGTTATTGTTCACTGTAGATCATTAAAAGTCTCCACCTGATAGTTTCTTCAGTGACGGTGGCGAGCATAAACTCCGTCGACTTGTCATTAGGGATGACGTGACACTCGTCTGCATCAGCCTCCAGATCAGCTGAACGCTTGTCGAAACTAAACAAAGATTGTTCGATTTATACTTCAATACTGCTACTCTTAGCAATAAAGTGTAAAGCAACTAAATGCTAGATAGGATTGAAAAGTCTAAAAAGTACAAGAAAGGTAAAAATGTGTATTTTTCAAAAGTTTTAAACCGTTATCTGCAATCTCGAATCCCTTTTTGTCTAGTAAAAGCAGATAACAATCTAATAGCTACATTATCATTAGATGAACTTCATGCTCGTTTGCTACCTAATTAACATAAGCCCATGCAAATATCTTATTTAATTGTTTTGCAAGATATTTCTAGTCTAATGAATATAATGCTGATCTTGCAATTTATATTTTTATGTAACTTAATTAGAGTTGATTCAAGTACCAAGTAAGCACTAGATTAGAAGCTTTGCGTCGCTTATATTTGATGGCATGGAGGCTAAGGGCGTCTAGATGGTTTACGTAGACAATATTTATATTATTGAAATTCAAAATTTATTAACAATAGACCGAAAAGCGGATCTATTCTTAATTTTGATGTCAATGTGGAGCTGGAGCTAAGTTTCCTTTATTTTGCTTACATAATACTTGAATATGCTTTTACTTACTATACATAGATTTTAGTTTCATACCTATCCTCATGATCATCTTCATTGCTTCCTGATCCAGTGTTTGTGGGTCGATCATCTAATGCGGTCTCCAGTTGCCTTGTCTGCGCCACATTCTCTATAACGACGGCTGTGGTGGGACCTGTCATGGGGTCACCTGCCACTGGTGGTTTCTTCGCTGCTCGTTGCTTTTTTGCGCGGTTTCTTAAGGCCTGTAATGAAAATTATGTTATAATACAATGAAAACATTATCTCTTTAACAGAACGAGGGCCGAGCAATTATAAATAATTCTTACAATGATTTTTTATAAGGATTACCTCTAACAGTTCGTTTAGATTACTTGTTAATTAGTTATTATTTGTTTTAAGTAAAATATTTGCTAAACATAAGACTAGATAAACTTTGTATAATTAACACCTAACATTTAATATAATTTGTCTTTCGAATATCTAACTACGAATTAATTATTTAAGATTTTAAAGTACAAACGCCAGTTTAATGAACCATATTTTAGAGTTAAATATTCCAAATTGTGATAGAACTATTATTAGACATAATTTTATGATTCTCAAGAGGCTCATTTAAAAGCCCAATTTGTAGAATATCATTAAGCATTAAGTTCATGCTAACTAAGTTATTACCATCGTTTGGTATTCTGATACTTTAATGATAATTTTAAACCATAAAAGCTTTTAAAAAAGCAACTAAGAACGTTGCTTAATATAAAATGGTTTTAGTCCTACGCTTTACTTCAAGGTTTCCTAAAGTATCTTAAATATTTACACAATAAAAATAATTAACGAGATTGCTTTAATACATAGGGCTTATTTCTGTATCTTTATTTCTGAAACCAAGGATCTTTTGCCTATTAAGTTTGAAATTACATTCGCTCACCTTAAATATATTGTAATAGAGGAACATCATCATAATGCAGGGTATGTAGAAGGAGCCAAGTGAGGAGTAAAGCACGTAGTTCTGGCTATTGAAAAGGCACTCGTCGAAGTTCCTATCAGGGGTGTCGTTTAGGCCCAAAACTATTGGTGCTCCGATTGCAGCAGAGATCAGCCAGACTAATACAATGGTGAACCATACTCGTCTGTTGTTCTTGTGTTTCGCGTATTTTATTGGCTGGGTTACTGCTATATACCTGAGGACAAATAAAAACAATTAAAACATTGATATCGCTATTGATGCGCATGGCTTTCGCTGCAATAACCGCAGCACATAAATGCAGTTTAGACTTAATACTATTTATATATATTTATTATTTTCTTAAAACGATCGAATTTCGGTCATTATATAACATTTCTCTTTATAGTATAAGTTTTAATGTCTAAATTTTAGTCTACTATCGTTGTAACTATGTTCTGTAGTTATCTCGAATAAACGTTTTTTCTTTCTTTGTTGTTGCTTTCTTTCTTTCTTTCTGTTACAAACATTTGCTACGCTGATAAATGATAAAAGAATAATCAAAATAGTTAAACTATTTAGGTAGAAGATATTTCAATATAGATGATGGTTAAAGATTCAGATTGTCAGTTGTTTCGTGGATAAATAAAATCAATAACATAATCAAGATAATATTTCTACTAGAGGTCTATCAATGATGCAAAGGCTTATAATAATATATTATAAGAATCGTTTCAGGATAGATTGTTTCATGTTATTGATATCTTGAGTTGATATGTCGTAAGACTTGTTACTAAAGGTTACACATAAAGACAAGAGTCGTTTCAATTTAATAGGCAGAGTACCTTCGGCACGTATTTTCAAAACGAAGTATCCTCAAGGAATTATATGTAAGTTCCGAGATGGTCGGTCGTAAAGTGACACATGGGCCTACGTGCTTTCCCTTTATACTGTCTCAATGGCTGTCCCATGATTAATGTGACTTCGTGGACGTAATGTCCTCGACGCTTTAGGGTCACTGCGATGTTATGGTAATGTAAAACATATTCCGATGTTTATTTAATAGTTGGGAACTTTGTATTTTTTGCTTGTGTCTTGAAGTTACACAACGGGAGATACGCTTGAGTTTATTTAACTCTAGTATTGTGCACGCAGGCAAATGTTACCTAATAGTACTAATACTATTAGGTAAGATTTGCGTTTAAGAGTATTGATTATAGTGATGTACTAGTAAACAGTGGTATAAGTTAGATTCATTAACATTTTGAAAATAACGTTTACGGCACTAAAGAAGTAGAAATCACATCCAGTTCATCAAATAGTAAGTGGCCATTGATCAGTGCTGACTACTTATAATACAGGGATCTTATTTGTAACCAAACACATGCAACACCGCTTTATCTGCAAAAACAGCCAAAGCTGGGTATAGTTGCGATTGTAGTGCGTCCTCGTTTAAATCATACTCAAATTGACTTGTAACTTGAAGTTGAATGTGGATTAGCCTTACCTATCAACAGATATGGCGACTAAGTTGAATATGCTGGAAGTGGAGGAGGTGACATCCATCGCGATGTATACATCGCAGATGAACGCGGGCAGCCCCCAGGAACCGTGCACCTGTCAACAAAAACAAATATTTGAATAAAAATACTACATATGCTCTATCAAAATGAAAACATCACAATAAAACATAAGAAGCAGAAGAACAGAGTTAGAATCGCACCAGAATATAACAATATGAATATCAATTTCGTAATAGAAGTAAGAAAGAGGTTTAATCGAAATTATAATAGTATATTGAGATTTTCTTTTGTAACATTTTAGTTTTCACTTTATTCGGTCACTTTATTAAGCTATATATAATACACACTGACAATATAAAATCTTCAGGATTCATTTATAAGACTGAACAAAACGATATTATGTGAAATACCTATTAAATAATTGGTATAAAATGATGTTTTAATATTTATCTATAAATTATAAGGCTGATTTGTGATTTCAAAACAATAATCAACGTTATTTTTTTAAACACTGGTTTTATTTTATTGTAATTATTCTCATTTTTATTTTGAAGTATCCCAGCACCAACACACAAATTCAGAACTCATCATTTAGACTTCCTTGATGTGGCTTGAATCGAAAGTCTTCTGTATCAGTCAGGTATAACAAATGATAGACGAATCATTTAGCCTTAAATATTTCTGACATTTGTTATTAGGTTTGCTGGGAAAGTAACAGTGTAAAAGCGGATAACTTTCAGCAGGTAACTTGTAATACTAAGGATGGTAACAAAGGCGCTTAATAGCGGAGACGACACCGGACGCGTCAGAGCTGTTGCATTAGCTCCATAATGTTAGCTTGTTTACTTCACTAGTTTCATAAGTACAGGTAAGTAACAGCTCTTTAGCTCTCAATCTTTGAAGACGTACAATGTTTGGACACACATATGTTAATATTTATGTTTTAAAAAAAATATATTATAAGAGAGACTTCACCGACCGCGGAACAGACAAGTCATAAATTGCGTGTCTCTGCAAATAAAATAATCCTTAAACAGAGCCAATATCAATATACATTAAAAAAACTATATCTTAGAGAAATATAAGTGCGTAACTTTAAGTTATTTCAAACATAACAATAACTTTAGCTCACAAAGTAAAAGTGTAGCAAGATACCGGAGAAGAAATATCTTAGAAATTAAAGCGGACACCTTTTGGCAAGGAACTTGTAACACAAAAGGTGGTGACAATGGCGCTTAATGGCGGAGGCGACACCGGACGAGCGGGGCTGTTGCATTAGCTCCGTAATGTTAGCTTGTTTACTTCACTAGTTCCATAAGTACAGGTAAGTAACAGCTCTGGAGGTCTCAATCTTTGGAAACGTACAAAGTTTGGATACTCATGGGTTAATATTTGTGTTTTAATAAATTATTATGTACCTGCTTTGTTTTTTTCTTTCAATTGTAATCTCTTTAAGGGACATACAGCATTATTTAGGTTATAATTAAAATTGGCATACGAGGTATAGGTACATAGGTATGTCCATTGACAAATTCTCATTCATATTCATAAATTCATGTATTTCAGTTGACACCGAAGTACTCATTTTTTTATAATCGGAAAATATGTGCGAGTTGACTTTATCTTTGATTTCCTATAACACAATTTTGATTCCTAACTCTCTGTGAAAACTTTCATTGGTATTATACTAGGATGCATCCTCTATAGTTCTTAGTACCTTTTATTGACTGAAATATAATTTGTTAGTAGTTTTCAGTTTATTGCGTTTTATATGTATATACAAATTTGTACTAGACTAACATTTTATAAAAATTTTGCTATAAAGTAACAGTAATAATAACTTTTCAAATACACTCCTTTCTTTTCCGACTTCTGAGACATACGTACAATGTTATATCAAACATAATTGGCATATTACGTCAAAAGTTGCCTTTTAGAACGCTCAGACTATTGTGAGAGGAAAATCTATACTTATAATAAAGTTGTAGAGAGGTCAATTCTGTACATGAAATATTTTTCCAAAATAACTATCAGGGCGTGATTAGGGATCGACACTGATGCCAAAAATGCAATCAGTAAAATTTTTGTCTGTCTGTCTGTCTGTCTGTCTGTCTGTCTGTCTGTCTGTCTGTCTGTCTGTCTGTCTGTCTGTATAACCGTTATAGAAACAAAAACTACTCAGTGGATTTTAACGAAACTTGGTACGATTATTCTTTATACTCCTGGGCTGGTTATAGTATACTTTTCATCCCGCTACAATCAATAGGAGCAGAGCAGTAAAGGGAAATGTTGGAAAAACGGGAGAAGTTACTTTTTTAAGCTTCTGTTGCGTGTGCAACCTTAATGGTTAAAGCTACACAGAAATCATGTATGAGGGAAATATTTTCCTTAAAATTATCTAAAAAATATCCTACGACAGCATATGTCTATCTTTTATGGTTGACTCACAATAACACGTGTAACTCCCGATAGCTTAGCAGTTCAAAGCTTTCTGATTATATTTGTCTACTCTTACGTTTATAACTCAGTCATCTATCTGTACGAAAATGAACATGAAAATGAAAAATGAAAAATGAAAAATGAAAAATGAAAAATGAAAAATGAAAAATGAAAAATGAAAAATGAAAAATGAAAAATGAAAAATGAAAAATGAAAAATGAAAAATGAAAAATGAAAAATGAAAAATGAAAAATGAAAAATGAAAAATGAAAAATGAAAAATGAAAAATGAAAAATGAAAAATGAAAAATGAAAAATGAAAAATGAAAAATGAAAAATGAAAAAAGATAAATGAAAAATGAAAAATGAAGAATGAAAAATGAAAAAGAAAATGAAAAAAGGAAAATGAAAAATGAAAAATGAAAAATGAAAAATGAAAAATGAAAATGAAAAAGGAAAATGAAAAATGAAAAATGAAAAATGAAAAATGAAAAATGAAAAATGAAAAATGAAAAATGAAAAATGAAAAATGAAAATGAAAAAGGAAAAATGAAAAATGAAAAATGAAAAAGAAAATGAAAAATGAAAAATGAAAAATGAAAAATGAAAAATGAACAGTGAACAGTGAAGAGTGAAGAGTGAAGAGTGAAGAGTGAAGAGTGAAGAGTGAAGAGTGAAGAGTGAAGAGTGAAGAGTGAAGAGTGAAGAGTGAAGAGTGAAGAGTGAAGAGTGAAGAGTGAAGAGTGAAGAGTGAAGAGTGAAGAGTGAAGAGTGAAGAGTGAAGAGTGAAGAGTGAAGAGTGAAGAGTGAAGAGTGAAGAGTGAAGAGTGAAGAGTGAAGAGTGAAGAGTGAAAAATGAAAAATGAAAAATGAAAAATTGAAAATGAAAATGACATTAAAAGCTGGAAAATTTTTAAATTCTTTAAATATGCTCGGACTTCCTTCTCATGAAATTTGTTTAAAAATTGGCATTCCGATTATTCTGCTCCGAAATTTAAGACCACCACAACTTTGCAATGGAACTCGGCTAAAAGTAACCCGGTTGCAACAAAATATAATCGAGGCTCAAATTTTAACAGGTTGCGGTGCAGGAGAAACCGTCTTTATTCCCAGAATTCCCTTAGTACCTAATAATTTTCCATTCCAATTTAAAAGAACGCAATTCCCAGTATCGGTGTGTTATGCAATGACAATTAATAAGGCTCAAGGGCAGACTTTTCGTGTTGCTGGAGTAGATCTCGGTGTCAGTTGTTTCTCGCATGGTCAGTTGTACGTCGCTCTTTCCCGGGTCAGTAGTTCCAAAAATCTTTACGTTCACGTGCCGGATGGATCAACATTCAACATAGTTTACCCGGAAGCTTTGCATTGAAGTATTTTCGTTATATAAGTACTTAAGCCTTCGGCAGGATCAGAATAGGGCTACGGTATCCCTGCCTGTCGTAAGAGGCGACTAAAAGTCGTAAGGGGCTTCTGGGGTTGCGGGCGGCTAGAGTGGGAGCTTGAACCGTCCAGCCAGGCGATACCGGGAAGGTGGCGATATGTGTGGTCGCATACCGCCGTAAAGACTAGATTGGGTGGTGGGCCCATCCGCCCATCTGGGAGGAGCCCGAGTCCTCTTTATAGCACCGAAGACGGCCACCGGGGGGGTTTTAGTGCGGTAAAAATTCCACATAACTCTGCGTCGCTCCCACGGCGTCGGGTACCTTTTGAAGGTTTCCCCCTCGAGAACAACAAAAAAAGGATTAACTTAGTCTATATTTATGTGTCGATTAAAATGAAATACACTAATATTATAATAATAATGTAGGTACTAACATTAAGTGATTTTGTTTTTTATATCTGCGTCCGTATTTCCAAAGTCCATTTGTGGCTATCGGGATATCCAATTCCAGAGAGCGATTGACATTCCCCACGCGATTTCAATTCGCAACGTTTTATTTATTTTTTGATTTATTTAATATCCCATCAGCTTATCGATTTTGTATTAATTTTTGCTCAGCAAATATGTGAGTGGAATATTTAATAAATGTTGTACTTTTGGGGAAAATATAAATTTTGTAATACTATTGTTTTATACAATAACTAGCCATTTATTTACAAGAGTTAAAATAATAAGCCTGTGGACGTGATGAGGTACATGGTCTACTTATTTTATTTCAGCTAACTACCGCATTTAGTCTTTAAACTTAGCGGAACACTGCCGCGACAGTGTAGTATAATTTTAACAATCAAAATTCGTCGTCTAAGTTCTAACACCGCGTAACTCAAAAACGCCCATTTTGAGTTAATGAAAAAATGGTATCTCAAAAAAATATACGAACATGCTACATTTAAATAAAAAATATTATTTTAATATGAGTATATTACTCTTTTAAACGCAATATGTTATTTGGTAGTTGTAGAATTATAAATAACTACTTGAGACAGTTTATTTGCTCTCCTGAAAAGTTGCTAATTTTGAGATCCGCGGTGTTAGAACTTAAGCGGCGAAATGTTGTATATTTCTATAATAATTAAAATAAAGGTGTAACTCACTCGAATGATATTATGATATTATTGTTAATTTGCAGTTTCCTTTATATTGACGACCCGCGAGGCAAAGTGGTTACCATACCGGTCTGACGCGCAATGGAAAGTGGGTTCGATTCCCAGCCAGACAGGTATCTGAATGATGAATTTAGATTTATGTTCTGGGCCTGGGTGTTTGTGTATTCGTCTTGTGTGTGTCCATGGTACCCACGACATAGGAGAACATCCTATTGTAGGGCTATGAGTGTCGAAAGCGTGTTTTTATACAAGTTTTTAAACTAGTTGACCCGACGAACTTCGTTCCGCCAAATTGTCATAAATCTAAAACGATCAGTATATAATGTAAGTATCATACATAAAAACCTTCCTCTTGCATCTCTTTATGTATTAAAAAAACTTCATTAAAATCCGTAAAGTAGTTTTAAAGATCTAAGCGTACATAGACAGACAGCGGAAAGCGATTTTGTTTTATACTATGTAGTGAAGATTGCTTTGCAGCGTCGATATTCTAATCGCGGTCGTGCTAAACTACATCTCAGTTAAATATATTTAACATTCCGAATTGGTTACTTTGAGAGCGTTTCGCACCAGATAGTAACAGCTGAATCAAGCAAGAACCAACCTTATTACCTTCTTTTAAGAAGGATATCACATGTATGTAGTTTTGGGCAAAGGAAAATGTAGCCTACATAAGATTTACTTCGGTCATAGTAAAGTGCACCGTATTACTTTACCATAGGGGTTGTGATAACTGAATTTGTATGTTGGTCGGGTGTCAAAGCCTCTGCCAATTGCATAGGAGTGCCGCTAGAAGCTGAGGGTCTATTAAAGGATGGGTTCACCCCTATTATCGAGTTCGGGGTTACGTTATATTGTAACAAGTTTTGGTGAATTGGGAGGCATATTTAGCCAAGCCGAAATAGTCTTGTAGTAAGACAGTCCTATCTGGGTTTAATTTGCTGCTATTACTATTTCTGCAGCATGAAACGTGCTACCCACATGTTCTTTAAACTTCCACCGATCTACGAAGTTAAGTTACGTGGGGCGTGGTCGGAAGTTGGATGGGTGACCAATATCAAGGCTTTTATAAGCGGCTCGACAAAAATTGACACGGGTTGACAACCTATACTTTATCCATTAGTGCTTTAAGAAGCATAGTGCTTTAAGTGGTGGTAAAACCAGCGTAGTTGGACCGTGGAAGTAACACAGCAACATATTTCCAACGTGAAGCATTTCTTGCGCTTCGATAGTAGGGTGTGGTTGCCGGCACACTTTTATATGAGGCGACCATCATAGTGTTCGAGAGTAGCAACGCATCTGTGATTGACTTCAGATAGAACCCATGTTCTGCTTGAAGTTGCTCGCCGATGTCCATGGGTGGCAGTGACCACTTACAATCAGGTGGACTGAATGCTGGTTTGCTACTTCAATCAGATAAAAAAAGCCCCTCCCAGTTGCGAGACAAGACATCTCAGCAGTGTGATATAAAGAAATTGATAATTGTGATATAATTAACATTGCTAAAAATAACATTTTGATATCCACAAATCAGATAGGTAAATTATATAGCTTAGATAAAAAACTTTGACCTAAAGTATTTATGAAATAAAATAATTAAGGTTTATAATACAGAAAAAACAGAAACATGAGACGGCTTAATTGCGCTATTTTTGGTAAGGTGAAAGGACTTGTTTCTTGTACATACTAGCTTATTCCCATGGTATTGCCCACTTTGATCACGTCTACCAAGGTAAGGAGATTCCTTAAAAGATGCTGTAGGTGGTAGAACATGTGTAGTTCGACCGGGAAAGCACCACCGCCACACCTATTTCTATTTTTAACCGACTTCCCAAAGGAAAGAGGTTATCTATTCGTCACGTATTTTTTTTTTTTTTTTTTTTTTTTTATGTATGTTCGGGCGAAATGGCTAGAAATCGTCGACCTACCGACACGATTCATACGACATTGTATGCGACTAGTTTCACAGGCAGTCCCATATTGAGGAAAATGAAAACCTTCCAGCGGTTTTCCCGGAAAATTGGAAAATGTCGGTTTCTTAAAATCTTGAATAACTTGGGTGTTTATAAACCGATTTCCATTTTCTTTCTTTCATTTGATAGGAAATTTCGTCACGCAACTTTTTCTCTTGGACATGGGTATGCTGTGATGCTTAACTCTTTGAGTTATGGGGTGGAAACCACCACCACTCCTCAAGTTTTTTAGATAATTTGAGATAACTCGGCTTCTGCCGAATGGATTCTTATGAAACTTGGAATATGTATTATATATCTATGCTTATATAGGTTGACGAAAAATTTGACCTTCAACTCTTCGATCCTGATGATGCAGGATTACAGCTATCCTAAACTATAACATTAGCTATTTGAAGCTTACATATATGTAACAAGACTACTAAGCAGAGACATGTGATGAAAAATTTGACCTTCAACTCCTCAATCCTGATGATGCAGGGGTGCCTCAAGCCTGAACCATTGGGGTTGACCATTTGGTGCTTATGGGTATGTTATAACAATACTAAGCAAAGACATATTATAAAAAAAATGACCTTCAACTCCTCAACCCTGATGATGCAGGGTGCTGTAAGCCCAAGCCGTAGGTGATGGCCATTTAGTGCTTACGGATATATAATAAGATAGCAAGGCAAAGATGTACGATGACAAATTTGACCTTCAACTCCTCAACCCTGATGATGCAGGGGTACTGCAGGCTTAAACCATAAACGTTAGACATTTGTTGCTCACGGATTTGTAATAACATTGCTAAGCAAAGGTATACGACGAAAAATTGGACCTTCAACTCCTCAATCCTGATGATGCAGGGGTATTGAATGCCTAAGCCATAAAACTTAGCTATTTCAATCTTACGCATTCAAAATGATATTTAAAAAAATGTAAGGTAAAACATTAGAAAAATGGTTGTATACGGTGGAAAATTGGACCTTCAACTCCTCAATCCTGATGATGCTGGGGTGCTTCAAGCTTAAACTATAGGCGTTAGCTACATGATCGCTACGTATATCTGATAAGATTACTAAGCAAAGATATAAGATGAAAAATTTGACCCTCAACTCCTCAACTCTGATGATGCAGGGGTACTTCAGGCTTAAACTATAGGCGTTGGCCATTTGATGCTTATGGGTATGTAATATATTTACAAAGCGAAGACGTATGATAAAAAAGTTGACCTTCAACTCCTCAACCCTGATGATGCAGGGTACTGTAAGCCCAAGCCATAGAAGTTGGGGATCTGTTGCTTACGTGCATGCGATGAGATTACATAGAAAAGATATGACATGATAATTTTGACCTTCAACTCTTCGGGCCTGATGATGCAGGGGTACTTCAGGCTTAAACCATAGGCGTTGGCCATTTGATACTTATGGATATGTAATATATTTACAAAGCTAAGACGTATGATAAGAAAATTGACCTTCAACTCCTCAACCCTGATGATTTTATTTATTTATTTATTTTATAATAATTAGTACGGCTTTAACCAATTACACTAATTATACTCGTAATATTAGGCATTAACATAAAATAAAATATATCTAAAAATCATAATTAACAATTATTAACAATCATTATACTTATAAAAAAAATAAAAAAATAAAAAAAATCATTACAAATAGTCAAAAATATTAATCATGAATAAATTAAATCAATTGTAATATAATGTAAATGTCAATGATAAATGAAAAATAAAAATAAAAAATCAAGAACAAAATAAAAATAAAAATAGAAACATGTCATATTAATATCATTAAATTCAAACATACATCACGCATTCGCTTCACAGTATTGCAGGCATTCTGTCAAAATAGTCTTCCACTTGTCCGCAAAAATGTCACAGTAAGGTGCCCTATCCAGAAGAGCATTGAGCGCGGCGAGCGAGCGCGGGATGGGAGACTTTTGGTGAGCGACTGTCCGGCAAAGTGGAACAGCAAACAGGCTAGGTTTCCTAGAGCGACGGATATTGAAAAAATTATTTGGGGCATTAATTCTCAGTAAATTCTCATGCAGTTCGGGAGCATCCACCATACCTCTGAGAATTTTGCACATAATTAGTAGTTGGTCTCTCCATCTCCTGACTTCTAGAGAGTTGAAACCAAGGCAACCGAGCAAGAATCGGGTTGGGTACATGTATGGATAGTATCCGTACGCGCGCTTGTATAGGTATCTTAAAAATGCCTTTTGTACCTTCTCTAGCAAGAGCGCATACGTACTCTCATATGGGTGCCAAATGCATGCACTCGCCTCCAGTTTGCTTCGAACTAAAGCAGAATAAATTAATTTTATTACGTCAATATTATTGAAATCTTTTGAGTTCCGCAAGACGAAACCCAAGCGTCGAAAGGATTCCTTGGCCAACATTATAATGTGGTCGTGAAATGTAAGCCTTCGGTCGAATGTTACACCAAGGTCTTTACAATTATACATCCTAGAGATTATGTAACTGTTAAGTGTGTATTCATATTCGATTGGATTCCGCATTCGACCGAAAGTCATTACAGAGCACTTCACAGGATTGAATTCCATCTCGTTCTCTAGAGCCCATTGCGATACAGCATCGATGTCATGTTGAAGCAATACGCAGTCCTCCTCCGTTTGAACCTCAATAAAAAGTTTTAAGTCATCAGCATACAGGAGACATTTTGCATGCTTGACGACAGTGGGTAGGTCATTGACCATGAGGATAAACAGAAGAGGACCAAGCACTGATCCTTGACTAACTCCGGAACGCGTATGATAGGGTTGCGATTCATAAATGCCGAGTCGGACGTATTGCTGGCGATCACGCAGATAGTCAGCGACAAACCCAAGCAGGCCTGGAGTCAAACCTAAGGCGCTAAGCTTCTCCAGCAGTACGTCATTGTTAACCCTATCAAAAGCCTTCCGGAAGTCAAAATATAGGACATCCACCTGTCTTCCTCGGTCCAGGCTGTCAGAAATAAAATTTACAAATGTTAGGAGATTGGAGTTGACCGACTTTTTCCTACGAAATCCGTGTTGCTCGTCGCATAAATATGGTTCTACCTGCTTATATATTTTAATGTGCAGAATATTCTCAAATATTTTTGCTAGTGTGGGCAGTATAGCTATCGGGCGATATTCCTCGATACTATTTTTATTGCTTCCTTTTGGGATAGGCGTCACCCTAGATAGTTTCCACTGGGCTGGATAGTGTCCTGTTTTTAACGCGACGTTAAATAGATGGCATAGTGGTTGAACGAGAAAGTCCTTTCCTTCCGTGATAAACCAAGGGGGAATACTATCCGGTCCAATTGAAGAGCCTGCTTTCAAGTTCCGAATCCCCTCAATTACATCGTTAGTTGTAATCTCCGTAACTATAACAAACCTATTAGTATGCGATGGGTTCTGGTTTTTTAAATTCGCAATATCTAGAGAATGATGCAGGGTACTGCAAGTTTAAACCATGAGCATCGGCCATATGGTGCTTACGTATATGTAATGAGATTACTAAGCAAAGATATGACATGATAATTTTGACCTTCAACTCCTCAACCCTGATAATGCTGGGGTCCTTCAAGTTTAAACCGTAGGCATCGGCCATATTGTGCTGACGTATACATAATGTTGTTGTTCACAATACCAACAATGAGTTTCGGAGAGGATATAATTATGATCAAAAATTCCACTTTGAATACAATTACCTGAAAGATGCAAGAGTACCACCAACCTTTTTAAATTGGATGGGTTATATTTATCCCGAAGTCGGCGCTCATATAAGATACATGTAGTTTCGTCATGATCCAGCAAAATATGGTGAGCGCCGACTTCGGGACTATGTACTAAGAACTGTGTTTGCTCTAAACCAACATGTATTTAAATTATTTTTTACTTTTATGTGGCATGGAAGTCGGTTGTATTTTTTGTTTAAAATTTTTTTTTCTACACCTATTTTTACACGCATTTCTTGCGTTTCGATGGAAGGGTGTGGTTGCCGGCATACTTTTATATGTGGCGACCATCGTCCTCAGGGTAGCAATGCATGTTCTGTATGAAGTTTATTAAAGATGTCCATGAGCGGCAGTGACCACTTACCATCAGGTGGACTGCATTCTCGTTTGCTACTTCAATCTTATATACAAAATAGTGCATCAGCTCCGACGCACGACTGGAGTTTACTCGCATTTAAAATAGATGGCGTTATACTCCCACACCAAAGAAGTAAATAATACCAATACATGGTTCGTTTTAAAAAATATATATTAAATATATACCTAAGTACGTATTAAAATATTAACATTGTACGTATTTACAGAGTATTTACATTACTTATCTTAACGATTTACTATTTTAAATAGCATTGCGATTTCGGTAAACCGTAATCACGAAACCTATGCATACCATCCTCGCGTACTGATAAAATAGTTGTAAAGTTTTGACTAGATGGCGTTATACTCAATAAAAAACGTAACGGTGAATGACCATCAGTAGATTTTACTCTTCAGATTTTTCTCATACCGGGCCCTTATGTATGCAAATAGATTCTGAAGGGGTAAACTCCAAAAAAATAAGAATATAGAAGAGAATGTAGAAAAACACTGATAATTTTAGTTTTTTGACTTTTAGGAGCAAAGTTCGCCGGGTTATCTAGTTAATAATAAATTGCAATAGCATTGATCAGGACCCGAATTCCGATCGCGTAAAACATAAACTTCAACATTTGTATGAGCTTATTCAAACCTACGTTCAGAAAGAAATCCACTCAGCAAATACCCATCATTTTTAATACAGCCTTTTACCCTTTGAATTTGAAATAATGCTGTCACGTATAATATTGTACGTGTTTGGAATGCGTGCAACCGGTTATAAACCAACTCGATATAAACCGCTCTGTTTTTAAGCGATATTGCAATTAATGGCTTTCCAGAATAAGTGCATAATGTAATGGTTGTTTCGTGTTCATAAAATATTTGAAGGACGAGTTAAATTGGTTATTTACTACATATTGCAAGGTACCGAAGTGCTTCTTTATTGATAGTATATTTTCGGTGGTATTGCACATGGTGTTTTTATATGGTTAAAGTAGCAAATGAGCATACAGCACACATGATAGTTCGTGGTCAATGCCACCCATGGATATACGTAAAGTTAACAAATTTACTAATGTAATTGAGTAAATCAGAAATATCTGTTAACATATTATAATTTAAAAAAATAAAAATAATACGTCTTTTATGTAAATTTTACACGCCTACTTACAATTGGCTTACATACATAGAATAGTTATATTTAGATGTAAAATGTCATAGTTCATAAGTTTTGTTTGTTAAGCTGTTGGTTGTAAAAATAAAATAAAAAAATAAATAAAAAGTTTTATCTGGAGACAACGTCAAGTTTTGCAGGTGGTAGAAACGGTGTAGCTCGACCAGGAAGATATCGCCACTGCAACTATTTCTAGCACAAGAACCGCTTTCTTGCGTTTAGTTGTAAGGGATTTTGGATTACAAGACAACCCTCAGAAGTCTCAGTCCTCAGAAGTAGCAACACATTTGAGATCGACTTCAGATTAAAGAAAGAAAGAAAACTTTATTCATACTATTAGCTATACTAATATTATAAAGAGGTAAAATTTAGTTCTATATAAAATTGTTTACAAATGGCCATGAGCTGAAGTAACCACTTACCATCAAGTGGTCTGCATGCTCATTTGCTACTTTAGATAAAAATGATGCTTTGTAGAAGACAAGGCGTAACTTTTGTTTGCATACATAAAAGAAATATTTTATTCAGAACATAATTAATTATTAATTGCAGAATTAGAACTAGATTCCTACTTGAGGTCAGTTACGATGCGTCGCCCCCAAGAAATAGATAAGTTAAATTACATCATGCTAGTATATCACTTCCATAAACAGCGATAGTTTAATGCTTGAAACTTTTTCATAAGTTCTGTTACTTATTATTCGCTGAGTTTCTTGTCGAATGTTCTCAGTTGAGGTCGTGGTCCAATCTTGTGGGAGTGTAAGAAAGAATATTGTAACCGAGTAAGTGCCCTCGCAGGCCTACACACGGAAGGCGGTATGCGTAGTCGCATACCGTCGTAAAGACCAGACGGAGCGGTGAGTCCAGCTGCTCACCTGGGAGGAGCCAGATGGGGCAACGCGTTTAGAGGACTCCCGGTGCTATCCCGGAGTCCTCTTTGTAGCGCTGAGGAGGGCAACCGGGGGGGTTTTATTGTGGTAAAAATCCCCAAATGTAGCACCCACGGCGTCGGGTACCCTCGAGAACAAAAACAGGCCGGCACACAATATACACATTTCATTGCATTTTTTACGGTCAGCCTGGTGGACTATGGCCTGAACCTTTCATTCTGACTAAAGACCACTGCAACAATAATGGGTTGACTAGAAGTATCTGTCTCAAATCTCCTTGCTCCATGGTATCTGAGAGTGGCAATGGTTCATCCGGAGTGGAACCACAAAAGTCATACCAACTCCCACGAAGTACTCTCAGATATTTTTCACATGCTACAAATTAGCAATAAAACGCTTTACAAGTCTTTCCGTGAGACACTTATTTTAGTGTAAAGTAAATAGAAAATGAATAGCTTGCTTTGATCCGCTAAAATCGCCCCTATTTTAATATAAATAAGGTAAATATTAGCATGTGACATTCTTTTCTACTCATTAAGGCCGTTTATGCCCCGTCACGTGATTTAATTCCGGACATCAAACTGTGCAACGTTCCTTATTGCTTTATAGGACAATGGCTTTTAAAGCTTAATCAAACTATTACGCGTCGTTTATGCTAGGTAATATAAAAGGTTTTTAAGCGACTTCGTCAGAAGGAGGGCTTGCTTTTCGAGGGTTTGTTTCCGTGTATGTTTGTGTGTAAGTACATTTCTTTGAAATGTCTTTTTGGTTAGCAGTGATAGCCTTATTGCTTTATAGGACAATGGCTTTTAAAGCTTAATAAAACTATTACGCTTCGTTTATGCTAGGTAATATGAAAGGTTTTTACCCAACTTCGTCAGAAGGAGGGCTTGCTTTTCGAGCGTTTGTCTCCGTGTACGTTTGTTTGTAAGTTCATTTCTTTAAAATTCTTTTTGGTTAGCAGTGATAGCCAAATGGTTAAAACTTGCCTTCTCGATCGGGAGGTCCGAGGTTCAAACCCAGGCATGCAACACTGATTTTTCTATAATTATGTGCGTATTTGAAATTGATTATCACTGCTTTTCGGTGAAGGAAAACATCGTCCGGAAACCTACACACCCGTTAGGCTATCACTGCTCTGAAAACTTTTATTCGGCTGAAATTAAACATCCTTATAATTTTAGTGAAATTTCATAATAAGGTAGGTAACATATAGGTAAGTACTCCCCAGTTTATTTTAACGGAGATAAGTATTTAATAAGTTTCCGAAACGAGGAGTAATATTATGACAAGCTTTTTGAAAACATTAATGTATGTCGTTTTACCATTGAGTACTTTATTATGTTTCTGAAAAATATTCAATGTTTATTGAAAACGGAAGCGTATTCATGCAATGTACATAACAATATATGAGTGAAAGAAAGAAACATATCTTGTTTTACTCAAGGTGGTAGAACCCGTGTAGTTCTACCGGGGAAGTACCACCGCCACAACTATTTCTAGCGTGAAGCATTTCTTGCGTTTCGATAGAAGGGTGTGGTTGCCGGCACACTTTCACATGAGGCGACCACCTTAGTCCTCGGAAGTAGCAACGCATCTGAGATTCACTTAAGATGGAACCCATGTTCTGTATGAGGTTGATAACAGATGACCATGGGCGGCAATGACCACTTACCATCAGGTGGACTGCATGTTCGTTTGCTACTTCAGTCAGATAAATATATAAAAGATAAATATATATATATATATCATACTCGTACAAGGAAGAGTACCTACCCTTAGTACTTGTCCTAATTTAAAATACTACAGCCATGGAGATTCTAACATATCGATTCGTATTGACATTTTATGATTCAGCTTTGCACATCTTAATTCCATATAAAAATATCTATAATGCTTATGATTGTACATGGTAATTTTCGACGGAATGCCTGCAATACTGTGAAGCGAATGCGTGATGTATGTTTGAATAATAATATGACATTTTTCTATATAATTGTTTAATTATGTTTGATTTTGTTGCTTAATTATTATCATTATTTACCATTAACATTTATAATATATTACAATTTCCTTTATTCTTGGTGAATATGTTTTACTACTTGTAATGATTTATTTTTTAATAGTATAATGATTTTTATTATTGTTAATTATGATCTTAAGATATATTGTATCTCTATTAATATTATTAATTTTGACAATTCTTAAAATTACGATATAATTAGTGTAATTGGTTAAGGCCTAATTATTATAAGAATAAATAAAAGATAAATAAATAAATGGTATAAAAGATCATGAAACTATACGGACCAAAATTAATGGTGAAATTATTTGAAACAAAAATGATTATTCGGATAATAAATTTGGATGACCCTCAAAATTCGAGCCCGGATTCATCCACTTGTAAAAGCAAATTCAGCTGAATTATCATGAAAGTAAGTATGAGTGTTTATTTTAATATATATGTAAGCTTTGTATTTTGTATATTGTGTACGCGGCCTAATATTTACACATATGTGTACGCCGCCTTAAAGTTTGACGTTGTGACATTGACATTAGATATATGAGGGTTATGAGGGATAGTGGAATATTGGAAGTAAAAACCTTTAATTGTCGATTTTTCTATTTTTAGGTTAGTAGGTATATTGTGTGTGTAACCTTTCATCTAAAATTACAGTGCATTTGATTGTTGTAAGTGTAAAATAACATTAAATATTTCTATTTTTAGATAAATCAAATTGAGCGTATTTGTCGAACGCGATAATCTAATTGATATAGTTGATAATTTGATAAAATAAATATAAATAAAACAATATAAATCAATACGAATTGTTTAATTCATAAAACTTAATCGACGCTTAATTAAATAAAAACAACATTAATTGAGTACTCTTAATTATTAATATCTGTTTATTTTGCTAATAAATTATTAATTATACAAAGCAGACGAAAACACAGTATACTTAAAAACATAAATTAACCTTAACCTAAACTATATATCTAGGTTTATTTTTAATTTTAGATTTTGATAATTTGTATTTCCTGTTCTTTTTAAGATGATTAAAAAAAAATAAAAAATAAGAGAAATTAAATCAAAATCAGCACGATCAATCAGCTTCTTTAAAACATTTGTATGCAACATGCTCTAATTCTTTAAAAACTTTGATTCATTTCATCATCCTGACTCAAAGACACCTTCTTCAACAATGAATGCTGTTCATCTGACTTGGAGCTCCTCAGACCTGCCACGCCCCAAGTCTTGCTCCGTTGCAGTGGCGGTCTACCACGGATTCGACCTTCGTACTTATGCCGCTTGTGGTTCAGAGGACTCAAGTCCGAATCTGATAAGTCCTCAAATTTTCGCTTAGATGCAGAAGATGAAGTAGAGTCAATAGAAGCAACTGATTTGTATGGAGTCGCTGTAAAAGAAGATCCTGTTATGAAAAATAAGGAAGTACAAATATTTGATGTAGAACATCTTTTAAAAGCTTTTAGTTGATCGAAAATACAACGTATAATTTATTTATTTATTTATTTAAATTTTGAAACACTTTAACCTAAGCGTTACAAGGGTAAAACTTAATGCCTAATGGCATTCTCTGCCAGTCCACCCTGGGCTATAGCGATAATTTGTGGTAGGTATATAAAAGTACAAACTATTTATTGTGAGAATAATTATTCTATATTCGATATACACAAAATAATAATAAATATATATATTTGAAGGTGGTAGAACCAGTGTAGTTTGACTGGGGAAGTACCACCGCCACACCTATTTCTAGCGTGAAGCATTTCTTGCGTTTCGTTCGAAGGGTGTGGTTGCCGACACACTTTCACATGAGGCGACCATCATAGTCCTCGGGAGTAGCAACACATCTGTGATTGACTTCAGACGGACCCATGTTCTGTATGTAGTTAATTACAGATGTCCATGGGCGGCAGTGACCACCTACCATCAGGTGGACTACATGGTCGTTTGCTACTTCAGTCAGATAAAAAAAATATATTTATATAATACAATCATAATAATACTAAATATATACTGTAACAATACATAATATACATACAATATAATACAATAATTATACTAAGGACTGAATGTTGATGGACTCATGACAGTTATAATGTTCCCGTAAAAGCGTCTTGAACGTGCTATAATGTTGTTTTCCAAGAAGCAGGATTCCAATAACCACGCAAGAAATCTAATGAAACGGTGGTAAAATAGAAAAAATATAATTCAAATAATAAAGATCTTTTGATGGTTCTATCGCTATTCAATATATCAACAGTAAAAAGATCATTATGACCTCATCACGCCTTAATTGTGCTCTCATAGGTATCATGTATTTTAAGCCATTACTCAGAGAACGGCATAAAAGTATACATTACGTTTTTACTATTGGCAATTAACTGAGCGCAGCTGCTGTAAACTACGACGTGCTACCGCCATTACCTAAAGCCTCAGTTTTATGCTTTACGTGATGCGCATGGATTTCATTTTGTTAAATGGATGCTGCTCCATCAAAATTCTATAATGGTTGAGATAGCACCTGCGCAAAAGTTTCGAATGGAATTACATTCATAAAACTGGAATAATTAGACAGATGAGACTAAGTTAGTGTGAAGAATTTCGCGGGATAGTTAACAAACTATTACTTACGACACACTATGGAACTAGTGCCATTATATTTTGGACATTGATTATGGTTTATTTTACACCCGCATTATCAAAGTCGATGTACCAACTGTCCCGTGGCAATAAGATATTTTTCAATAGTAAAAAGTGACCTATATTTTAATCCAGAATGTCAGCTTACTCCCTATCATGAAATGCCATACCATTTTATGAAAATCGCTCAAGTCGTTTAGAAGCGAAGAAGTAACAGACATACACACTCACAAAATTTCGCCCTTATAATATTAGTATGATTATGCCTAACGTCAGTAACTTATCTTAACTTAAAAGTTTCCCTGACAGTTATTTCTGACAGATATAACTGCATCTAATTTAAGAATATATAAAGTTAAAACTGACGTGCTATTTCATACAAATAAAGCTTCTATCATTATTAAAGGCACGTAGTTTATTTGCAAATAACGTTTAGTAACACAATGCAACACTTTAATGAACTTAAACATTGTTTATGTCATAATATATCAAATATGGCCAAAGAAGTAAAATATTCAATTTATGATGTTATAAAAATGAAATATAATAAAACACACAACCACAAAACCGTAACACAACAAAAACTTTAATAAAGACAAAGACAATAACTCCGTAGAAGCGTTTTAACACAATAATAAGGAACATACAAAGCGAGACAAATTTCTGAGGAACGAGAAAACATAAACTGCTCTTTCATTGCAAATTGTATTTCTACTTATTTAGTGCAACATCAAACCGGAGAGGAAATAAATGGGCATAAAGCACGTCAGTTTGTACAAACGATATAATTTCTTTGAATGCATTACCTCTTCACTAGGAACTGTTGGTATTGCAGTTTCCTATTCATCCAAAATCATAGATTTTGTGAGTCAAAATTGATGCCGTTCTACATTGACTTAATTTTAATTTTTGGGCAATGAAATGCAAATGGCATTTCATTGCTTTGATTGGCTAGGTTGTTGGTATGATAAATTTGAAAGCTGATTTTAAGCTATAAATTCAATTTATAAATGCTAATGTTTTCGAGGGTGTGTATATGTTTGTTTCTCTTCTACGTAAAAAGTACAGATCGAATTTCGTTGAAATTTGGCACACAGATATATTATGTCCTCGTCGTCAACCCATTATTGTCCCTCTGCTGGGCACGTGTCTTCTCTCGGAATGCGAGAGTTTTAAGCCATAGTCCACCGCGCTGGCCAAGTGCGAATTGCTAGACTATATGACCTAGATTAACACAAGGTATACTCATTCCTTTTCGCGCGATCAGAACAGTTAAATCTGCTGGAATAAGCTAGTGGTAACAACCCATTATTGTCCCACTACTGGGCACGGGTCTTCTCTCAGAATGAGAGAGTTTTAGGCCATAGGCCACCGCGCTGGCCAAGTTTAGTGCGAATTGTTGGACTTCACACACCTCCAAGAACTTTTTTTTAAAGAACTCTCGGGTGTGTAGGTTTCCTCACGATGTTTTCCTTCACCGAAAAGCAGTGATACCTAATTTCTGATATGCACATAATTTAGAAAAATCTGTGGTGCGCGTCTGGGTTTGAACTTCGGACCTCCCGATAGAGAGATCAAGTTTCAACCATTAGCCCATCACTGCTATCCAATAAGCAATAAGCTAGTATTACAATAAATTTAAAGTGTAGTCGACATAATTATAATGTATTTAAATTTGTTATTTTGTTATGGCACGTTTTTTAATACACTGAAACAGTTCTCTTCGCAATACATTTGTATATTCAAATAAGCGTCAGCAAAAATGGAAAGGAAATAAAAGGCCATAAAATGTCAAGTTGTACAAAACGAGATGATTTCTTAGAATGCAATATTGCGTTCCGGGAAGAATTTCTGTAACCCAATTTGTATTGTCCCTTCTACTTGACATTGCGATTTACAAAGAGTAGAAACGGCAGGGAATAAATTTGTATGTAAAAATCTGTATACCTACGTATTATTTATAATTATGAGAAGCTAATGTACTATGTTCGTTTTAAAGGAAAAATGTTGTTAACTTGCATATATGAGTTTACCTAATAACGCATTAGGTAACTAAAAATATGCAAATGATATGAATATAATTTAAAATAATTTCCTTTTTTATTAATATTTTTGGCTGCAGTGCACTGGTGACGAAAAATTCGAAAATTCGATGTAAATTTTGACTGTTAACAATGTCTTGACATATTTTGTAATACCTTAGGAAAGCTATTTAGTATAGGAGTTCCTCTTGAGAATCATAGATGGTACTGTTAATATGGTCCAACAGTAAATGATCGTTTTACCTATCAGAATCATTATACGCCACCTTCAGGACATTAAAAAATATCTGAAGTATTATTATAACTAGGTCTAAGGTAATAAAGTCATTATTTATTTAATTTATGTGTATTTAACAAAACAATAATATTAGAATAATAAAATTGTAAAGATTAAAGTAAAAACAAATTGGGATATTAATTAATTAATAGAGAAATAAATGTTAAGTATTCTAAATCGTAAGCCACTAAGAATTTCAGAAGAACAATGTAAGCCTAAGCTCGATGCGAATTACACTTACCATTGTATTTACTTTGTACCATCGTACAATTTCTGACAATTTCTGAGATAGCCAAAGCTTATTGAGCGGATTGCTTCGGAAAATAAGAAGATCTTTTTATTAATTTTCTATTGTTATATTTTTCGTGAAGCTGGAATTAAGTAGTGTCACTCGAAGCTGTTTTTATAGTAAAACTAGCTGTCCCGACAAACGTTGTTTTGCCATATAAAAAATAAAAAAAAAATGTTAAGGGTGGACAACCCTTAAGGGGTGTGAAAAATAGATGTTAGCCGATTCTCAGACCTACCCAATATGCTTACCAAATTTCAGAGGAATCGGTCAAGCCGTTTCGGAGGAGTATGGAGACTAACATTGTGACACGAGAATTTTATATATAAAATATTTCTCCACCTTTTTCAATATGAAATTATTTAAGGTTAGTTTTGGGCGGTGACTTGCTTTTCGTGAAATAATTAACATACGATTTATTACTTATTAGTAAATACATGCGACTTTGTCAACTAAATTTTAACAATTGTCAACTTTGAAGTTTATACATGTGAGTAATCGATGAGTATTCGACCGGTGTCTTGCTTTACTTCACGTCAACCCATTATTGTCCCACTGCAGGGCACGGGTCTTCTCTCAGAATGAAAGAGTTTAGGCCATAGTCCACCGCGCTGGCCAAGGACGAATTGGTGGACTTCACACACCTTTGAAAACTTTTTTTTTAAGAACTCTCGGGTGTGTAGGTTTCCTCACGATGTTTTCCTTCACCGAAAAGCAGTGATAATTAATTTATAATACGCACATAACTCAGTGGTGCGTGCCTGGGTTTGAACCTCGGACCTCCCGATCGAAAGGGCAAGTTTCAACCATTAGGCTATCGCTGCTCATGCTCTTGCTTTACTTAAAATCAAGTTTTCTTCATAACATTGAAGTAGCAAACAAGCATGCAGTCCATCATCTGACATCTGAAGTTACAGATGCGTTGCTACTCTCGCGGAGATAGCCTCATTAAAAGTGAGCCGGCAACTATACCCTTCTACCGAAACGTAATAATTTGTTCACCCCACAATTAAGCGCAGCGGTGGTACTTGAACTAACTACACTGAATTTACCACCTGATAAATTCAAATTAAATAAGTTACATAAATATTAAAAAATACACATGAATTAAAAAATTAAAAAGAAATTACTTAGGTAACAAATTGCATTAGAAGCAACGGTCAAACGATCAAAGGCACTTCATGCTAAACACAGCATAAAGAGTCCTTTCATGCTAGCGTTATACAAATTGATATTGGAAAATATTAAACAGATCTCAAAGCCAGTTATGAATTTAAAATGTTTCATCCAGGTATAAATAAGAGTATACGTAAGCGTATGCTTAGAAATGTTTAAAGGTAAGCTGCATTTTGCATCTTCCTTTACAGTTACTATGTAGTTGCATGAACACTAAAATATAATAGTGCATACTATTCCGCCTAATAACGTTGCTGTATTTTGGCCGTAGGGATATACTTTTTTTATCTGACTGAAGTAGCAAACGAGCATGTAGTCCACCTGATGGTAAGTGGTCACGGCCACCCATGGACATTCGTAATCAACTTCATACAGAACATGGGTTCTATCTGAAGTCAATCACAGATGCGTTGCTACTCCCGAGGACTAAGATGATCACCTCATATAAAAGTGTGCCGACAACCACACCCTTCCATCGAAACGCAAGAACTGCTTCACGCTAGAAATAGGTGTGGCGGTGGTACTTCCCCGGTCGAACTACACTGGTTTTACCACCTTCATAACTTCTACTTATCTGACGCGTTCCAACTTTGTCCCTAAGGGTAGTAACGCATGTGTGGTTAACCTTAGGTAAGTGATCTGACCTTACCTGCTGTTCGTTATTGATATCCATGGGCGGCAATAGCCACTTACCACCAGGTTAATTACATCCTTGTTTGCTATTTACATTTTAAAAAAATATTACGCGTAAAATAACGCATCATTTGTATCAGGGTTTCATTTGAATAAATATACAGTCCGACAAACTTATTTCCAGGTTTAGTCAAATTTTATGTGTATAACTCTGCGATTACCATTAGAACGGCAATAAAACATTTGGTAAAATTGCATTTCACGAAACGAATATGACCCCAAAAGCTGATATATGGTAGTGATATATATTTTTGTTGAGGTAAATAAGCCAATTACTGTTTTAGTACTTCTGCTATTCATGCGTTGTAAAAATAATATAATTCTATAATGTGATATATAATATCGTGTATGTATAATTATTATTTTAGTACGTTAAATAATGCCACCACCTTTTATATAATAAATGTTTTACCATAATCTCCCCAAAAGACACTTTTAACCGCTCTTGCAACAGTCGACCAAATGTTTTCTTTATTGTGCTCTGGTTCTCTGTCAACTTCACTCATCTTTTCATCAATACCCTCACCATCATCTACAATTCTTTTGACACTGACTTTCTTTTTCGTGATGACAAATTTGAACTGTATTTCTGTTTCTTCCTCAGTCGTACGTAATACGGAATTGAGACACGTTTGCAATGAGCCAGCAATATTGGTGGTAAGCGCAGCGATTGCATTATTTATCGGCTGATCGGGGAAGTCCACACAGGTTTTATACGATTCATTTGATTCCTTGGTATTGTTTCTAGAATCTGTAGTTGGACTATCTTCTTTAAAGTTTATGGCTCTTGCTGGTAAATTATGGTCTACTAACGGTGGCGTGTCCTCTTGCGGTACTTCTTTGTTTGTATTTACTGGAGTTCTGGCCAATGTTACGGCTTGGCTCTCGAAACGGTTAAGCAGAGCTTGAAATCGCGGGTTGTGGTATGATTTCGGTTTTCGTGGACCCGGTGTCAACATTCGCTTTGGTTTCCGAAAAACTGCAAAATAAAAACGATAATGTAACGTACATCATATTATAAAATTATACCTAAAGAAAAACTGTTAAGCAAATAAATTAACAGAATATCTTTATCACGTGCATCATCATGTGAATTTTACATTATTATATTTTTAAGCTTGTAAATAATTTCTACCAACCTCGTTTAATCTTAGGTTCTTGTTCAAACACTGTATCATCAGCAAATTTAACCTTCTTAGTCTTAGTAGATAGTTCGATACCGGCAGAGTCTTGGAACGAGACATGTTTCTCCGAGCTATCCTGGCTGCCTAAACCAATGCGGCTGCCTGTCACGATGATGCTCTTAAGTTTCGGTTGAATTGCATCTGAGTTAGTCTTAGAAACCTGTAAGTAATATTTTAATTTATAAAAATAATATATAATTAGAGTTAACATTACAAAATCAATTATGATTAAACAATTTAGCAGAATAAACATTTAAACAAGAAAATAAATTGATGAAAACGTAATAATATATCTTGCGCATACATAAAAACTAATATTACTTATTTAAAAATTGCCCTCAAAGTTAGGTAAGTGTACTTGAAATAGAATTCAAGGAAAATTCTTGCGACTGACATAAAAATTGAAAGCACTTTTATCGGAGCTAATTTAGCTCATACATGCGAAAAACCGAAATATAAAGTTGAACAAGGTCGCCAGCATGAAAAGAAGCAAATGTGTAGAAACTATATAAAAAGACTACTTCAATATATCCAAGTTTCAAGGTGTATTTACCGAAATGGATCTAAAAGCGGAGATAGTGGAGAGTATGAGGCGAAATTACACGTTGGAGGCGAATCGATAGACTTTCATCTTGTGTACGGAATAAATTGAAATAAGAAAGGTAAAGAGAGTTACATCAAAGAGTATGTTGCCAACTTATATCTCGAATGTTAATGGAATAAAAGAGAAATGGTTATTACGATTCCCTTACGGGATGATTGTTTCGCAAGTGCTTATTTTATTAGCCTTATTTTTTATTCCGGTGAGTTCGCCGTTCTTAGTTTGCTTTCTTATACATGTTTAATGTATTAATTTTAAATAAGTATCATATTTTTCTTAACTTTTGGTTGCCGGCACACTTTCACATGAGGCGACCATCATAGTCCTCGGGAGTAGCAACGCATCTGTGATTGACTTCAGATGGAACCCATGTTCTTTATGAAGTTGATTACAGACGTCCATGGGCAGCAGTGACCACTTACTATAGGTGGACTGCATACTCGTTTGCCACTTCAGTGTAGTGTTAAGTCTAAATATTATTGTGTACATTATTTAAACGAACTGTGATCTTGATCGAGAGACCAAAAGGGACCTGTTGTAAAACTTGGTCCGAGAAATCCGAAGTCCGAATCTCTTACAATTCTCATTTAAAATATGAATATCACTTGGTCCATTTTAATATATATATATATATATATATATATATATATATATATATATATATATATATAAAATACTTATCTACTTAATTTAATATATATTTTTATTTGTACATATATGCAGTTATATGTGTTATACTTGAAATAACTTCCTTAACTGACTCTCATTTATCTCTTTTACAAATTACCTCTTTGTCAATACTTTGCGCTGGACTCTCAGTGTTCTCAATCTCAGAGAGTGGAGAATCAGCTCCTTGTTCGGGGAACAGAGACCATCCGCCAATGGATGAGTTTGTTGGCGTGCTAGTGGTCACCGCTTGTGCCAACTTTACCACATGTATGTGGGATGTAGGGGTGGTAATTTCTTTGTCTGTATCTGGAACTTATCATACAAAAACAGTATGGTTAGATATTGTATTTTTTCTGATTAATGTAATTTATTATGGTGTTGATTTCTATGTAAAAGTTAAGATCTATTCGTTAAGTTTTACTGTCACATATTTTTCTTATGTGTTTTACAGCCGTTATTAGCAGTTCAGTTCAATTTTGCAATGAAAACTAGGATGACCTTCATCAATTTGACTATTACTAGGTACTGACAGAATAATCTATGACTTAAATTGCTTAATAAATTTACATACTATAACAGTTATTGTCTTTGAAATAATTCACCATACGAACAATTAAGTATGACAAACGTCATAGTTCTACTACAGCATTATTTAGATTTTGTTTACTTACTTATAATATTGTCGTTCCTCGATGGTGTTGTTAAGCTACTGACAGGGGATTCATCTATATCCTCTTCATAAACGGTGTCATCGTATTCTTCTACCACTTTCTGCCGTTTTAAGCTGAAAAATTTCTTAACGTGTGGGGTTGCAGCCCTTTGCCTCTTCAACTTCGGGGTCTTTGGGGCTAGCTTTGGATGTGGTGTTTGTGGTGCTGACTTCGGACTGTCATATTCTGTGTCACTTGACTCATAATCGACTAGATGTTTCTTTCTCACAATGGGTGTAATAACTGCCGTTTTACAAGATTTATTAACAGAAACAATCGCTTCAAAATTATCTGCTTCAGTGTTAACAACTTTTTCGTATAAAGAATCGAATCTATTATCCACTTCAGTAGTTTGGGTTTTAACTTCGATTTCTTTATCCACCAACTCAGATATGCTGGTACAAGCATCTATATCGAGCAAGTCTTCCATTTTCGTGAAAGTTTTATTGCACTTCCTACACTGTAGCGGGAAATGCTCTTCTGAAAGATGTTCGATGAATTCGTCGTTGAGTTGTTCGGGTCGACAGAGGAACCTGTTGCCTCGACAAATAGGGCAGTCGTACGTGAGGCCGTGAGCTAGCCTTTCATGCTGCCAGCGGCAATCGCTGCAGCAAAATGCCAACTGACACACTATGCAACGAGCCTATAAAATGATAGCAAAACAAAAAGAAATGTTAATATTTACGAGAATATGTTGTTAAATTAATTGATGGTAATATTTAGATGCAAGTTAAGCAAATTTATTTTTTGTTGTAAGAAATATAATATCGATAGGTATAAACTTAAAAGACACGTCATCTAAAACAACGGCAATTATAAAAAAGTGAAAAGACAATTTAAACGATTTTTTAAAAACTGTCGTACTCAAAAGTCGTTTCCGAAGTTTTCTTTTCCAATACTCAGGCTTCATGACCCTTTTATGGCGCTCAGAAGACACTAAAGGGATAGAAATCTACATTTTGGAAAACACTATATGAAATTGTAGCCACATGTCCTGATTGTCAATAAAACTATAATATATAGACACTGCAGAGGCAACAATAATTAATAATGCGATAACATTTATTGCCAACAGAGCAGCAAAATCATCGGAATCTCCTCACGTCGAGCACATTCGTATTCCGTATCCGACCACTAATCGACTTGTTGACCTAATTGCCGGGTTTGGATACACAACATTAATCTGAAGATAACTTGTTATGTCCTCGGATAACGTGTTAATTTCTTAACTCCTTTCGTGTTATGATCTTTATTGTTCTTGTACGTGTGACATGTAATCCCATAAAAAAAAACTCTTCTACAGAAAAAAGTTGTGAGATCCATATAATACTAAGTCATTTATAAATTTATTCAATACCTACTTAAGGGACCGTTTGTTTTAAGCTGTTACATAATGATCTATTAACATATTCTAGTGACCATATCAATATTAAGAATCTTTAACGTTTTCAATCATTGTCGTGCCCCCAGATGTATGGTTGTGTTCAGTTGAAGATCCCGGAGTCCCCCACGCAGCGCTGAGGACGGCCACCAGAGGGGGTTTTAGTGCGGTAAGCACATAACCCGCGTCACTCCCACGGCGTCGGGTACCTTTTGAAGGTTTCCCCCACACTTATTTTTAACGTGCAGAAGTTATTGCGTTTCGGTGGAAGGGTGTGGTTGCCGGTTCAATTTTGTATAAGATAACAGATCTTAGTATTCGAGTAGCAACTCATCTGTGATTTTACAACCATTATTCTGTATGAAGTTACTTATAGTAGTCCATGGGTAGCGGTTGCTGCTTACCAGAAGGTGGATTGCGTGCTTGTTCACTACATTAATCTAATATAAAAAACAACCTTAAAGATGTAATGTCAAAGGTGGTTAATTTTTAATATAAAATTTAAAACGCTTACGATGCCTTAAAAATATTGTGGAAAAATAACGTCAAGTGGACCATCAGGTGAAGTACTCTTTATATAAATATATATATAACTAGCTGTACCCGCGGCTTCGCCCGCGTAAAAATAAGTGTATTGCAAAGTTTTTCCCGCACAAATCTCGACCCCGTTGAAATTATATGATAAAAAGTAGTCTATAATTATGTTATTCCACAACATTTTCTATAGTGCAAGTCCTATAGAAAAGGTTATGGGTATATCCAAATGAGTTTAGCCGCTCGGCCGGCGATTACCCGGACATACAAAGAGTGAAGAAACGAATTTAAAGTATGTATTTGTGGTTAGGATCATAATTGTTATGTAAAAATATTTTAAAAATTAGACAAATTAAAATTAGAATTTTAAAATTAGACGATTGTAAACCGCCTTTCTTTGAATTAATTGACAATACCAAGAAGCACCTTGTAAATAAAATCCTCCTCCACATTTAAACCAAAACGCATCGATTACAAAGATTGATTTTAACTTTTCCGCAGTATGTTTAAAAGTTCTCAGGGTGATGCTACAGGGTGAAGTGCAATGTTTGTACTGGTCTAGTTCAAAAAGACGCTACTCTTACAAACTCATTTAACATTCGTATCCTACTCAACACTGGTCACTATCAAGTGGTCAGATTACTCTAATAATGCACACGCATCGGCGGCCGGCTTGTATTAGCATGCGCGAGCGAGACGGTTACCTACCTTTATTATTTTAAATCTCTAATATCTTTAAAAGTATTTATTTGATGCATATAGTGTAAAAGCTAACGAATGCATTTATTTATATAAGGATTAATACCGAACAGAAGAAAATACACCCGAAATTAACGTAATATTTTTAGTTGAAATATGGTACATAAAAAAAAATATTGTGACTTAACCATAAGTTATAGAGATATACTATCGCGGATTGATTTTATATTTAAGGTTGCAATCCAGTGTTTCGTAGCCCTTGACGGAATTATTAGTATTCAACATCAACATTTAATTTTATCGATAGATTAAACTTCGTAGTTGTTTTGTAAATAACTTCACCTATCGCATTCAATGTAATTCAACATAGTAGTGGATAGATGGCGCAAGTATACCTAATATATAACTCATCGGTAATTCCTCGTAATTTTATAATTTGGGTAAATTAAATCAAATTTATATCACATTTATTTGTATGATAATTAATTGTTATCGATTTATAGGTATGTATTATTTCATAATGAACTAAGGATCAGGATGACATCAGGGCAAAATGGCTAATATGGCGATAGTTGGAATTTGGAATTAAACAAAAGTCGCGATATACCGAGTTTTACAGTATGTTGTCGACTCTAAATCAATATTTTTTAATGTTTTATTATTGAGATAAGTTTTCAATCAAGTCTATCTTGCCCCTTGACGGAATTTTATTATCGTACCCTTTGAAGGAAATTATATAATTTGATATCTCTAATAACTTTAAACGTATTTATTTGATGCATACAGTGTAAAAGACAATTTTGATCTTTGTTATAATTACGAAGCTAACGAATGCATTTATTTACATAAGGATTAATACTGAACAAAAGACAACTGACTCGAAAATAACATATTATTTTTAGTTACAATAATTTTGGAACATAAAAATAATTATTGTAAGTTAACCTTAAGAGATATAGATATGCTATCGTGGATTTATTTTATATTTATGTTTGCAAACCAGTGTTTCGTAGCCCTTGACGGAATTATTAGTAATTCAACATCAACATTTAATTTATCGAAATTACTTCGAAGTTTTATTGTAGATAACGCCATCTATCAAATGTTCATTCAACGTAATTCAACAGAACAGTGATAGATAGCGCAAGTATACCTAATATTTAACTCATCGGGAATTCCTCGTAATTTTATTCGTATCTTTCGCATTATAAATACATTTTCATATTATAAACCCATATTATGGGTAAATTAAATCAAATTTATATCACATCTATTTGAATGATAATTAATTGTTACCAATTTAAATGTATTATTTCTGAACGAACTCACGATGACGTCCAGGCGAAATGGCCAATATGGCGATTGTCATTTGCATTGGAATTTAACAAAATTCGCGACATACCGAGTTTTACGGATATATGTTGTCGACTCAAAATCAATATTTTTAAATGTTTTATTATTCACTCATGTTTTTAATCAAATCTATCATACCCCTTGACGAAATTATTAGTACAACTCTTTGTCAAAAACGAACTACCATACAAACATTTATGCTCGATTTTAACATTTTCAATCCATTTTTTGAAATAAAAAGTAGCCTATAATGGATCCCAAGGTCACCACTATCTGTGTACATAATTTCATAAAAATCGGTTCAGTAGTTTTGGCGTGAAAGAGTAACAGACAGACAGACAGACAGACAGACAGACAGAGTTACTTTCGCATTTATAATATTAGTAGGGATAAAATCTTATCCAATTGCCCTTGACACATACACACGACACAAAACATTAGCTAAACTGTCTCCTATGTCGATTGGCAAGCAGCCGCTCGCCACTAATCGCCTTGTTGACCCACTGCCAGTAATTGGTCACGCAAATCTCTAATCTACTGTAATTGTTACTGTGTATCGCACCTAATACCGTATATCTGGTCAGGTTAATTGGTGAGAAAACAATAGTATCGGATACTAAAATATATTGCTGCCTGGCATGAATACCCGCAAAATTCGTAAATTTATGTAAAAGGTACAATTTTATAAAAAAACAGGCCTAGACTTGAAAACTTCAACCTTGGTTCATTACATTGCATTGAATATATATTTCGTCGCTTAACGTCTAACAGCGCGTAACTCAAAAAATGTCCATTTTGAGTTAATGAAATATTGGTATCTCAAAATAATATAGTAACATGTTACATTATACCATACAAATATTATTTTAATATGAGTATATTAATATTTTAAACGCAATATATTGTTTGGTAGTTGTAGAATTAAAAATAACTATTTGAGACAGTTTATTTGCTCTCCTGAAAAGTTGTTAATTTTAAGATCCGCGGTGTTAGAACTTAAGCGATGATTTATTGTTTTTACTGCATTAAAAGGATAAAAACAAAGAGTTGGTAGAACTAGCGTGAAGCATTTCTGCCGCGAAGCACATATGCGGGTCTATCTGAAGTTACTTATAGGTCTTCACGGGTGGCAATGATAACTTACCGTTAGGTTGGCTGCATGCTCGTTTGTAAGTCTATCGTTTAGTGAACAAAAAAGTATCGTGCTAGGGACAAACATAAAAGGATGTAACATTTTATAACCACGAGCGTTAAGAAACTTCAAAAAATGCGGGCATATTTTTATTTCTCACTAGCTGTACCCCGCAGCTTCGCCCGCACTAAAAAAATCGATGTATCGATTGTTCCGTGGGAATAAGATATTTTTCCACGATAAAAAGTAGCCTTAATATGTTAATCCAGAGTGTCAGCTAACTCCATACCAAATTTTATAAAAATCGATCCAGCCGTTTAGCCGTGAAGAAGTAACAAACATACACTCACAAACTTACGCCTTTATAATATTATATTTAGTATGAAGTATGATGACTAGTTACAAATTTCGAGATATATTCCTATTATTCTCACCGATATGTGGCGATCATCTTACTCGTTAGGTGAGGAAATGCAACAGCAATCGCCTTCAGTTAGAACCCCTGTAATTCTGAGATAATTGGAAACACTACACTAATACAACGGTAATGAACCTAAGGTATTCAGTAAACCATCCTACAGGTATAATAGCTTTTAATACCTACGCGTTAACGAGGCAGTTGAGTAAAATTTATCTTTTTTTATAAGATTGAATCAAATGAGTCTACAGTCCACCTAATTGTATGTGTGCCGCTCATGAGCACCTATATGCATCTGTATGAATGTCGATTTCTTTGACATGCGCTACAGCTAGGGTTGCCACCTTTTTTTTCAGCACTTAAGGTAAGGCTACCAAATGTATAAATTAATCATAAAATTAATTACAGATGCTTTGCGCTCCCGAAGACTATGATGGTCGCCTCGTATAAAAGTGCGCTGGCAACCACACCCTTCCATCGAAACGCAAGAAATGCACGCTAGAAATAGGTGTGACGGTGGTACTTCCCCGGTCGAAATACACTGGTTTTACCACCTGTCGAGTGAACATTCGAACAATTTCTATTCAACCTTAATATCTGAGTTTGAATGATTCCAGGCAATGTTTGTGTACGAATGTTTGTTCTCGTTTGATTGCTAGCGCCAGCCTAGTTGGAATTTTGATTGTGTTTGTTCCTTTACTACGTTTTTGTTTTGTAAAAAAATGTGTGTCGCTAGGGTTTGTTCTATCAAGATGTTACTGGGTTATATAGTTTGAGTGGGTAATGCTATAACTCTTTCTACAGCCATAACCCGGCAGGACTTATATGATTCGAACGTAGACATAAAAATGTGTAGGAAATAATATTAACATCTTAGGATTTAAATCACAAAACAGTAATCATGATTACAATAATATACATCAATCAGTACGTTCGCGTTATTTTTCATTTAAATTTTTGACGTGACAACGTCTTATAATTCGATGGAGCCGGCTGCAAGCACCAAAAACATGACTCATGCGGCGTTACCTCGCTCTGCGGCTTTCCATTTAGGGCTTGAAAAGTGCAAGCAAGAGCGCGGAACGAGTGACAAAGAAGCACAATCGGCCTCCACGTTGACAAGTTGTAAGCAGCTAAATATCACACATGCTTAAAAGTTGTAAATAAAAGGTGTAAAACAATGCTCGACGCTCATTTATACTTGAAAAAACTATGTACATAATAAAAAAATGATTTAATTGTATTTATGCGTACAAATAAATGTAACTTGATCAATTCCATTGTGATTTCCATTCACCTCCTTCTCTATTAGACCAGGGTCGATAATTTTTAAAACCAATTAAAATCGCAGTAGGATGAAACCCATTAGAAAAGGAGGGGAATATTATAGAAATGAAGGGAAAAATAATTTACGGGCGATCTGAGGTCGGGGAGGGGATGGGGGTGAGTTTTTAAGGGTAAAAAACGGTTTTTCTCGATTTCCGGCAAAACTAAAAGTCCTATCGAAAAAAATCAAATGGCAAAGTTGTAGGTAATAAAAAGATCTAAAACTTTTGTATTTACACTTTTTTCACATAACCTCAAAATTTATGTGAAAAATTTAAAAAAACAAGTTTTTGGTTTTTTATTTTTATCATTTACAATTTTTTTTTTTAACGAAATTTGGCGAAAACTTGCCTTTTTATGTCCCAAATACGCTGTAATTTATTTGATTAAAAATATTTATTTTTTCACCTTATTTTGAATTAATATCGAAAAAATACCCTAATTTTCAATCGAAAACTCACCCGTCAAAATATCAGCTTTTTTCAAAAAGTTGGTATGTTTTCTATTCGTTGAAATCACTACTTTTTGATGGTGAAAAAAAAAAATGTTACTATAGTAAATCTTCTCAAAAAAAACATTATTTAATTTCAATCTTTAGGTTACGTTACGTTAAGCATACTATTTTTTAAAGAAAATATTACGATTTTTATGTTTGAGTTGATTGATACAGACAAAAATTCGAATCTGCATAGAAAGGTAATTACTATATCTATTTGAGACTCACCCCCATCCCCTCCCCGACCTCAGATCGCCCGTAAATTATTTTTCCCTTCATTTCTATAATATTCCCCTCCTTTTCTAATGGGTTTCATCCTACTACGATTTTATTTCACTTTTTATTATTTTTAAAGGCTTCTACCCTGGTCTATATATCCATGCAAAATATCTATCAAACAAATAAAATTAGAATTTACTTTTGGAAAATGCAACCATTCCATCAGTATTTTTTATGACGTCACGTTCAACTATCGACAGTAAACTGACTTTACAGACAAGCTATATTTTTATTTATTGATTTGTCATACGCTTCATGTATATTCTTCATAGGACATAAGATAAGAAAGTCGATCTGATCAATCCTTTCAACATGCAATCGGCATTGAACTAAACATAGTTCATCTACAACTTTGTTATATCCTCAAATGTTTATTCTACGATGTTCAAATTGCTCGGGGTCGTTATCAGCGGATATTTACAAAGTTTCTCTAATTTATCACGTTATTGAAGTACTAATTCTATTAATATTATAAATGTAAATTGTAAATGTAAGAAGTATTATGACAGTATAAAATAATCATTTTTCTATAAGGATAAATCAATGTGATGGTTCGAGAGGGTCGCCCAATGGGTACATAAGGCGGATTTATATTTGTCTGACGTGTCGTGACGTGACGCATCAGAGGAGTATCTGTTTCATACATTTAGTATGGTAACTGATGAGACACAACAGAAGCCATCACAACACATTGCGCATTACTAGTATGAACGTTACCATACTAAATATAAATCCGCCTTAAGTACCCATTGGGCCAGCCTCTCGGACCATCACATTGATTAATCCTTATAAAAATGATTATCTTAAACTATCATAATACTTTTTAATTAAGTAGAGGAAATTGAGAATTCTCTAATTTATCAGTTTACTGCAAACGATTTGCATCTTTCAGTTTAACAATAAGGTTTTAGTTTTCCTATAACTATGTAACAAAGACATAGTATATATTCCGATCCGGTGGTAGTGTAAGAAAAAAAAAGTAACTGACAATTAGTAAGTGCCCCCGTAGGCCTATGCAAAATAAAGATATTTCATTTCATTTCATTTCATATATACATACCGTATATTCTAACTATTATATAACATCTAATACCTATCTTGTATATTAAGTAAGGCCCCATAAAAAGTTTTATGCTTCGACATAAAATAAAGAGTGGATATTTTTGTGTTCAAAGTACAAGATCATCTTTTACAAAATCGTCATAAAAATAAGTTTGGCAAAACATTACTGAGAATAGGAAATATGTACATATCAGTAAAAGATATAAAAAGAAGTAGAGAGAATATAAAAGAAGAAAGATAATCCAGTAGTCAAGTTAAACGCGAACTAAATAAGAATATGCTATATAATCATAAAGGAATAAAAAGTACTAACATTGTTTTAGATAACGAACAGAAATCGATTTTGTATTCAAGTATCTAATTCATTGACAATATTGAAAAACGTATTTTGAGAATCGACTGAGTCTTCCTAATGAGGCTCTTCATAATATGGGTCAACGTCAATTTTGTGATCAACTGCTAGACGGTGGGCCACGAAACATGCGATCCAAGCGTCATTAAAAAAACAATTAAAAACTTTAATTTACAGTGAAATTTCGAGGCCATAAAAATTGTTGTTTGATTTTACCTTACTGCCTCAGTGGGAGGGGGGGCGGGGTCATTTTTTAGTATATGTATTCATATATGTTAATTTAATTGGGATGTTCTACAATTGAAACAGCTACCTTAGATTTTTAAAACTACGCTAGGGATTGTAATACAGTTTTTTTTAATAGATAGAGTGATTAAAAAGGAAGGTTTTTATGTATAACACATGTATAATATAGTGGAGGAACACTGATAATTTTATATTTTTGACTTTTAGGCGGAACGAAGTTCGCCGGGTCAACTAGTTTATGATATATCTACGAATGCACTTACTTGTTGGAGTGACATAGGCTATATTTTTTTAAAATGTAGTGACTGTAATAAGAGGAAAATTGGAAAGGGGGATAATATTTTTATCGAGTTTCAAATGGATCCCAGTAAGTAGATGATAACAAAATCTAATATATATTATAACACTTTTATAGTACTATTTTGACCTCCAAGCCAAAAAGCAGTCAATTGTATTTAAGCAATTGTTTTTTTGTTTTGTAATATCAAAGTAACTTATTAACGCTATCGCTTATTGCAAGCGAATAGTATGTACGTATGTTTTATGGCCTCCGTGTGATAGATTAGGGAACGCGCAAGCAATTTGTTAAAAGTATAGACATAATAAGGTAATACAGATGTTTTCAATAGAAGCTGTCGATTAAAATTGTAGATTTTCAATAATATGTATAATTTATATTTCAGTTTATGTAAAACCGTACATTTGTATTCATTAAACGACAATAGTAACATAACTATAACTATATCACTAACAAGCGTGAAACAATCTTTTTACAAAAAAGTAATGTCTAATCTAATAATTCATAAAATAATGTTCAAGGTGGTAGAACCAGTGTAGTTCGATCGGGGAAGTACCACCGCCACACCTATTTCTAGCGTGAAGCATTTCTTGCGTTTCGATGGAAGGGTGTTGTTGCCGGCACACTTTTATATGAGGCGACCATCATAGTCCTTGGGAGTAGCAACGCATCTGTGATTGACTTCAGATAGAACCCATGTTCTGTATGAAGTTGATTACAGATCTCCATGGGTGGCAGTGGCCACTTACCATCAGTTGGACTGCTTGCTCGTTTGCTACTTCAGTCAGTTAAAAAAAATCGACATCTAAGCAACGAAACAGTAACAAATAATTTAAATATGTATTGATGTAGTACATACTTCTAAAAATATTTGTCGATGTTTTATGGCCCTAAAGTAATAGATTAGCGGACGCCCAAGTAATTTATTAAAAGTATCGAATGTCGCTACTACAGGTTAAAGGTTTTTAATTTGTGTTTACGGTCTGCGTGGCGCAGCAAAGCTTAAGGCCTCTTGTAGACACACGTTTTTTCGGCGTAACAATCTACGGTTAATTCGCCGTGTGCAGGCACGGTGGTTAGTGTTGTATGGATCGCTGCCGTGCACTGATTTTTGCTGTGCCATGCACATGCTAGCACGTTTTTTTCACGGTAAAGACGCCGTACGGCTCAAAAAACGTGCTATGTACAACAGGCCTAACGCGGACGGTTCTGGATTCAATACGGACGGTCAGACAAACAAAAAAAAAGCACTCAATCTCGTACAAAACGTAATCGTACAAAAATATTATATATTCTAAGTCTTCCAAACTATTTTAAGCGATACACTTTTATATTTGTTACTTAGTCAATGTCAATGTAAACGAGGACATATATTATATACTAACAGAATAGCCGTAATAAGCCTACAATTTTTTCATCATACCTTTACCGTCTACGGAACCCTAAATACATACCAATACCAGAAAAGCAAATATAAACAGCTTTACTTCCGCAAGGTAACACATAATAGGCTTCTGAAACCCTACACATTTTACATACACAACCCTACATCCCTAGGATGCTTATATATAAAAACCCGTAATTTTCCACCCTCAATATAACCCGAGAAAATTTGATTTATCAATTCCATCGGCTTCCAGAGAAGAATAACATTTCGGGAAAGATATGAAAATTGGGAACTCGGTACCCCCAGTTTGTTTTTAGGTAAATTAGCTAAGAATGTTAATAAGTAGCCGTCTAATTAAACTTGACTGTCCATAAAATTTTTACTTACACCTTTAATTAGCTTATTTTATTATTGCTTCACCTACTACCCCGAAGTAATCTGTCAAATTTATTTTCTGGTGTAATTTTCGAAGGTGATTATGGGAAAAAATATATATTAGTACAAAAATTCTTGATGTTAATATAAAAACTGTGCACGTGTTACAGATGTTACAAATTAAAAAAAATGTTATTATTTTCATACAATAGGTGAATACTGGAAAGACGTCCTAATTGATATTTTTATACACACAGATCTCACATAATACTTATGTAATATATTCTAATGAATAAAATAATTTTAAAAGAAATCATAATGGATTAAAAAAATACAAAATATTTTGCTGACATACAAGCCCCTTAGAGGTATAATGTTGATCCTATCAAACTATTGACTCATCAAACTCAAAAACATTTTTTTAAATTTTTCTTTATTTTGGTTCATGAAATGCTTTACAACTAGAAATGGAAATTAGAAATGCCTAAACCATCTTCCATATTAGACTATAAACCGTAAATAACACCTCATTCTAATAATAACATAAACTTACCTCAATTAAATTCTTCATAGTCATCCTCAATCATTTCTTTCACACTTTTAATTTAAGAACCCATACAGTAGGACTTATATATACAGTAAAATCGGTTTGTTGAGTATCTTAAACCTTCCAAACACAACCACTTTGTAATCTATAAAACCAAATTTTATAATAATTTAAGCTGAATCAGATTTCTTTCACTAATCGCGCACCTTATTCCTCTTTAGCAAAATATTTCGAAGTACCTTCGCTCACAATAATATTATGAGAATAATTACACTAAATGACATGGCGGGATATTTAAGTAACTTTTATTATTTTGCTGATAATTGTATGTTCCTAATATTAACTTCGATTCAACAGATTTTAATCACTACATAGTATAAAACAAAGTCGCTTCCCGCTGTCTGTCCCTATGTATGCTTACATCTTTAAAACTAGGATACGGATCTTAATGCAGTTTTTAATAGATACAGTGATTTAAGAGGAAGGTTTAAATGTACATGCACAACCACATGTACATGTAGAACCAGTCTAGTTTGACCGGGGAGGTACCACCGCCACACCTATTTCTAGCGTGAAGCTTTTTTTGCGTTTCGATGGAAGGATGTGGTTGCCGGTGCACTTTTATATGAGGCGACCATCTTAGTCCTCGGGAGTAGCAACGCATCTGTGATTGACTTCAGATAGAACCCATGTTCTGTATGAAGTTGATTACAGATGTCCATGGGCGGCAGTGACCACTTACCATCAGGTGGACTGCATGCTCGTTTGCTACTTCAGTGAAATAAAAAAAAAACAATATATGGATGGACTGGACATGGAATATGGATGAACACTGATAATTTTAGATTTTTTACTTTCAGACGGTAAGAAGTTCGCTGGGTCAGCTAGTCAAAATATAAATTTAGACCAAGTTCGAAGACATATTGTGGTGTTATGACATCACATGCGTGTAAATTACAATTATAATTAGTAAATATAAATAAACGATGACCTAATAACATTACTTTTGATTAATTTATTATCACTTTCAATTAAGTAGGTTTGAAGGCATTTTTGTAAGAGGATCTAAGCTTTGGAAACTTTTTCATTGAAATGAAATGAAATGTCTTTATTTTGTATAGGCCTACGGGGGCACTTACAAATTGTCAGTTACATTTTTTTTCTTACACTACCACCGGATCGGAATACGACCTCAACTGAGAAGATCCGGCAAGAAACTTAGCGGGTTTGTCTTTTTTCTTATTTATATCCATTTTTTTAATATAATTACGTTGTGAATATTATAAAAAATACAATTCCTCTATACATTGTATTTGTACACAATTACTTGGTGGATAAGTTATAATAGATTTATTTATGTTTTTCGGAGAAGAAACGGCCGCGGCCGCCGGCAATGGCGGCGCGTCCCTGTAGTTCCGGGATCAGAATAGGGCTACGGTATCCTCTGCCTGTCGTAAGAGGCGACTAAAAGGGGCTTCCGGGGTTGCGGGCGGCTAGAGTGGGAGCTTGAACCGTCCAGCCAGGCGATCCCGGGAAGGACGGCGGTATGTGTGGTCGCATATCGTCGTATAGACTAGACGGAGCGGTGGGCCCAGCCGCCCATCTGGGAGGAGCCCGATGGGGCAACACGCTTAGAGGATTCCGGTGGTGTTTGTTGGAGATCCCTGAGTCCTCTTTTTAGCGCCGAGGATGGCCACCGGGGGGGTTTTAGTGCGGTAAAAATCCCACATAACCCTTCGTCGCTCCCACGGCGTCGGGTACCTTTTGAAGGTTCCCCCTCGAAAACAAAAAAAAAAAAGGTATATAGGCTTAAAACCGCATGAAATATAAACTACTACATTTAATTAAAAAGTTTAATATCTATAGCCCATTAACTAACTTAAAGTAATTACAATTTAAAGATATGTTACATTTTTGAACGCAAGTGAAACCGTAGGGCACATCTAGATATCTAGCCATGAATTAGGTTCTCAGACATGTTAAACCCGCCTCTTTGCCACCAGCCATGTTATGAATTAGGGCTTAAACCCTTCTCACTTTAAGAGATAGCTAATGTCTAGCTGTGGTGAGAAATAGGTTGATAAACGTAACTATTTAATAAACAGAATTTCAAACGTCGTTAATTCAAACAGATGGAGTTTGGGACCAATGCTGTTCTATTCCCTGAATGGCACTAAAGTACATATATAAACTGTTGGGCTAGGGAATGAGCGATTTTACTGTTTTTATATGCCTAAAAGTGTAAGGGACGATTGCTTTAACTAGAGAATTATCTGTTTTAATTGTAGATTCATCAGGAAGGACGGCGATAAGTGTGGTCGGATACCGTCGTAAAGACTAGACGGGGTGGTGGGCCCAGCCGTTCATCTGGGTGGAGCCCCATGGAGCAACACGCTTAGAGGATTCCGGTTGCGTTCTTTTGGAGATCACGGAGTCCTCTTTATAGCGCCGAGGACGGCCACCGGAGGGGAGTTAGTGCTGTAAAAATCCCACATAACCCTGCGTCACTCCCACGACGTCGAGTAACTTTTGAAGGTAACAATGGTTTGACCGGGGAGGTACTACTGTCATACCTATTTCTCGCGTGAAGCAATTTTCGCGTTTCGGTGGAACTTTATATGAGGCTCGGCCACTTTGATATGACGCGACCATCTTAGACCTCGTGAGTAGTAACACACCTGTGATAGACATTAGATTGTGGGTCTTTCATCATCACTACATAGCATAAAACAAAGTCGACTCCCGCTGTCTGTCCCTATGTATGCTTAGATTTTTAAAACTACGCTACGGATTTTAATGCAGTTTTTTTAATAGATAGAATGATTCCAGAGAAAGGTTTCTATGTGTAATACATGCTCAATATAGTGAAGGAACGCTGGTAATTTTGGATTTTTGACTTTTAGGCGTAACGAAGTTCGCCGGGCCAACTAGTATATAGTAAAGTATCACTTTTAAGTCATTGTCTTTATGTGTTGCTAATTAACTGGATGATTTTTTCTAACTCTATTAATAAAAGTAGTTTGGGTATTGAACTCCCAATACTCTGCAAATCTAGTTGATGCTCTTCGTGGATCTGATATTTCGTAACGTCTAGAATCCGCGGTTTTCATGGCCCACCGTAACAAATGCGGAAGCAAACAACACGAGTCCATCCACCTGAGGCCAAAGTTAACGCGATTGTCGGCAAATCTGCCCGAATCTGATTTCAGTTTGTTTTCACGCGCGTAGCGAATGAGTACCGTACAGAACTGTTTCCGTTTTATGTTGCATTTCGAACATTTAAGCATTATACGTGCTTTAGTGAACATGGACTTAAAATTTTGATATATTCGCTCGTCGTTATATAAGTGCAATAAAGCACATACATTCTAATACTACCTATTTCTAGCGTGAAGCATTTTTTTGCGTTTCGATGTAATGTCTCTATGTATGTGTGTGTGCGTGGGTGTGTGTGGATTTATGCGTAATTAGCTTTAGTGCATAATTTTTTTCACAGGCAAAGAAGTACTGATTAAATTGAATACGTAAAGCAAAAACTTCAGATCCGTCTTTAAGAAACTTGCCGCGATCTGAGGAGTATGAAATTTTGCAGGGGTATGGTTGATGTAGAGAATGAGTACCAAATGCTATATTTTTCTTCAAAAAGTGCATAAAATGTCCATCCATCCATCCATCAGCCCTTTGATGTCCACTGCTGGACATAGGCCTCCCCTAAATGGCGCCACTCCAACCGGTCCTGTGCCCTCTGAATCCAACGGTTTCCCGCTGTCTTCTTCAGGTCATCGGTCCACCTGGTAGGGGGGCGACCTGCACTCCTTTTGCCTAAACGTGGTCGCCACTCGAGGACCTTTCGTCCCCATCGGTTATCCGTCCTTCGAGCGATATGGCCGGCCCACTGCCACTTCAGCTTGCTGATTTTGAGAGCTATGTCGGCAACCTTCGTTCGTCTACGGATTTCATCGTTACGAATCATGTCTCGTAGCGAAATTCCGAGCATAGCCCTCTCCATAGCACGCTGAGCGACTCTGAGCCTTCGAATGAGGCCTTTAGTGAAGGACCACGTTTCGGCGCCATAGGTCATCACTGGCAACACACATTGCTCGAACAATTTCGACTTCAGGCACTGAGGAATTGTGGACGAAAAGATACTACGAAATTTCCCGAACGCAGCCCAGCCGAGTTGGATTCTTCGAGTGACCTCCCTCTCAAAGTTGGACTTACCCATCCGGATCGTTTGTCCCAGGTAAATGTACTCGTCGACAACTTCGAGAGGAGTGCCGTCAACAACTACCGGTACGGGTGTGACATGGACATTAGACATGATTTTCGTCTTGTCCATGTTCATCTTAAGACCCACCCGTTGTGAGGCACTGTTGAGGTCGCCTAGCATTGTGCTGAGGTCCGTCAGCGAACCTGCCAAGATGACTATATCGTCGGCAAATCGAAGGTGTGTGACGTGTTCGTCATTGATGTTGATGCCAAGACCTTTCCACTCCATCAGCTTGAACACATCTTCCAACGCAGCGGTGAACAGTTTCGGCGATATGACATCGCCTTGCCTGACTCCCCGCTGCAATTGGATGAGGTTCGTGCTTTGGTCATGTACTCGGACTGACATGGTGGCGGCTGTGTATACACACTTCAACACCTCGATGTACCTATAGTCGATCTGGCATCGCTGAAGGGACTCCAGCACCGCCCAGTGCTCGATAGAATCGAAGGCTTTCTCATAGTCCACATAAGCAACACATAACGGCAGATTATACTCCTCGGTCTTCTGTATAATCTGCCGAAGCGTGTGTATGTGGTCCATGGTGCTGTAGCCTTTTCGGAATCCGGCTTGTTCGGTAGGCTGGAAGTCGTCAAGCCTGCGTGCAATACGGTTAGTGAGGACTCTCGAAAACAACTTATACACGTGGCTCAGAAGCGCAATGGGCCTGTAGTTCTTCAGGAGGGTTTTATCGCCCTTTTTGAAGAACAGCACCACTACGCTTCTGCTCCACGCTTCCGGGGTTGTCCCGCTAGTAATGACGGAATCGAACAACTTTTGGAGCGCCACTAGTACGGGTTTACCGCCAGCTTTTAGCAGCTCTGTTGTGATTCCGTCATCCCCCGGTGCCTTGTGGTTTTTCAGCTGTTTGAGAGCCTCTCTAATCTCGTACAGGCTGACGTCCGGGAGGTCCTCAGTATAGTGTCGGGTCAGTTTGGCACGTTTGTCGTCCGCCTTGTTACGGGCGGGAACTCGTGCGGAAGCATACAACTGTCCGTAGTATTTCTCAATTTCTCTCAGAACATCGGGCTGAGACGAAACTACGGTGCCCGATTCGGTCTTCAACCTCGTCAGCAGGCTCTGCCCAATGCACAGATCCCTGGCGAACACTCTTGAGCCCCGGTTTCGCTCAATAGCGTCTTTTACGCGTCGGGTGTTGTGAGCACGCCAATCGCGTCGCCTACTCTGTTTATTGAGCAGTCTGTATCTCGACATTGAGGTTGGAGACTGCACACATAGTTCTCGCCTCTCCCTCATAAGACCGAGAGTATGCTCTGAGAGAACCTGAGAGCCACCACTGGAGTGGGTCTTAAAATACTTAGACCCCACGTCGTGGACAGTTGTTACTACCTTGGTGTTAATTTCGTCCACAGAAACGCAAGAATCGAGACACGCGAAACGGTTTCGGAGCTGTAGCTGGAACTCTTCGGAGCCCTGGATTTGGACAGGTGTTGGTCGGAGCGTAGACTTCATCAGGCGTGACCGTTCCAGCTTTACATTGATATTTAATGTGCCTCTTACCATCCGGTGATCACTTCCGGTTTTCACCCTGTTGATCACAGAGACATCATTAAATATGTGCCGTTTGTCTGCCAAAATGAAGTCTATCTCGTTCTTAGTGGAACCATCAGGACTTATCCAAGTCCACTTTCGCTGTGCCTTCTTCTTGAAGAAAGAGTTCATCATAAAGAAGTCTTCCCTCTCCAAGAAGTTAGCAAGCAAGTGACCTCGGTGGTTCCGTTGTCCAATTCCAAAGGGCTCCACCCTCCGTTCGTCACCATTTCGCACGCCTAGTCTTGCATTAAAATCCCCCATGACAACGGTAAAATGGGTTTTTGAGGTATGTATGGCTCTACTTATGTCCTCATACATAACCTCAACCTCATCGTCTGGGTGTGTCGAAGTCGGCGCATATACCTGTATGACCTTCAGCGAATACCGTTTAGATATTCTGAGTATAAGGTACGCTACCCTTGACGACACACTGTCGACTGTTACAACGTTGTTCACGAGGGATTTGTGGACGAGGAACCCGACACCACCCTGGGACAGGTGATCGCCCTCCCGGTGATAGAGCAAGTTTCCAGATTTGAGGATTATCGTGTCCTCCCCCTGTCTGTGCATAAAATGTACATAAAATTAACTAAAAACGCATTGTACTCCACCACCGTGTATTTGTCACGAACACATATACATATATTAAACGAAATAAAACATTCAATCTCTTACTATGAAAACATGTAGGTAACGTCAATAAAAACTTACGCTAAACAAATATCGCTGGACGGCACTATGTCCTATATGAGCGCCAACTTCGCGACTATGTACTATGTACTAAGTGTGTTCTAAACCAAAGTTAATAGAAATTATTTTAGACTTTTTAGTGACATTGAAGTCAGTAGATATTTTTTGTTAAAAAGTTTTTATTTCACGCTTTTTAGTGATATTTGTAGTTAAATAATGACATTTAAAACCCATATGCGTGCAAAGTTCTCATCAATATAAATGAATTCAGCCCAAAAACAAGGTAGCTACTGTAAACCGTTGAAGAGTTCCTTAACTGTCCTTCGTCTTCATCATCAGACCAGACAGGTGTAACGTTTCCATCAATACAAATTAAACAAGCTCAAACACAAGGTAGTTGCTGTAAATCGTTGAGGAGTTCCCTCGACTGTCTTTCGGCTCCATCGTCAGATCGACTCCAGACCTTCATTATATTATAGTACTTTAAATTATTCAATAGAAAAATTTACAAACGCACTAGTCACCCCTACGGTTTTTGAAAGTTCCCCTCGATTTCTCTAGAATGACATCATGAGATCCTAGTTTCCTTATCTTGGTACCATTCCTGGAATGTCTCCCTTCCAACAAAAAAAGAATCTTCAAAATCGTTTCATAAACGAGGAAGTTATCCGTGAACAATTATAATATATATATATATATATATATATATATATATATATATATATATATATACCGACCGTATATATATATATATATATATATATATATATATATACGGTCGAATTGAGAAATCTCCTCCTTTTTTGAAGTCGTTTAAAAATGTCAGATGTCCTTGTCAAAATATCCGTTATTGCTTTTAAATGCAGCCTAGTCAATTAAAATCTTTTTATGTTTCGGGTGTATTTAAAGTAACTTAAAAATTAGTAAAATTTAATTGAATTTTAGAAATATTCGTGCTAATATGGACAATATTAAGTTTAGTTTTGAGTTTACGGTTATGTATATTACGGTCGAATTTCGACCATTGCATCGGTTGATGGGGCAGAAAGGTCGTCGAGTGGCGACCACGTTTAGGCAAAAGGAGTACAGGTCGCCCCGCTATCAGGTGGACCGATGGCCTAAAGAAGACAGCGGGAAACCGTTGGATCCAGAGGGCTCAGGATCGGTTGGAGTGGCGCCATTTAGGGGAGGTTCAGTAGTGGACATCAAAAGGCAAGATGGATGGATGGATGGATGGATTACTTCTTTACCATAAATACACCAATATAAACTAATGAATATTATTTTGTAAAATCCTCCTGATAAGAGTCATTTCATTGTAATCATAAATTAACACAATTTTGCTCGAAGTAATTTCATTTAAGGATCCGAACAGGCATCACTTAAAATCATATAAGCACCATCTCCGCCTATAATTTCCTTACAAATATAATAACATTTTTTCCAAGTGGATACCTATTATAAAATAATAAATGTTGTTTACGAAATAGGCCCTCATCAGGAAATTGGATCACGTTTTTAAATCGAAATATTTTACGTAATATCGCTACAGATTTCGTCGATAAGGGGCGATGTACGTAATTTATACCTTTTTTTTGTTACGGGGAGGAAACCTTCAAAAGGAACACCGTAGTCTTGGGAGAGACTCCGGGTTATGTGGGATTTTTACCCAATAAAACCTCCTCGGTGGCCTTCCTCAGCGCTTGTAGTAGGGGACTCGGAAACCCGAACGGAACGAACCGGTGTCCCCTAGCGCACTCACCTCACGGGCTCATCTCTTGGGGGACGTGTACCATCCCCCTTCACCATCCGGTGCTTACGGCCAGATGCAGCCACACAGTCCTTCTCGGGGTTGCTTGTTGGACGGTTCGAACTCCCACTCTAGCCGTCCGCAACCCCAGAGGCCCCGTTAGTCGGCTCTTACGACAGGCAGAGGATACCGTAGCCGTATTCTACTTCCCGACTACAGGGTGACGTAATTTATACCTACAACGATTTTTCTAGATTTTACGACGATTCCATCCGTTCCGTTTTTCTGATAGTTTTCTTACCTAGAATTCCTTTTGTGAGCAAATTTTTAGCTTGTCCTGTTTGTTTGATTATTCATATATTTGTATAGGTCGTTTTCATTATTAATTCAGTTTTAAAATGTATAGCGACGTATATCTTGTACAGAAGATGAATCTTTATTAATGATTACTTTCATTACATATTTATTAAAAGTAATTTTATACAAACTACATACATATGATATAAAAATAATTTAGATTACGTATTTAATTAGAGATTTCAATTTCAACCAAAATATTGTTTTTATTGAGTAATAAGAATAATATGACTAATAAGATACCTACCAATGATACATATACAACAAAATTTCAAATGAGATCCTTGTATTCAATATCCTTAGAGGTTATTAAACTTATTACAATTATTTCCTTTTGCATACAATCGAATTTTGTTTTTGTTTTTTATATTTATTAAATAAATCATAATACAGATATAAATCATCATACGTAATCAACTTCATACAGAACATGGGTTCCATCTGAAGTCAATCACTCGTTGCTACTCCCGAGGGTTATGGTAGTCGCTTCATATAAAAGTGTGGCGGTGGTACTTCCCCGCTCGAACTACACTTATTCTACCACCTTTAACTGATGAGAGAGAATCTCTTCCTCCAATCCTTATTACTCTCAATCGTAAATATCACATAAACCCTTGCTTACAAGAATACTCGATGGCGTAGGATTAAGTTAAACGATTGTCTGAATTAGTAAACAGGGTACTGTTCTATCTGCCTTATATAAAATTTATGGAGCGAAAAAGGAGTTGGCTTAGACATTCGTCTCACTTATTGCGAGAAATAATTGGGTTTATTCAAATATTTTATAGCCTGTAAAAATATATAATAGCCATTTAATAAAAATAAAAATAAAACGTTCCTACTAGTAGTAATAGATATTTGAGCAGTGTGTGTTGCCAGTGATGACATACGGCGCCGAGACGTGGTCCTATACTGTGAGCCTCGTGCGTAAGCTCAAAGTCACTCAGCGAGCTATGCTTGGTATTTCCCTGCGCGACAGATTTCGTAATGATGAAATCCGTAGGAGAATGAAAGTTACCGACATAGCTCTCAAAATTAGTAGGCTGAAGTGGCAATGGGGAGGCAAATTGTTCGTAGGACAGATATCCGACGGGGTAGAAGAGTCCTCGAATGGAGACCACGTCTCGGAAAAAGGAGTGCAGGCCGTCCCCCGACCAGGTGGACTGACGACCTGAAGAAGACGGCGGGTAACCTCTGGATTCAGGTGGCTCAAGACCGGTCGAAGTGGCGCAGATTAGGGGAGGCCTATGTCCAGCAGTGGACTAGATAGATAGTAGTAATATTTGCAAGTAAATAATAGACATATAAACCTTTGTCTTCTGTGTTCAGTGTACGATTGTTTGGTGACGGGTCAGGCCAAAGTACTTCACACTTTACCAAAGTAAATGGTCCCGTAACCACTACATGTATATAAAAAAATGTTACGGACGAACTAACAAAAATGTATTGACGCAAAAATGAGCGTTATGTTCAAACGTTAATATTTTTAAAATTTTTAAATATATATTTTTTCTTTTAGTATTTCAGCCAGTTAGAAATACACAACAGGCTATCAACTTTAGCTTCCTCGCCGACGATGAGACAGGTACTTACTAGTACGTACGCAGCTGTCTTACCTGTAAACAAGGAGAAATTAAATTAGTTTGGAATGAGAATAGGGTGGATTGGAAAGCTCGCAGGGCGTCCGAATTGTTTAGTTTAACTGCTGCATATTACATGGTCCTAAGGTTATATGGATCAACTGGCTCTTATTCTCTTACTGTCTTATATTACAAGCAGTGGTAAGGTGAACTTCTTTTTTTATCCATTTGAAGTAGTGAACAAGCAATCAATCCTTCTGATGTTAAGTAGTCACTGCAATCCATGGATATATGTAAGCAACTTCCTACAAACCAGAGGAGCTATCTGAAGTCTGTCTGAAGTCAATCTGAAGTCAATCACAAATACGTTGTTACTCTCGAGGATTGATATAGGTGCTTTATTAATAAGAAAATCAGCAACCAAACTCTTCTACCGCAACGCACGAACTGTTTCAAGCTAGATGAAGTGTAGTGTACCTCCGTGGTCGAACCCTATACGGTCTTCCACTTTGCAAAATTATTGTAATCCTACTGATTTATACATACAGTTATAAACAGTGATAAGGGGCTATATTGCCTATTTCTGACTTATAACAGTAGTGTTAAGTGTGTTTATCGGTTACGTGTATCAGCAGTGATCCAAGGTGGTTGAACAAGTGTAGTTCGACAGGGAAGTACCACCGCCACACCTATTTCCAGCGTGAAGCATTTCTTGCGTTTTGATGGAAATGGTAACAACGCATCTGTGATTGACTTCAGATAGAATTCATGTTCTGTATGATGTTGATTACAGGTGTCCATAAGCGGCAGTGGCCACTTACCATCAGGTGAACTGCATGCTAGTTTGCTACTTCAGTCAGATAAAAAAAAACATGCGTGCGTACAAAGTACACATGTCAGAAGTGAAACTTCTTTGGCGAACTAATTTATAAATCTTGTTTATATTTATACAAATCTAAAACTTTAAATTTCCAAGATTAAGAGGAAGGGAAAAAGGCGTGATACGACGTTCGCCCTGTCTTACTCTCTCTCAATCGGTCTCGATCACTCTCTCTCTCTTTTCCGACACTTCCGTTGCATACCGGCGTGACGTTTCATCTGTAAAAATTTTACCCTCATGCGCCTAAAGAAGTTTCACTTCAAAAACCTTGGTAAATTGTCTCGCGGTGCTTCAGTAGCGTGAAAACCCCATAGCGGCCTCGTCGATGCGATGTTTGTGTGAGTGTGCCGTTTCGAGCGCTTATAGGCACTTTCCCTACTGGTCTAATATTATGTCTACTGTGTTAATACTTTACGAACTATAAAACTAAACGGCGCTAATCATCACATGTGCTTAGATTTCCCGTCATCCTCTGACATGTATTTATTTTCATTTTATAAACATCTACTTTTTTCCATGGGCAATAGCTTCGATGTATAGTAAGGTGTTTCAGTTTTATATCGGGGAAGTTACTTATTTTTAAACTTGAGTGACAGATTGAAAGCAACAATTATTTCACTTTAAGCCTTTTGTAGTTTTTAGCACGAATTTTTAGCTAGGTTTTGACCATATACGGTTAAAATGTGGGTATAGAAGAAAACCTACAAAATGCTTGTTTTGAGGTAGGGTCGTCAAACCATTATCGTCCCACTGCTGGGATGATAATGGTTTGACGACCATTATCGTCCAGACGAGAAAAATCAGTGGAGCGTGCCTGGGTTTGAACCTCGGACCTCCCGATTGAGTAGGCATTTTTCACCTATTAGGCTATCACTGCTCACTGCTAATTAAGGGAACTATGTTATAAGGTTTTAAATTTTTTTGTCGAAGTTACTACTTCGACAAAAAAAATTAAACTACAAGTTAAAGCCAAGCAAAAAAAATCATTTCAAGTCTATTGTTCAAGATTTTTGTAGCTTGTAGCTTGATTCAGTTTCAACTACCCAGTTAAAAACAAGTCAAAACTTAAATTACCTTGTTAACGCATTATTTATACAGCATTACTTGCTCACCTGTTGCCATGACGACCTGTTGGTCTCATTTATTTTGCACGCAGCCCTCCCATTTCATCTGAGTATATCCCGAAAGGTTTTATTTGGTTTAAACTTTGTTACTTATGTTATTTGGCATCAAGGGTGGTTTAAGTGGGTCGGATGTCATGTAGTCTTTGATTGAATGAAATCAATTAATGTAGGTACAGAAAGTTTTTTGACCGCACTCCGATTTTATTTGAAATTGCTTCGAAAGGTTTTATTTGGTTTAACTTAGTTACTTTGTTATTTGGTTGGTTTATTTAAGTTTAATGGGTTGGATGTGTAGTCGTGTAGCAGCAGTTAATTAGATACTGAAATCACTCAAAGTAGGTTGTGTTTTCTGACCACCGAAGTGTTATTAGCGTGCCCGTGGTCCCGACAAAGGGCTTTCAAAGGGTTACCGTAGGCTTACCCCAGGAAAAAATGGTGTTTATTAGTGAAGTTGTGTTATTATTTGACATTGGTTAATGCGAATATTCCTTGCGACAATAGTCGTCCTCGGGAGTCCTCGGAAGTAGCAACGCATCTTTGATTGACTTCAGATATAACCTATGTTCTATGTGAAGTTGCTTACTGCGGTGACCATTTACCATCAGGTGGACTTTTTGCTCATTTGCTACTTCATTATTAAAAAAAAAAACATTTGCAGAATTTTAATACTTAAACCGCATATCGTGAGTACCCGTTAAGTATTAAAATGTGTCAATTCCGCGATAATATTAGTCTAAAATCATATATTTGCAGAATTCTTGCGAATACAAATGCGAATCTAAAAACATTTCGAGAATGAAAATGAGAATGTTCATTACATCACTAGTATATATATGATGTTTGTAGATTGTGTTATGATCTTGAAATATTTTAATGATGCAGTAGATAATCATGAATGCTAAATTTATTACTTGTAAGTGCAGCCTTCGCAATCTTATAAGTATACAAGTAGCTGACTCAGCAAACCTTGTTTTGGCATATAAAAATCAAACAAATTCTAAGGGTGGAGAACCCTTATCAATAAGGGGGATGAAAAATTGATGTTGGCTGATTCTCAGGCCTACTCAATATGCTTACAAAATTTCATGAAAATCGGTCAAGCCGTTTCGGAGGAGTACGGGAACGAACATTGTGACACGAGAATTTTATATAAGAAAGGTTTTATTTTATTTCAGTGGTATAGCATGTTATTAGTGAAGTTCTCGTAGAAGTATCCAAAAATCTGTAGTGTGGTTGCGCTAATAATTTCAAAGGTAATCTTTAGGCTACGTATTATCTATCTCTGATTTATAAATCCTGTGAACGTCGTTGAATTCTTATTTGAAGAGTGTTAAAAATAAATAATAGTTTAAAAAAACTAAAATACACGCTTTTTGTAGAAAACCGAACTAAAAAATAGAAAATAAATTTAAATGAATTTAAATTAAGAAAACAGTGTTAAAAATTTCAATGAATATAAATTAATAATAGTGTAAATAAAAAAAAATATTAAAAAAAGCGTGGGGTGCATGGTGTCAATGGTTATAGATATTTTATTGACAGATATGAGTAAAGTGATTATCATTTCGACAATATCTTAAAAAGCACCCCACGCTTTTTTAAATAAAATATTTTTTTTTATTCACACTATTATTAATTTATATTCATTGAAATTTTTAACACTATTTTCTTAATTTAAATTTATTTTCTATTTTTTAGTTCGGTTTTCTATAAAAAGCGTGTTTTTTAGTTTTTTTTAACTATTATTTATTTTCTACTTTTAGTCAAATTAAAAAATGGAATAATTTTATCAAATTAGTTTATTGTCATCGGTCCTCAATAAATCTACAAAGTTTGAACGAAATCTGGCCGTTTAAAGTGGGTCAAAATCGCGCCCAAAGAAGTCGGTTACAAACATACAAACAAACATACAGGTGAAGCTAATAAAAAGCTAATAAAAAAGTCTCACTTTAATTGTCTTCGTCTGTCTGATTTGTGACCGATCTCGAATATTTTTTTTATAATAGTGTAGTGTTTATCCAAAATGTCTATCGTCGAAATTAATCGCTTATGGTGAATTATATGCTCGTTTTGTCTTTAAAGTCGAAAGTTACTATTGTAAGTTATGTTACATCGTACCAATGCGTGTACAATCCTGTGTTTATTTTTTCATATACTTTAAAAAAGACGCTTTTTACACTCATAACAAGGATTTTCTCCTGTGTCGTGTGTACCATGGACATACACGAATACACAAACACCCAGAAACAGAACATGAATCTTAACTCATCATTCAGATACCTGTCTGACCGGGAATCGGACCCGGGACCCATTGCGCGTCAGACCGGTACGGTAACCGCTCAGGTCGCCAACATTACTTTTAAAGCCTTATTATTATTAAATTGCTACCTAAAAAATCACGTAAAAATGCTAAATCTTGTTTAACGTCATTTTTAGGCAATATTAACTGCCAACGAGCTAGTTAATCTCCATGCAGCATATTAAACAATATACGTCGCTATCGTGATCAGCGCCGACCACGTATGGCGCGCTGCCAAATGTCTAGTGTGGGCATAATAGAATTTTATTCTCTTGTCGACATTACACACTATTGAAACAATACAATATTTGAAAGGTACGACCGTCACACTTATATTTCCAGCTCGAACCAGTTTTTGCATTTCGTTTGAAGGGTGTTGAAGCCGCCTCATTTTTATATGAGGCGACCAATCTAGTCCTCGGAAGTGGCAACGCGTCTGTGATTGACTGGCGGAAATGACCACTTACCATAAGGTGGAGTGCATGTTCGTTTGCCACTTCAATCTGATTAAAAATACTTCTAAAACTTTGTTACCATTAAACCACAATATTTAAAATCACGTAAAAATCCTAAATTTCGTTCAAGGTGGCTATTTTGTGGCAATATTAACTGCCAACGAGCTAGTTAATCTCCATGCAGCATATTAAACAATATACGTCGCTATCGTGATCAGCGCCGACCACGTATGGCGCGCTGCCAAATGTCTAGTGTGGGCATAATAGAATTTTATTCTCTTGTCGACATTACCGACTGTATTGATACTATTTTCTAAATCGCATCTATTTTATAGAGGTGAATAAGTGATGTTCTTTTTGTGATTATAGTGTCATTTACATTTAATAATCGACCAAGTGCGAGTCGGTCGAAGGATTCCGTACTTTCATCTATAAAAACGGCGAAAAATCAGGTTTATTGTATGTGCGCACCCCTTAAATCTTTATCTTATTTTAATTTAATTATTTATTTTTCAAGTGAATACACAGTAAAAGGGTCCGTATTTACTGTTTAGGTGCGGATCTGTAAAAATATTAAATCTGATTAATTGTGACTTTGGGGTAGATGTATATGGGCTTCCGCCCACGTTGCCCGTGGCTTAGTCATCAGGTGGAGTGCATGCTCATTTGCTACTATTTTAATTTGTTTATTTATTTACTACAATTAAAACGGTGTAAAAATAAAAAAAAAAAATACATTAATTGTAGACCGCAGTTATACTTTACACTCAAAAAACTTCAAGCATACGACCATTCATCCGCAAACAGGTCGCATTCAGGGTATGCATCCAGAAGAGCGTTGAGTGAAGCGAGAACACGAGGAATAGGCGAGTGCGCTCTCGGGGTGGTACGCGTTAATGGTGCAGCAAAGAGTAACTAGTATACTAACTACACAATAATGAAAAATTGTTCTAATTTATTCAATTGAAATCGTGCTATGGAGAGGGTTATGCTCGGAATTTCGCTACGAGACATGATTCGCAACGATGAAATCCGTAGACGAACGAAGCTTACCGACATAGCTCTCAAAATTAGTAGGCTGAAGTGGCAATGGGCCGGCCACATCGCTCGCAGGACCGATAACCGATGGGGAAGGAAGGTCCTCGAGTGGCGACCACGTTTAGGCAAAAGGAGTACAGGTCGCCCCCCTACCAGATGGACCGATGACCTGAAGAAGACAGCGGGAAACCGTTGGATTCAGAGGGCACAGGACCGGTTGGAGTGGCGCCATTTAGGGGAGGCCTATGTTCAGCAGTGGACATCAAAAGGCTGATGGATGGATGGATGGATGATTCAATTGAAGCTTCTATAAAGACGAGGGGTATTAGGATATTTTTTATTCCGAAAAAGCGTTACGGTTGCGTTGTGCTCCACAACAACCTTACACCAGTATGACACGCAGTGGTTTTGATCTCCACATCCCATTTTTTTTATTTATTTTGGTTACTAGTTGTACCCTGCGCGCGTCGCTACGCCATCACACACCAGAAACCTTCGCGAGGTCATAAATCCTCGCTTCAACTTCGCTAAAGATCATCACATAATCAAATGAATAGTTTACGATTTTATAGAGCACATACAGAAAAACATTTATTTTTTAAAAAGAAGAAGAAGATATTTTTTTACACAACACGATTAAGCATCTCAATTATACTAAACACATAAATATAAATTAAATTGTACAACTACCAAATGATTTATTAATGAAATATAGGTGTTTAATTATATCACAAATACAAACTATCATCTCAATAATTATAACCGTAAACACTCAGCAATAAATTAAATCGAACCATCCTCATTAATTACCGTAGAGACAGTGCAGATAACCTAATGTCATTGACAATTTAACACCTAATAAGCGTTAATTACTGGCATTTGTGATTAACTATTTGATTCATTATATGCTTGTGGAAGACATATTTGTATCATTGTCACTTTTGTTTCAGCTGAAGAAAGAATTCTTAGAATTGTTTTTCACAGGTCCTTTATTGTATTTCTTTACATTATTAGTATTCATTATTGAAGTGAAACTTCTTTATCGGGGTTGTTGAAGTGAAACTTAAGTGAAACTTCTTTATCGGGGTTGGAAAAAAATTTAGTGTAACATTTTTTCGTTACGCCCCACCTTTTTCTGTTACGCGCCATCTTTTTCTGTTACGCGCCATCTTTTTCTGTTACGCGCCATCTTATTTTTCCGTTATGCGCCATCTTTTTCTTATCCCTACCACGCGTGATATTAGATAGATTATTATAGATTAGATAATTAGATAAAGTTTAATAAAAGCCTTTTATTAAACTTTATCTAATTTAACTTTATTTAACCAACTAGCTTTTGCCCGCGGCTTCGCTCGCGTGGAATTTAGTCTGCCACATAAAGTTTGCAAGGCGGTAGAGCAATGGTTCAACCAGGGAGGCATCACCGCTGTACCTATTTCTACCGTGAAGCAGTTATTGTGTTTCATTTGAAGGGTGTGCCTGTGCCTGCCGGCTCACTTTTATATGAGGCGATCATCATAGTCCTCGGGAGTAGCAACGCATCTGTAATTTACTTCAGATTGAACCCTTGCCCTACTTCCTAAGGCGATTAACATACGGTACCGCTCACTGCCACGGTAGGCGGTGAAGCGGATCTCATGTTGTATTGGGGTCTAATAAATCCGTTGATGCCTCACAAACGTACACCGACTGGCCGCGCGGTCCAGCGGTGTTCTCATCACCACCGTGTCTCCGCGCGAACGACAGTGCGGGGGGTCGGCGCCTCACACACGGGCTGGCGCCTAACCGCGCGGATCATCGTTGAAGCAAAAATGCATTTCGATGTCGAAAAGTTTATTTTGACGATCGGTCCATCCGCGCGTACAGGTGCGTAAACCGCCTTACCGCGCGGGGCACCGCTATTCGCGGCGGTGCGCGGTACCGTGTGTTAATCGCCTAAATCAGTGTGTTCAAATTTCAAATCACAGGCACGTATATTAATTTGAATTAGTTTTGTCGGCAACAGATATTAATGCTTACACTAAAATTAAAAGTTTCAAGAAAGGGTCTCAAAACGCGTGACGGTTACCAACGCGCAGTTGGCTAGCGTGGTCAACTACGACCTAAACTACTGCTAATCTGACATATGTGCCGAGTTGTGTTACATTAAAAGGTCGATGACGATTGAATAACATATTTAACCTTTCCGCTGTTTCATTCTCATTGACTTTTTTTCTTTTTTGTCGAGGGAGAAACCTTCAAAAGGTACGCCGTGAGAGCGACGCAGGGTTATCTGGGATTCTTATAGCACCAGGACTCCGGGATCTTCAAAGGAACGCAACTGGAGTCCTCTGAGTGCATTGCCCCATCGGGCTCCTCCCAAGTGAGCGGCTGGGCCCACCACTCCATCTGGTCTTTACCACGATATGCGACCACACGTATGCCACCGTCCTTCCCGGGATCGCCTGGCTGGACGGTTCAAGCTCCGTCTATCCTGGCTCTCACGATAGCATGCGACCACACATGCTGACATCCCGAAGTCCGACTTCCCGAAGTTGCTGACTGGGTGTTTGGAGCTCTCCATCTAGCCGCCCGCAACCCCGAAAGCTCCCTTTTAGTTGCCTCTTACCACAGACAGGGGATACCGTAGTCTTATTCCCGGAACTACAGAGACGTCATTGACCTTTCACATTTTGCTCCGTGTTTTATAACCATTCAAATATTTATATCATACAACTTCGTTGTATACGGCGGCGGCGCACGGCGCGTACTGCCGGTCAATCAATTGACTACGCAATATGTTATACTCGTAATATCTTCTAAACTACTTATCCAATTTACATGGTGTAAATGGCAGATTCAATCTTTATTAGATGCTTGATTTTTGAAATAATTTATTTTGATAAGGATTAATATTTAGTTTTTATAAAACCCATGGAAACATCAACTTGATAGTTTTAAAATTTTCAAAGTATAAAAAGAGTTATTGTGGGTTATACATAAAATATAGACATATGCTGTCGCGGACTTTTATTTAGATCTATGTGAGCCAAACAATTCCACGGTACATTATATTTCGATATCTCCAACGGTTTAGGCAGCGTACGCGAAGATAACTCTTAGAGCACAACTTTTTTTCCGACTAACCTGATATTTCTCGTTATATTATAACGTTATAAAAAAAAATCATTACAAATTATAGCCCATGTGTTATTCTGATGTATAACCTATACTACTGTAAAGTTTCAACCTAATCCGTTGTGTAGTTTTTGCGTGAAAGAATAACAAATACACATACATCCTCACAAACTTTCGCATTTATAATATTAGTAGGAAGTAGGATTTCTGTAAAGTTGCATATAGTAAATTATTTTTTGAAAAATAACGACATAAAGAAGTTTCACTTCTTATACACACGTACGCTAGTACACGCACACATTTTTCTAACTTATTTAGTCGCGATTGGGAAATATATTTCCGCAGCTTTGCCCGCCTTAATAAAAAAAGATTGTCCCGTGGGAGTAAGATCATTTTTCCACAGTACAAAGTAGCCTATATGTTAATCCAGAGTATCAGCTAACTCCTTACCAAATTTTATGAAAATCACTCCAGCCATTTACACGTGAAGAAGTAACAAACATACACACTCACAAACTTTCGCCTTTAAAATGTTAGTATGAAGTATGAATATATTTATGCAATTGTGTAATATTTTTTGGGGTGAGGTATTTGTATTTAACTGGTTACAATATTATCAAGGTGGAACGTATGGGTTCGACTGGGGAGGTACTAGTGTCACGATAGAAATAAGTGTCACACTTATTTCTATCGTGAAGCACCTCTAGTAATCCGGTGGAAAGGTGATCAGTTCTAAGTGATGTAGCTGCATTAGTTAGTTATAAAATGCAATGAAATGTCTTTATTTTGCATAGGCCTTCGGGGGCGCTTACAAATTGTCAGTTACATTTATATATATTTTCTTACACTACCACCGGATCGGAACACGACCTCAACTGAGAAATCCGGCAAGAAACTCAGTGGGTTTGTCTTTTTTCTTTGTATATCTTTTTTTATTTTTTTTTATTTGCCATCTTGTTTTTACATGGGTAACAAAAGTTAGCTCCAGTATCCTGCCCTACATTTGGCCTAACAAGGAGCACGTTTGGCAGGATACGCTACACTTTGACATTTTATGTTCAGTCCCAAGCTGTTTTATCATCTATATAATCAGAAATTTTGTAATATGCTTTACGACTAAGCTTGATCTTAATAAATGCTTTAAAGTTATTGATTGACAAATTTCTGATTTGAATTGGTAGTTTATTATAAAAGCGTATACATTGACCCATAAAAGAATTATTAATTTTGTGGAGACGAGACTATATATCTGTTATTGACTTTATGCGTTTGTTACCAGTTACCACCGGGTGCGGTATTTTTTACACTTGACTTGTATGTTAATACGTGAACGCCTAAAGTCATTATCGCATTTTTCAAACCACAACAATACTTGACTATAACAAAATTGTAACGTAGCGAAATGTAGAATAAGGCGTCCTACTATCTTCAAAACCTTTCTCTTTAAATGCGTGTATCCGTCATTGGGGCCGATTGGGAATGAAGACATCAACTACCTAGATTGAGTTCAATCTATTCGTATTCATTCATAAAATTGTCAAAAAGGACTGAATGGAACGAACGAACGAAAATGTCCAAGAACGAATGTCATTTATACTACATTCATCAGCCTTTTGAGGTCTAGCTAGATGTACCCTACTTGGAACCATTCCAATGGGTCTCGAGGAATCCTCAGGTTATAGGTCCATTTGTGACCTAAGTGCGAGTTTATTACCTTTTTTGGTCACTGCCGCCCATGGACATCTGTTACTTTATATAGAACACGGGTTCTTTCAATTAATATCTAAGATGCTCGTTTTATATGTAAGAATATGCTCTTGCAATGAAACTCAAAAGCCACTACACGCTTTTAATAGGCAAGGCGGTGGTAACTCACAAACAAGCAACACGCTTTCTGCACTCATAGCCCCACACTAGGATCTTCTCCTGTACTAATACACAAACACCCAGACCCAGAGCATGAATCTGAACTCATTATACAAATACCTGTCTGGCCGGAAATCGAACCCGGGAAGTTGCGGGTCGTCAAGTCGAAATAAACTAGTTCACTTGGTAGGCCTGACTGTCGTTTCTTATCAAATTATTTCAGTTAGCCGAAGCTGTTTGAAGTTATAAGCAAATCTAATTATAAAAAAGCAATTAAGTGTCACTTTATAAGCAGCAACAACAGTATTTCTTTGTTTTACAAGAAAATTTACGGATACCCTCCATTTATTTATCTCTGTTATAAACGTAATAAATTAGGCCCTTACGCCTGTAAGTGCTTCTAATGTACTTGACAAATTATGTCTTGTCTCGTTACAAATGATTAAATGGATAAAGACTAATTTAAATTCATATGTTTGAGGTTATTCCTCGTTTCATCCATTATTGTCACACTGCTGGGCATGGACTTCTTCCAGAAAGAGAGACCCTTAGGTCTTAATTCATCGCGCTGGTTAAGTGCAAGAGAGACCAGCCATAGTTTACCGAGCTGGTTATGTGCAAATTGGTAGACTTGACACAACATTGAGAAACTTTTTTGACTCAGATGTAGGTTTCCTCTCGATGTTGTCTTTCACCATAAAGCAGGGATAATTAATTTATAATACGTACATCATTATAGAAAAATCTATGCCTGGGATTTGAACCTTGAACCTCAATTCAAGGTGGTGAAGTTTTAACGATTTGGCTATCACTTTTCTGGCTATCACTGTTCTGGCTTTATACATGGTTAGTAAATCATCCCTAGAAATTAAGTCACTTATAACGTATCTTATAAAAGGCTGGTCGAAGGTGGTAGCTTTTTTATAAAAAAAAATAAAACAATAAAACAATAAAAAACGGTCATACAGGCCACCTAATGCCCTTGGGTCAGCTTGGGCAAACCGTCCATCTCACAGTCTTCTTGTCCCGGCTGAGCTCCAGGCTTTCCACTAAAACCCGGTGAATCTAAAAAAGCTAGTAAAGCAAATAGCGATTATACAATTCGAAGAAAACAAAACACTAAAATATTAATTTTGATATTTCTTTTCCATAGCGCCTACAAAAAACGTTTAGCACACAAATAGAACAGTTCCTGTTCAAATGATGTATGTACATATTTGTTTATAAGGTCCAGTGTAATCACATTTTGATAATTACAAAGCAAAGGGCGACAATAGGAATGATAAATGCTCTAAAAAGTTAACCCTTATCACGCCTGTCAGCTACATAATACGCTGGTCGCTTATCGAATTAATTATAAGAAGACCTGCTGTTAAAGAACCGATCGACTTTTCTGTTTTTAGCACTTTTATCACGGTTTAATCTTCTCGTCTTATTCTTATTATTCTGCTTAATCACCCGTCACAACGGTCGAAATTCGACCGTAATTTAGATTTTAAAAAACTAAACTTCATATTGCCCAAAGAAGCACCAATATTTATCTAATTTAAATAAATTGTAATTATTTTCAAGTTATTTTGAATGCATCCGTTAAAGGTAAAGAGGTTTATCAACTAAGCTGAACATATAGGATACTCATTACCAAGGTAGAGGTGAGCAAAACGGTTGAAACCGTGATAATAACCTTTTTTTTACAAGGGGTAAACCTTCAAAAAGTACCCGACGCCGTGGGAGCGACGCGGTTTATGTGGGATACTTACTGCACTAAAACTCCCCCGGTGGCCGTCCTCAGCGCTGCTTGGGGGACTCCGAGATCTGTAACGGAACACAACCGGAGTCCTCGTGCCTAAAGCGTAATTCACCTTCTGTTATTTACGGTGGCATGCGACCAAACATTCCCGGAGTCGCTTGGCTGGACGGCTCAGACTCCCACTCTAGCCGCCCGCAACCCCATAAGCCCCATTTTAGTCGCCTTGTACGACAGGCAGGGGATACCGTAACCTATTCTGGTCTCGGGAATACAGGGACAGCCGTGATAATAACTTATTGATCTAAAATATTTTGATGAAGATTAAAGGTTTTTTTTTTGCATATCAATAAAATAATTTAAGAATAATATAACCGCGGAATTAATATATTTTTAGTGGATACTTACAATTTGTGGTTTTTGATTGTTGTTTTGCCTGTATTTCGACCATGCAACAGGGTTGGAATATTAGCATAAAAAACACATATTAATGTCAGTGATCAACTACCATCCGATGAGCTGCATGCTTGTTTGCTACTTTAAAGTTATAAAAGTTGGTCAGAAAAGCTGTATATTTTAGTCCAGTAGATATATTTTTTGTGTTTATTTTTTAAACAAAGAAAAGATTTTGCGACGCAAACACATATCTCTTATTTAATGAATGTAAGGTGTTATTTTAGGTATTTTGTCAGTTCGTCTTAATGGTTCCTTATTAATCGTAAACCTTGCAAGTAAGAAACTTGCATAATGGATATTGTATAGGGCATAGAATACATCTGAGGATTACAAGATATAAAATTTAAAAAAAAAACTTTGATCGGTCGATTATTTGTCGCGTAGTCGCATCAGTCGCACCGTGTGTCACAGCTTTATATCGAATTGAGGTCTCCATGGATATCGGGCTTAACCTCATTTGTAGAAGACAAAGGATAATTAATTGGATATACAGTAATCCAACACGCACACCAATTAATACTTGCGGTAATTATGTCGTTAATTGAAAAATTTCATGCAACTGGTTTAAATTTAAGCTTAAGCTTTTATTAAAATTACTGGGTAATAGTGATTGAGGAAAGAGTAAGAGAAAGTGATCAATTATACTTATTAATTGGATTGGTAAGTACTTTAATAATTAAGATGAATAATGTAAATATTCGTCATATTTTCTCGATATTCTTCCTTGTACTTGGTTCAGCCATTTCTGAATTAACCTCGTGTTTAAAATAACAACGAATTAAAAATTGCTCTGACACCTGAGAAGATTATGATATGTTGTATCACTCTATCTAATCGTTTGGATACTACGTACATACCTACATACATTTTCAAGGTGGTAGAACCAGTGTAGTTCGGCGGGGAAGTACCGACGCCTCACTTATTTCTAGCGTGAAGCATTTCTTGCGTTTCGATAGAAGGGTGTGGTTACCGGCACACTTTCACATGAGGCGACCATCATAGTCCTCGGGAGTAGCAACGCATCTGTGATTGACTTCAGATGAAACCCTTGTTCTGTATGAAGTTGATTACAGATGTCCATGGGCAGCAGTGACCACTTACCATCAGGTGGACGGCATGCTCGTTTGCTACTTCAGTCAGAAAAAAAACAGACGCTCAAAAACGTTGCCTTCATTCCGACGCAGTGGGGTAAAATGGAGCATCTTCAAAATGCCTGCGATGTATTTTATGAAGCTTAAAACCCATTCGATTGTGAAAGCATCACGTCAAATGTATTAAATGGTGCTTCCAATTGGATGGGCGCGTTGATTGCGCTGGACTACGTGCCTGTTTCACTACGAGCGATAAAATGATAAGGAAAAGATCTTGTTAAGTGAAAAGAGAGATTAAGTTGTTCCGTTAAAAAACATACTAAAATACTTGAAAAAGTAAAGACATCATAAAACCACAGTACTACCACAGTAGTAGTATGGTAAAATATTATTCAGTGTGAAATTAATAACTATTATTTGTGTACGATTTGTTACTAAGTCTCTCAAATATTAAAAGAACGCGTTGTTTAATATCATAATCTACTGAATAAAATACATAATAAGTAATAGAGAAAGTCAAGTATGCAGATGTAATTAAAATACTTTAGACGGGTAGCCCTAACGCATACTCTCGTCCAGCGCGTCTGTAGGTATAAAATTCAAGGACAAGGCAGAGTTAGATTACTGTATGATACTAATACTGTAATAAAACTTAGATTTATTTTCGGAAATTATCTATCGTTGAATGGTTTAGGTGTGACAAACATTTATGACTGGTATGCATAAAATAAAATTCTGATAAATTATACTCGTATATAAAAAGTTTTTTTGACACAGTTGTTCTAATTAAATTTCCCTGCCAAATGAAATCTAAAAATATTTTCTTAAATTTCTGAATTATAGATCCGAGTGAAGAAATCTTTAATCGCTTATAGGTTAACAGGTAACATTAGAGCACGTCGGCCACTCCCCCACTTCCTCAGTCTTCTGGCCTCCCGTACGATCTTCCCCTATTGCCCCTACTTTTGTCATATTTTCGCTGATTATGGAATGAAATTTACGATGGGAAATTAAATAAAGAATAGACATTAACAACAATAGGAGTCAAGTTTTAATCAAAACAGATGGTTATATTGGGGAGATTGGGGATAGAGAAATTCACTTAATTCTCGGTGTTTTATTACCATTTATGGCATTTATATTTCAATCATTTAAAACATATAGACACTTAGTATGCGGATAGATTGTAGGACTTTGTAAGGTGATAGAACCAGTGTAGTTCGACTAAGAAGGTGCTACCGCCACATCTTTTTCAAGCATGAAGATGTTGCGTTACGCTGGAAGAGTGTGGTTGCTGGTTTACTTTTATATGAGGCGACCATCTTGGTCTTTGGGAGTGGCAACGCATCTGTGATTGCTAAACAGAACCCTGTTATATATGAAGTTGCTTACCGATTTCCATGGGTCTAGTAATCACCTACCATCCGGTGAACTGCAAGATTGTTTGCTTTTAAATGTTCTTTAAAAGGTTGTATAAGTATACGAATAGATACTCTTGGACTCAAAAATTTTGGTTTTTAGTATGTTGCGTTTTAGAATGAAAGGTCATCTTTATCGCGTCGTCAATAAGCATGTTGATGAAAGATGTCTTAAAGGTGATTTCTGATGGTGACAGAAACCTTTATGGGTTGACTCCTGAGGCACCATCGCTACACCTATCTCTATTTTGCCCATTAATAGAAGTGATAATTGCTACTGTGTTTTAGTTTGAAGGGTTTATAAAGGATCGTATACTTTTATGAGGCTTTGTAACCTTGTTTTTAGACAAAGTTATGTATTTGTGACAAACCTCAGCAGTGATAGCCTAGTGAAACTTGCCCTCTCGATCAGGAGGTTCGAGGTTCAAGCCCAGGTACGCACCACTGATTTTTCTAAAATTATGTGCGTACTAGAAATTTATTATTACTGCTTTTCGGTGAAGGAAAACATCGTGAGGAAACCTACACACCCCAGAGTTCTTTAAAAAAAAGTTCTCGGATGTGTGTGAAGATCAACTCGCACTTGGCCAGCGCGGTAAACTATGGCCTATAACTCTCTCATTCTGAGAGAAGACCCGTACCCAGCAGTGGGACAATAATGGGTTGACGACGACAAACCTCACACAAGACCAGCGGCTAACCTCAATACGATCAGAACCTCATCTGGGTTTGATTACAAATATCATAGGCGACAGCGACCTATGTCGTTCATAATACTAATCAATTAATATATTCTATTTTATAACACAGATACCGTTATATATATATTTTAAGCTATATCTAAAATTAATCTATTGCACCTTATCTATTCTTATATTTATTATTACTTTAACTCCATACCCAAAGGTTGCCTGGAAGAAATCGCTGTTTAGCGATAAGGCCGCCTTTTGTATCGTTCTTTTAATTTGTAACTTCTTAGCTATGTATATTTTATGGGTACAATAAAGATTATTATTATTATTATTATTATTATACCGTTAATTTGATTTAAAAGAAAGCAGGGTAATACTTTGTTTATTTTCACTTACAATATTAATACACTTCCAAGAAATAGATTAATAAGAGCCGAAGAGTTTAAAAGAAACCCGAGCGAGAAGTCAGGCACTTGCAATTTTCCCCATTAGCAAAAATTTCCACTTAAAAAGTGCAGTTTCCATTAAATTTTAATTGAATATCGGGCGAGGCGTGAAAGTTTGGGAACGCGATCATCGCTTTAACTTTAACCTACTTGTTTTAGCTATCACAACTTTGAGAACAATTGATTTTTTCTCGATTACACGGGATGGTATGGATTTTTATCTATTTTCTTTTTTTATAACATTTAAGTAAAAAACGAGCATGCAGTCCATCTGATGGTAAGTGTCAATGCTGCCCATGGACATCTGTAAACGCCTTCATATGGGACATTTGTGATTGACGTCAGATAGACCCCATGTTCTTTATAAAGTTGTTTACAGATGTCCATGGGCAGCATTGACACTTATCATCAGATGGACTGCATGCTCGTTTGCTACTTCAATTAAATAAAAAAATAAACACTAGACTTGGTGAGGATGAATAGATGTTTGTTACTCTTTCGAGAAAAACTTAATATTTTCTTTGTTTTTTTAAAAAAAAGACACGCTTTTTGCACTCTTGGCCCCCTCACTAGGATTTTCTCCTGTGTAGTGGGTACCATGGACACAGATAATACGAATACACAAACACCCAGATCCAGAAACTGAATCTAAACTCATCATTCAGACACCTGTCTGGCCGGGAATCGAACCCGGGACCCATTGCGCATCAGACCGGTGTGGTAACCACTCCACCACGCGGGTCGTCAATCTGGTTTACTTATACGAAATTTGGCTTACATTTTTTTTATGACATGAATAACATGACTAAAGCAGGCAGAGCCTTGAGAAAAGGCGAAATATCCATTTTAACATTTTGCTCCAATTGATTCATCCGAAAACATCCGACGAAAAATGTACAGAACCTTAATTGGGCGAGGGAGGGAATAAGGAAAAACAATTTAATTTCTCCAGCCTCCGTGATTAGTAACATTACGAGATTGTTACTAACAGTTCTATAAATTGTACTTCGGACAAATGGGAGAAGACGCGACCCATTTATATGACTAAATAAAGACAATTAGGACGCTTTTCCGCCTATCGTAACAGATTTAATATGAACAAACTTTGGTCATTATAATCGTTTTGTTATATATACGAACAGAACAGAAAGTCCATTAGTTCAGAACAGATGCATCGCTGGCATTTTTACCTGACTCCATCAGAAGCAGTGTAATGTTTTTCAAGCCTATGGATGTATGTATATTTCTTTGCCTCAACTTTGCTTTCAACGGTGCCTCATAACGGGTGAGTCTTAAGATGAACATGGACAAGACGAAAATCATGTCTAATGTCCATGTCTCAGCCGTACCGGTAGTTGTTGACGGCACTCCTCTCAAAGTTGTTGACAATATATATTTACCTGAGGCAAACGATCCGGATGGGTAAGTCCAACTTTGAGAGGGAGGTCACCCGAAGAATCCAACTCGGCTGGGCTGCGTTCGGGAAATTACGTAGTATCTTCTCGTCCACAATGTCTCAGTGGCTGAAGTCGAAATTATTCAAGCAATGTGTGTTGCAAATTAAATGTTATTTAGCTATATCTAAAATTAATCTATTGCACCTTATCTATTCTTATATTTATTATTACTTTAACTCCATACCCAAAGGTTGCCTGGAAGAAATCGCTGTTTAGCGATAAGGCCGCCTTTTGTATCGTTCTTTTAATTTGTAACTTCTTAGCTATGTATATTTTATGGGTACAATAAAGATTATTATTATTATTATTATTATTATACCGTTAATTTGATTTAAAAGAAAGCAGGGTAATACTTTGTTTATTTTCACTTACAATATTAATACACTTCCAAGAAATAGATTAATAAGAGCCGAAGAGTTTAAAAGAAACCCGAGCGAGAAGTCAGGCACTTGCAATTTTCCCCATTAGCAAAAATTTCCACTTAAAAAGTGCAGTTTCCATTAAATTTTAATTGAATATCGGGCGAGGCGTGAAAGTTTGGGAACGCGATCATCGCTTTAACTTTAACCTACTTGTTTTAGCTATCACAACTTTGAGAACAATTGATTTTTTCTCGATTACACGGGATGGTATGGATTTTTATCTATTTTCTTTTTTTATAACATTTAAGTAAAAAACGAGCATGCAGTCCATCTGATGGTAAGTGTCAATGCTGCCCATGGACATCTGTAAACGCCTTCATATGGGACATTTGTGATTGACGTCAGATAGACCCCATGTTCTTTATAAAGTTGTTTACAGATGTCCATGGGCAGCATTGACACTTATCATCAGATGGACTGCATGCTCGTTTGCTACTTCAATTAAATAAAAAAATAAACACTAGACTTGGTGAGGATGAATAGATGTTTGTTACTCTTTCGAGAAAAACTTAATATTTTCTTTGTTTTTTTAAAAAAAAGACACGCTTTTTGCACTCTTGGCCCCCTCACTAGGATTTTCTCCTGTGTAGTGGGTACCATGGACACAGATAATACGAATACACAAACACCCAGATCCAGAAACTGAATCTAAACTCATCATTCAGACACCTGTCTGGCCGGGAATCGAACCCGGGACCCATTGCGCATCAGACCGGTGTGGTAACCACTCCACCACGCGGGTCGTCAATCTGGTTTACTTATACGAAATTTGGCTTACATTTTTTTTATGACATGAATAACATGACTAAAGCAGGCAGAGCCTTGAGAAAAGGCGAAATATCCATTTTAACATTTTGCTCCAATTGATTCATCCGAAAACATCCGACGAAAAATGTACAGAACCTTAATTGGGCGAGGGAGGGAATAAGGAAAAACAATTTAATTTCTCCAGCCTCCGTGATTAGTAACATTACGAGATTGTTACTAACAGTTCTATAAATTGTACTTCGGACAAATGGGAGGAGACGCGACCCATTTATATGACTAAATAAGGACAATTAGGACGCTTTTCCGCCTATCGTAACAGATTTAATATGAACAAACTTTGGTCATTATAATCGTTTTGTTATATATACGAACAGAACAGAAAGTCCATTAGTTCAGAACAGATGCATCGCTGGCATTTTTACCTGACTCCATCAGAAGTAGGGTAATGTTTTTCAAGCCAATATGTATGTATATTTCTTGGCCTCAACTTTGCTTTCAACAGTGCCACACAACGGCCCACCCGTTGTGTAGCACTGTTGAAAGCAAAGTTGAGTCTTAAGATGAACATGGACAAGACGAAAATCATTCGATTGTAACATATGATATATCATTGGAATCGACTCTGTTTGTAGAGGGACATCGAAGACGGCACGAGTCTTCTCTAAGAATGAGAGAGTTTTAGGCCATAGTCCACCGCGCCGCGCAGTGTAAATTAGACATCACACACCTTCGAGATTTTTTTTTTAAAGAACTCTCGGGTGTGTAGGTTTCCTCACGATGTTTTCTTTTATCGAAAAGCAGTGATAATTAATTTCTACAAGTTTAATATGTAAAGTGAAAATAATATTGTTTATTCTTTTGGCCTTACATTGCGCCGTACATTGCGCTCTTACATTACGCGAAAACATAAAAAAAGTCTTGAAAAACTTAATATATTTGTACACGTTTGTCAATAGCCATATTACGTGGATGACATCCTAGATTGCTACTTGTATATTAAAAAAATGTAAAAGACAAAATCATTCCGACAATATTGGAATTCAGAACGTAAATATTTTCATGAATTTTTTTGGACACAAAAAATAAATTCTCGAAATCCATCCACGTGTACATTTTGATCGCTAGCCTAGGGGATTTTTAAAACATATTCAAAAATGGTGGCATCTATCATTTTTAGACTCTTGAATTCAGAACTACCTATTTGCAAATATCTGAAAACATTTTGTAGTGCCATTTTTACTGGCTATTTTTTTATCTGATTGAAGTAGCAAACGAGCATGCAGTCCACCTGATGGTAAGTCCACTACCGCCCAAGGACATCTGTAAGTAACTTCATATAGAGCATAGGTTCTATCTGAAGTCAATCACGGATGCGTTGCTACTTTCGTGGTCTCAGAGGATTGCCTTATAACAAATAGTGCCGGCAACCACACCCTTCCATCGAAATGCAAGAAATATTTCACGCTACAAATAGGTGTGTCGGTGGTATCTTCCCGGTCGAACTTTGCTAGTTCTACCACTTAGTAAAATCTTCTTCTTTTTCTTCTTCTTCTGTATGTCCTCTAGAATCGTAAACTATTTATTTGATCGTGTGATGATTTTTAGCAAAGTTGTTATTCACGAGGTCGCGAAGGTATTTTTTTGTGATGGCGTAGCAACGCGCGCAGAGTACATATACATATTTTATATTTGTTTTATATGAATTACTTTTAAAAGGTTTCAGGTTGTAATAATCCTAAAAACAACCGTTAGAAACAGAAATACACCTAGAAATATATATATTTTAACAATATAAATATGAATAGTAGATATAGCACCAATAACAAAAGTATGCATATCATATTAATTCTATCTAGCCTTTTAAAGTCCAAATCTGGCCACAGATCTCCCTAATAAGGGTTATTAGTTACAGTCTATGTCCATGGGCGGCAGTGACCACTTACCATCAAGTGGACTGCGTACTTGTTTTCTTCACCGGTATAAATAAAAACAAACAAGGAAGTTAATTTCAGCCTTGATTAGCCACATTAAGATATTGTCGCTAGCAGTTTGTGTAAATTGTCCGCCGTTTAGCCAAATTGAATGGGGTTAGCTCCCTTATTAAGATGAGGGTGAAATTACATTATATACACAAACAGCAGCAGTTGCAGGTAATGGTGGCGTAGTGGTTGGCATGCGTTTTCTAAATCTGGGGCCTCAAGTTCGACTCCAGGCACGCATATCTAATATTACCAAGTTATATGTGTGTTAGAAATTAATTGACAACCGTATGGGCGAACGATCATTTTGCTGGTATGGCACGCAATGAGTTCCGAGTTCGATCTCCGGCCAGGCAAATAACTAAATGATGAAAGCAAATATCTTTTCTGAATCTGGCTGTTTGAGTATTCATCTATGGGTGTGTCCACAACACCCACGACACAGAAAAAATCTAGCTATAAAACATAGAGCTATAAGTACAGAAAGCGTTTAAAAAATACTTGTTAAAACTTTAAAAAAATCAAAAAAGTTCTCAAAGGTACAGTAAGGTAACTAGAGCAATTCTAAAGTGATGCTAAGTAAAATTAGCTAAGTGGAGCCATTTTAGTTGAGATAAAAATAAATCTCCCGTGAACTATACAAGACGATTTAAACAACATTTTAATGAAAATTAAAAATGCCACCATCAACAAAGAAATTCTAATTCGCCCCGTGACCCAAAAGAAAGGAATTCCTCTTTCTTAAATATTTTTTTCTTTTACCTTCCTTTTATAAGATAAGACTTGTCATACTTCAAACGAGGAAAAATGTTTTATCGCTATGCATTTGACATTATGATAAATGGGGCAAATTTGCTGAAATTTGAACGATTACCTATGTTTAAAGTCGAATAATTAGTTTATTAACAGTGTATGTATTTAATCTAGGGTTGCCAGACGTCCCGAGTTTGGCGGGACGTCCCGATGTTTTAGTCAAAATTAAATGTCCCGCATGGGACACGCTCGGTCCCGCTTTGAACTTTTGCAAAAAAAAAGGTTGCAAATATCAGTGGTACTGCAGTTTGACGCCCAAAAAAAAAACAAAAATGTCGTCAAATCTAAGTTGATCTGCAGTTCATCGACCAAAATAAAGGTCGACATTATGATCCATTGAGATAAAAGTTCGGTTCGATCAGATGGGTCTACGGCATCTCCTGTCTGTGGTAAGACTAAAAGGATGCTTCTGAGTTTACGGGCGGCAAGAGTGAGAGCTCGAACCATTCGGCCAGAAATTCAGAGATGTAAACAGTCTGAAGGTCTGAAAGAGCGTTTGCTCTTTCGGACACTGCTCTAAAAGAGCGTTGCACTCAGGTTGCATACTGATGAAGATCCTGAAATCCTCTACATTACCCCGAGGAAGGCCACCGAAGGAGTTTTAATGCGGTAATGATCCCGTACAACCCAGTGTCCCTCGAGGCCCTGGGACACATTTCGAGGGTTTCTTCGTGTCAACAAAAATGTACAATTAAAAACGATTAGGTATAAAAACATACAAAAAACCATTAGTGCCGCAACAAAAAAGCACGAATATTCGGAGATTTTCAACGTCCATTCGGAAGTCCGACCTCTCCATTAAGGACTATTTTACCTTAAACACTACTTGTAAACGAAGGTCAATTGCCTACTTATAACGAATTTAATGTCAGTTAATCTGTAACACAAAAGGGAGAGCTATTTTCACGATATTCACACAATAATTCCAACAATAAATATCTGGAAATCTCTCAATAATTCATAACGTTCATCTCATTGAACCGATCCCCGAATCTAGATCGCACTTCAGGAAAAGTAATGGCCGGATAGAACTTCCGATATATCAAAGATCGAATCTTATTTATAACAATTACTATTAGAATACATACAAGTAAAAGAAAAGGCTTCTTTATATACTTACTAGCTGTACCATGCGCGCGTTGCTACGCCATTTCAAAAAAAAAATACGCCCGAAACCTTGGCGAGCTCATGAATAACAACTTTGCTACAGATCATCATACATGATTAAAATAATAGTTTACGATTCTGTAGAGGACATAAAGACAAACATTCATTTCTATAAAGAAGATTTAAGGTATTAGGTGAAGGTGGTACAAACCATGGTAGTCCGTCTGCGTGTTAACTACAGCCTTGACTATCAGGTTGAATTTTAAGTAATTTTTAAAAAATAATTAGGTTATAATATAATCGTAACGTGTTAATCTAGAAAACATTTTAACATACAAACTATTTATTTATAGGTATTTTTTCATATTATGGTCTTCAAATGGTAGAACCACTGTAATTCAACCCGGAAGGTAGGTTACCACTGCCACCAATAAATTTGCAATATGCACGTAATTTTAGTAAAGTCGGTGGTGTGTTTTCAATTTCAATTCTTTCAAAAAGTTCTCAATGGTGTGTGAAGTAACACAATACTTGGCCGGCACGATGGAACCGTGTACCAGATAGTAATAAATAAGAAATTTCGAGTCTATAAACTCGCTAGTTGCCATCTTAATTCATCTTACTACAAATAGGTACATACGGACCAATATACAAATCTATTTATCCTGATACTCATTCATTCGTTTGAATAGTTAATCTCTACGTATAATTAATTAGCGTGTGGTTTAATTGTGAATTAGCGCAATTTCTCGATCGAAAACCATCGCGTATAGAGAAAACAGGAACTGTATTTTAAAATAAAATCGAAGGTAATCTTGAGAACAAAATTAAGAGAACAAAATTAAATATCTCTCAAAATACGTTACAATGACATTTTTTTTATCTGACTGAAGTAGTAAACGATCATGAGGACTATGGTGGTCGCCTCATGTGAAATTGAATTTCTATCGAAACACAAGAAAAGCTTCACGCTAGAAATAGGTGTGGCGGTGTAATTATTACATGTCCAATAATAACTTTACGATTATTGGACATGTGAGCCTTTTGAGGAGCAGGCTTGAAGCATACTCCATACGCTGATCATATGTGGTTATGTGAAATAATGGTATGTGACCAACCAGTGTCGGTTGTTTGACACCGTCCACAGCCTTAGTTGTTTTGACGATTAAATTATCGATTGGAACCCAATCATAACAACCGAGCGGGTGGCTTAATTTGCTTAAACTACAGTAGAGCAAGAAATGAAATCACTAGTGGTCACCGATTCAATTCCCGGCTGCGCTTAACATTGCTTGACTTTGTAGATCTATAAGCCTTGGGGGCTTTTCACGCTTACTTGTCAGCAATATTATAGTATGAAAACATATATCTCTGTTAGACTACCTTATACTTAAAAGACTTACCAGAAGGCCACAGAATAATCGATTCAAACGTTTTTCTCTGCAAGCGGCAGTGTAGGGCGTTAAAACAAATGTCTCTGTTGTTAAATGTCTCTGTTATTGTGTTAACGCAAGATACTGGAGCTAACTTTCATTACCATGTAAAAAAACATGATTGTAAATATATTAAAAAAATAATAAGAAAAAAGACAAACCCGCTGAGTTTCTTGCCGGATCTTCTCAGTTGATGTCATATTCCGATCCGGTGGTAGTGTAAGAAAAAAAATGTAACTGACAATGTGTTAGTGCCCCCGTAGGCCTATACAAAATAAAGAGATTTCATTTCATTTCATTTCATTTCACTTCATTTTATTTCATTATTTTTCATGAAGTTTTGCTGAATATCGTACCAAATTAGCTGTTATTCGTTCAACATCGACACCAAACATATTACGTGGCCACCCGCTTATAACTCATAAAGACCGATAGAAACGAAATGATCCGTTCATAAGCACTCACAGGGCTATTTACGTCAAAACCCAAATACATTATCCCTTGTAAGAACATACTAGGAATTATTTCCATTAAGCTTATTTATGATGAAACGAAGAAAAATAATGTCGGTCTTTGAGAACATTTTATGCCATGTTTATATTCATTAATGTGAACCTATTACTACTCGTATCTCAATACTAGACATGTATAGATTCTGAAGAAAACTTTTATCAGCAATTTTATGGAATTACATACAATAAACAGAATTTATAAGTGGTAGAATCTGCCACACCTATTCCTAGTGTGAAGCAGTTTTTGCGTTTCGAGGAAAGACTGTGGTTGTCTCACTTTTATATGAGGCGACCATCTTACTCCTCGGAAGTAGCAACGCATCTGTGATTGACTTCAGACAGAAACCCATGTTCTATGTGAAGTTGCTTACAGATGTCCATGGGCGGCAGCGACCACTTAACATCAGGTGGACTGCATGCTCGTTTGCTACTTCAATCGTATAAATAAAAAGAAAAAACACCGGTAGAAACAAGACTTTTTATGAGATGGGAGAAAAATACGGTTCGCAGGGTAATATGACCGCCACATCTTTTTCTAGCGTAAAGTACGAGTAATGCTCGCTTTACGGTGGAACGAGATGGTTTCATCCTCACTTTCATATGAGGCATCCGAGGTCCTCGGGCGTAGCAACGCATCTGTGATTGTCTACAATTAGAACCAATATTCTATATGTTGTTTACGAATGTCCACGGGCAGTATCGACTTACCTGTAAGTGGACAGTATCCTTCTTTACCTCAATCTTATAAAAACTACAGCTTCGTTTTCCTTGTGAGCCAATTCACAGATCAGGAAAGAAATAAAGGAATACCATTCCATACCATAAAGCCATAGATAGTCCAATATTGTTCAAGAGGTCATCAGTGGCCTCCATAACATTTACGCAAGTTCCTATAAACTCCCATTACAGTAACATCATGAGTTAACCAAGGTCGTATTTCGAGCAAAACAGTAACAATAAACATATTTTTTCTACCGTGGAGAACACCGACCGCTCTTTTAACGCCATAACAAGGAAAACCTTGAAGAAACGGGATTGTATACAAAACAAAAGGGCCCGAAGTAAAATTTTGACAATTGAATCAATATGGTGTCATTGCCGTTTACAACATAAGTGCGAAATAAGCATGCAGTCTACTTGATGGTAAGCGACCACTGCCGCCGATGGACATCTGATAATCGAATCCAAATAAGATCAAACTTCTAGATCAGATGTTGCCAGATAGAAGGGTGTGGTTGCCGGCACACTTTCACATGAGACGACCATCATTGTTCTCGGGAGTGACGCATCTGTGATTGACTTCAGATGGAACCCATGTTCTGTATGTAGTTGATTATAGATGTCCATGGGCGGCAGTGGCCACCATCATCAGGTAGACTGCTGCCAGCCTTGACAACTAAGTTGTGGAGCCTCGGTTGAGTACACAATTGCCAGCGTTGCCAGACGTCCAGATTCTGGCGGGACGTCCCTGTTTTTTAATCAAAATTAAATGTCCCGCGCGGGACGAGCTCACTCCCGCTTTTTAGAAGGAACTGGACTTTTGCAAAAAAAGTCGCCATATCTATAAACCTATACAAATTTAAGTCGCACTGCATTTTGTCGACCAAAAAAAAGGTCGCCAAATCTATACAAATTTAAGTCGATCGGCAGTTTGTCGACCAAAGCGGTCGCCAAATGATCCTTCGGTCCCCGTCCGCCATGTCCCGCTTTTGACTATGAAGTCCCGCTTTTTTCAATCAAAAATTTTCTAAATCCCGACTTGACAAGAAGAAAATCTGGCAACGCTGACCCTTGCCTACCTTCTATAGCCTAGAACGCAACTGGGCATAACTCTGTTGTGACAGAAATTGGTTTAGTGGTTGGGCTGCCAGAGTTGAAATACAAAGGATTCCATCATGCTTATATATCTTTACTCTTTAGATCTAACTAAAGATCTACTAGTCTTATCTGATGTCAATTTCAGATACAGCGCTAACCTTGAAGTTTTATTTCCCCTTCAAAATCGAAGACTGTGGCGGATAGCGCTCGACTTTTTTTTTCGACATAAGCTTAAGTTATTAGTGTCACAAATGAGATATACCTACGGATCTGTAGCCAACATCTAGTAATCTTACTATACGGTGACCTGTATGCACGTTTGAATCATTACATGAACACAAATTAGGTTATACAGAAGTGAAATGTTACAAATACGAGTAATATTAGGTAGACTTTTCTGACTCTGAAATCCTTATCTATATAATTATATTAAAAAGTTTCTGTGTCTGTTCAAATTTTAGTTTGAAAAAGTGTGAATAGTAATGATGGAAGTTTATGTAATTTATATTTTATGTCTGTCTGTGCGTTTGAAACCGAATGAACCAAATTGAATGAATTTATTTTGATGGTAACAAATTTAAAATATGCTTAAATTCAATATGATAAAGCAACGTCTTGTCTTTATTTTGTGCGTCATTTCTATCAAAAGTTATTAGAATATAAAGTTGTTACATTTTTAAACGCAGGTAAAACCGCAGGGCACAGCTAGAGAAACATAAGACCGTTGTAGTTATTACGGCAGCGGTTATTAATTAAGGGACGAGTCCGAGGTAATCTTCGCCGAGGGCATTTCCTGGGGTGATGTTTGTGAGAGCACAACTATGGCTTTAATAGTGGTTTATAAAGAAAGACAAATACTTTATTCAGCGTAATATAGAATAAAGAATATTACAAAACAAATTAAAAATACAAATCATTAACTTATTACTACTTCATAACACTGTCACTGCGCTGGCCAAGTGCGAATTGGTCGAGTTCACACACCTCCGAGAACTTTTTTTTAAGGAACTCCTGTGTGTATTTTTCCTCATGACGTTTATTTCTAATGCGCACATAATTTTAGACAAATCAGTGATGCGTGCCTGGGTTTGAACCTCGGACCTCCCTAACAAGACGGCAAGTTTCAACCATTAGGCTATCACTGCTCATAACTATGACGTTTATTCAAAACAATATTTGTTTTTGTTCTAGTCCACACATTGCAAGGTAGGTACATTGCACGTTTCTGTTTCCGGTTATTTATAACTTGCAATGTATTTTGTAACGTTTGCAAGATTTTTCACTATTGCAACAGAAGTAAGATTAATTTTATTCATAAAACAAAATGTATACATAAATATATACAAAATATAACATTTAAATAGACAATAAAAAAGTGGCTTAAAACTCTCGTTCTGAAAGAAGACCCGTGCCCAGCAGAGGGACAATACTGGGTTGTACCCAGACAAAAAAAACACAGGAAATAGGTATAGATTACTAAAAGCATAGACATTTTGATACAGGCAAATAACAAAAATTATAAAAACGTTGGATATATCTTCGCAAGGACGTAACCAAATCTGTGGTTGCAAAGATACATATATGGAAAATGGCGTCGGTAGTGCCGAGAAAATTCGCCGACGGGTTTCCCATAGGTGTTGGCCATTGAGTGATACTAACACTATTAGAGTGCCAGTGCTCAGGTGCCTCCATTGTGGGGCAAATTGAATTCGGGGTCTTAGGGACTTGGCACCCACACATCACGTAATTACTCACGGAAATAGCTCTCAATGTGACGGAATTAATAAGATTCTGTTATGTTGTTTATTTTACGTGTATCTCGTAATGGATTGTCATTGTGTACCAAAGATGGCGTCTGGAGCGGTTGGTATTTTGTTTTATGGGAATCATAATTGTATTTTTCCTTTATGATTTTTATTAGATTAAATAGCAAACAAACATGCAGTCTCACTGATATTTAGTGGTATCTGCTGCCCATGGACACGTGTAAGTAAATTCATATACAACAAGGGTTCTAAATAGGACGAAAAAGCATGTTTGTTAAATGACAGTCCACCTTAAATATTCATATTGGTCTTTTTTCAGTATGTTGTTGTTATAGTGGCAGAAATACATTATTTGTAAAAAAATCAACTGTCTAGCTATCACGGTTCATGAGGTACTGCCTGCTAACAGACAGACGGATAGACGGACTGCGTAGTCGTAGTAATAGGGTTCCGTTTTTACTCTTTCGTACGGAACCTTAAAATGAGGGGCGGACATAGATATTCAATCACATTCCCGAATATATGCTTAAAAGATACGTGGTTGATAAAAATCTTAATTGATAAGGTTTTAGCACCTGGTAAATACAATTAGCAAAGATGCATGCAGTCTATCGGACGATAAATAGCCACCGCGGATGATGGAGTTACATGGTAAAGCTACATGAGGAAGAAACAGCGTCTTTTTTCATAAGATTGACACCCATTACAGTCCCGATACGCATGTCAAGCACGGTGTCTATTGGTAAAAATCCCCATTAAAGGGATTATGGCATGCAATTTGGATAAATAGTTTAGAAGATATTACATATAACATATGAATGGCGTAAACCTCCTACGATATAGGAGGATGTTTCCGCAAAAAACCTGTGCTGGACGTCTAGACCCCGCACAGTGTTAGGAGTTACCAATGTACAGGCTCTGCATTGCTGGACCGTTTATTTCCCCCATACTGAACCAAAAGACATTACCCAGCAAAGGACTTTGAAAAACAGATGGATAGGTAATGAAAAATAGATATTATTTCATCTTTGGTCTATCCAGGCCAGTCATAGATGCGTTGTTACTCTTGAGAAATTGGTCAGAATCTCTCGCATTCGTTTTATTTGCCTATTACATCTATAGAAACGCAACGTAAAAGTGCTCAGACTACTGTCATTAGGTACGTGGAATATGTGGAAATGGAATCATTAAGAGCACTAGTGTCCTTTGAATTATATACAATAGCTTAGCATTATACGTAAAAAAAAAACAAAATTACAACACTTATACATCTATGTACAATGCACCGAATTGTACATACCACGTAAATAAAAATGATAAATGGTCCTACATATATATTAAGCGTTATTGTAAGATTTCTTTAATTGCCAACGTTGTCACCACTGCACACGACAGTGTGATGGTGACAGCGATGGCCAAATGTGGAGCTAAGAAATAAAGACTTATTGTTAAAAAAAGAAGAACTATTGTGACAAAAGGCACGGACGATCAGTCTGTGGAGTTTTGATGTTATAATAAAAAAAAAGAATCATTAAGAGCACTGTGCTACCTTTAGCAATTATTGGGTAAAAATTGATAAAATAACTTAGGTATGTATAAAGATCTATTTAATAGATTATCGATTAACTAATTACAATTTTGTCGACCCAACTGTTATTATCAATAATAATGATGTGAACATTATCTCCAATTCACCTTCGCTATCTAATTCGTTCGTATACCTCTCTAAATCACCCATTATCGTAATCAATGACCTTTGGTGGTCAGTTAATATGTAAGGAGCAATGTCCTATTCCTTTACCGTGGTAAAAGTTTTACCAAAAGCGAAGGTTATTAGTCGACATTTCTCTCTCTCATTCGCTTAAGCCGTAAGTTCGATAGCTTTATTTTTTATTTAGAGATTCAATATATCCTGAGATAGACCGATATAATCCTCAAAGATCCATCAGCCAGAAATTTGTTTCTGGATAGCCTTGGCCTAGGTTGCCTAGGCAAATATATTTTTCTCTTGTTACAACGTTTGGCTATGCATTCGTGAATATAATAGATAATTAACTCTGAAAAGAAGTTTTTGTCTATCTTTTGGATTCATTCTCTTAGTCCTCCTTCATCATAGATAGCGATTTTACTTTCTATCAAAGTACAGCATTTTCAGCGTCCACCAATTCGCACTTGGCCAGCGCGGTGGACTATGGCCTAAAACTCTCTCATTCCTAGAGACCCGTGTCCAGCGGTGGGACAATAATGAGTAGACGATATATACAGCATTTTGAAATATAAATCATTTGTTTTATAATTGTTGTTCAATTTAATGGAGTGTTCATGAGAATCGGGCAGATAAGGAGGGATAGTGTAACATAATGACAAAACTTTTTATACAAATAAAAACGAAAGCTCGTGTCAGTTTTGAAGGAACCTTTTTTCATCTTTTGAAGTCACTCAAGCCCATGATAGAGCGCTCTAAGCTTAATAGACGTATGATAGATTGATAGTAATTAACTTTGCGAAATAATGGATGAGGGACAAGAAAGGGTGTGTTTGGGAACTGTCAGTGACGGCCATCCCGATAATGTACACTGTTTCGTCGTAGTTGTCGTAGTTACCAAGATGGGAAAATTTGGTGTATGGAAATACTCAGCTATTGTTCGTGGGCTAGGTCTTGTAATGAGTCCCTGTAGCCTCGGGGTCAGAATAAGGCTACGGTATCCCCTGCCTGTCGTAAGAGGCGACTAAAAGGGGCTTCCGGGGTTGCAGACGGCTAGAGTGGGAGCTCGAACCGTTCGGTCAGGCAATCCCGGGAAGGACGGCGGTATGTGTGGTCGCATACCGTCGTAAAGACTAGACGGAGCGGTGGGCCCAGCCGCCCATCTGGGAGGAGCCCGATGGGGCAACGCGCTCGGAGGATTCCGGTTGAAGTCGTTTCGAGATCCCGGAGTCCTCCTTTTCAGCGCCGAGGACGGCCACCGGGGGGGTTTTAGTGCGGTAAAAATCCCACATAACCCTGCGTCGCTCCCACGGCGTCGGGTACCTTTGGAAGGTTTCCCCCTCGAAAACAAAAAAAAAAAGGTCTTGTAATGAATCTGTCAAAACGTAGTAAAGCTGCTTTTATGTTCCTTGATTGTTTTATGTAAGTTAATACCAGTATATCCCACTGCTGGTCATGTGACACCAATCAGGATGAGGTATAGGCCATAGTCAAGATCAATAAAAGACGATTTTATCAAAATGTCTCCAGTATTATGAAATGAATGCGTGATGTGTGTCTAAGTAATTAATAGTAATGTGTAATATAATAAATTCTAATTATTTAATTTATATATATATATTACATTATAATAATTAGTATAATTGGTTGTCAATCGACCGTGCTAAATAAAAATAAATAAATAAATAAATTACTGTTACTAAAACAGGTCTAACCTAAACTGTATTATTTTGATATAATACATCTGAAATTCAATAATCAATATTGATTAATACATAGACATTCAATACTGATTAATACATATACTATCTATACTGAATATATATTCGTCGTTGAAAGAAAAAAGAAAAGAGAGAAGATATAGAAACAAAATAAAAAAAAATACATTTTTTAAACAAAACACCTTAATAATACAGCCAATTTGATAGCTCAATCACTCATCCCCTCCATCTGTCATGGCAAACGATATTTTTCCATAACGGCTCGTTTTGAAGTTGTCAAGGACTGTGGGGTCGTTTATCACAAACCATTAGTACACAAATGGGTTCCCGATCGACTGTCGAACTGACACGGGTCCCGTACGCCAGTGATTCTGTCAAGCTGTCTTGTCTACGTCGTGTATGTATTAATGCTCTTTATCTGGTGCTTGTTAACCTTTGGGTCCTTGCTTCCTCTTATTAATTAATCTTATCTTATTAATTCTTCTCTCGTCAACCCATTATTGTCCCACTGCTGGGCACGGGTCTTCTCTCAGAATGAGAGTTTAGGCCATAGTCCACCGCGCTGGCCAAGTGCAAATTGGTGGACTTCACACACCTCCGAGATTTTTTTTTTAAGAACTCTCGGGTGTATAGGTTTCCTCACGATGTTTTCCTTCACCGAAAAGCAGTGATAATTAATTTCTAATACGCACATAAATCAGTGGTGTGTGCCTGGGTTTGAACCTCGGACCTCCCAATCGAGAGGGCAGGTTTCAACCATTAGGCTATCACTGCTCTATTTATTTGTTGATATTTATTTGTATTAATATAATAAATTCATAAGTTTGTGTGGATGTATGTGTGTGTTACTCTTCCACACAGATTCTGATGTTGCTGGAAGACAAACACGTAGTTAATGATGATTAAAACAAATGAAATGGCTTAATTTTGTATAGGTGTACGGCAATTACAAATTGGCAGTTACGATTTTTTTCTTATACTACCACCGGATCGGAACACGACCTCAACTGAGAAGATCCGGCAAGATACTCAGTGGGTTTGTCTTTTTTGTTATTTTAAATATATATATTGTAAATATATTTACATTTATGTTTTTACATGGTAATAAAAGTGGTGCTCTTAGCATAAAAGACATGACAGATGTATGTAACAGCAGTTTGACGACCCGCGTGGCGGAGCTGTTACCGTACCGGTCTGACGCGCAATGGGTTCCAGGATCGATACCCGGCCAGACAGATATCTGAATGACGAGTTTAGATTCATATTCTGGGTCTGGATGTTTGTGTATTCGTCTTGTGTGTGTCCATGATACTCACGACACAGGAGAAAATACTAGTGTGGGGCTATGAGTGTAGAAACCGAGCAGTGATAAGCTCTGCTGGGACAGAAAGGGGGACGATTAGTTTCTACATCAAGACCAAGTTGATATGCCTCTTTTCTCAACTCCGGAGTAACGTGCCTACACAGGTATACAGAAAGAACCCTTATACCATATTTCTTTCTTTTTTATAGTTGTACCTATAGTTAAGACAGGTGATGGAAAGCAATCACCGTCGCTTATGGACATTTGCAATAACAGAGGAGTCGCCATTGCATCGCTGGCTTTGAAGTAGAACTCTTTTTATTAGCTTTTTATTAGCTTCACCTGTATATTTGTTTGTATGTATTTAACCGACTTCTTTGGGCGCGATTTCGACCCACTTTAAACGGCCAGATTTCGTTCAAACTTTGTAGATTTATTGAGGACCGATGACAATACACTAATTTGATAAAATTATTCCATTTTTCAATTTGACTAAAAAGTAGAAAATTAATAGTAGTTTAAAAAAACTAAAAAACACGCTTTTTATAAAAAACCGAACTAAAAAATAGAAAATAAATTTAAATGAATTTAAATTAAGAAAATAATGTTAAAACTTTCAATGAATATAAATTAATAATAGTGTGAATTAAAAAAAATATTTTATTTTAAAAAAAGCGTGGGGTGCTTTTTAAGATATCGAAATGATAATCACTCTACTCATATCTGTCAATAAAATATCTATAACCATTGACACCATGCACCCCACGCTTTTTTTTAAATAAAATATTTTTTTTTTATTCACACTATTATTAATTTATATTCATTGAAATTTTTAACACTATTTTCTTAATTTAAATTCATTTAAATTTATTTTCTATTTTTTAGTTCGGTTTTCTATAAAAAGCGTGTTTTTTAGTTTTTTTAAACTATTATTTATTACACCTTTCTTTAAGAGTCCCATCCCGTAGCGTCATATAATCCTTCTTTCATTGTACAAGTAAGAGACATAGCATATCTTTTTTAACTGTACGATATCTTATTGTTACGAAAAAAATCATCAACTTTATGACTATAGTCGTATATATTAAATATTTTGTAATATTTTAACATTCATAGAAAAACAATCTAAATAGCTAAACTATCGTTTTCTCCCTGTAACTATCGCCTCAATTCTTTACTGTCGTTATACCACAGCATTACAAAACCACAGCATTTATACAATAATGAGAGATTTCTTATAAATATGATCAACCACGTTAACTAACATATATACTGCATCTCTTACATACAGTAAAGTAAATGTGCATCGTATATTTATTTGTATAATACAAATAATTGTTCCAGTACTTAACCAGTACCACCAGATAATATAAATCGAAGATAACGTCATATAACCCGTATAATTGTTTGCTGACAGCATGAGTTAAATGACTCTTGTAGACACGTGTGAATTAAATTGATATCATACTAATATTATAAAGGCGAAAGTTTGTGAGTGTGTATGTTTGTTACTTGTTCTCGTCTAAACGGCTAGAGCGATTTTCATAAAATTTTGTAGGGAGTTAGCTAACACTCTGGTTTTTTCTTTATAGTTGACTGAAGCAGCAAACGAGCATACAGTTCACCTGATAGTAAGTGGTCACTGCCGCCCATGGAAATCTATAATCAACTTCATACAGAACATGGGTTCTATCTAAAATCAATCACAGATGCGTTGCTACTCCCGAGGACTATGATGGTCGCCTCATATAACGGTGTGCCGGCAACCACACCCTTCCATAGAAACACAAGAGATGCTTCACGCTAGAAATAGGTGTGGTGGTGGTACTTCGCCGGTCAAACTACACTGGTTCTACCACCTTCATTATACATTACATATAGGCTACTTTTTACTGTGGGAAAATATCTTATTCCCACGGGACACGTCGATACATAGACTTTTTTAACGCAGGCGAAGCTGCGGAATTCAGCTAGATTTATATAACAATAACATACATCACTGTTATCGTGGTTACGATACAACTGTAGAATACATAGTATATAAATGAAATAATATGAAATGTCTTTATTTTACATATGCTTATAGGCTTACAAATTGTTAGTAACATTTTTTTCTTATATTACCACTGGATCGAAACACGACCGAGAGACGAGAGAGAGAGACGATTATATAGATATTATTTGGAAGCTTTTAACTAATTACGTATCCATGAATAAATAAATAATTACGTTATATATGACTTGATATTTCTTCATTTGAAAATAACTGAATAAAAAAAATATTAATGTTACTATACTACTATGGTGTACAAAAATATGATAACTAATTAAAAATAAAAAGATCATATTCAATGTAAAAAGCTGCATTGATATTACTGTCCGTAGGATAAGTTCCTAGGCTGACAGCAACATTACGTTGAATAACTAGGCAAATTCGCACGGTTTCACACCTCTCTGTACCCTTGATACAATTGTATTGCTTTCTCAAAACAATTATTTACGCGTACGCCCATAATTTCAAAGTTCATTGCAAGTAATGGACTAAAATTGTAACTTGATTCGAGGAAACGGAATAAATTAACACTACTCATTATAAGTGTTAATCCTTACTAAAATTATAAATGAGAATGTAATGTATGTTTGTGCTGCTTTTATGCCAAAACTACTCAACCGATTATCATGAAACTTTGAACACATATTAAAGAGAAAAGAAAGAAAGAAATATTTATTTGTAAAAAATACTATAGCATAATGTGGTATAATTAACAGCATACATTACTTTTAAAGGAGACAATTGCTGCAGTAGGTAACATTTTTAAAAGGGTCCGACAGGGTATATTATAATAATAACTATTGGAAAAATATAGGATACTGTTTACTGAAAATACATACTACAAGAAATATTTAGTAGTAATTTATAAATACTTAATCAGATTGATTTCATTCTATTGGATTGTAATGTTCTTTGATATTTATTTAAGGGCTTCAACGCGAACGGAGCCGGAGGTAAACACTAGTGGTATTTACAAATTAATACTTTCAATCGAGTTCAGTATTGAATAAAATGGAATCTTTACTACAAGCTTATAATAAGCAATTTTGCCAGTGACATATGTGGCGCCGTGGCTTAGTTGGTTAAAGCGCCTGTCTAGTAAACAGGAGATCGCGAGTTCGAATCTCGCCGGGGCCTGCAGTGGCTTAAAGTGCTTTTTTTCATTTTGGCCACTTAAATTTGTAAATTATTTTATTATTTTATAACGATATACAAAAGTATATTTTAATCCTATCATAAATACTTTCGTTGCTCTACAGTCTCTACACTATTATTATTGTAAAATACAAAATAGTAAAGTTTTTATATTATTTTTTGAGGATACATTTTTTTCCTAAAATGTATTTAATAGTGACTTTTAGATTGATATTATTTTAATATGAAACGGGTCACATTAATTGTTTTTAATTGTTTTTGCCAGTACTACATGGATCGTAGTCCCGAGGGAAACAGTACCGGAGAGAAACTGACGACAAGCACTAGTGGTAGATTAATCTGTCTGACCTACGTCCAGTTCTTTTTTGATATTTTGTTTTATGAGAATTGCTGTAGCATCTCGTCAACCCATTATTGTCCCACTGCTGGGCACGGGTCATAGTCCACTGCGCTGGCCAAGTGCAGATTAGTGGGTAGTATATGAAGTCAATCACACATGCGTTGCTGCTATAGGACTTTGATGCTCGCCTCATATAGAAGTGTGCCGGCAACCACACCCTTCCATCGAAACAAGAAATGCTTCACGTATAGTAACAAACAGTTCCATTTAGCATCCTTGTATCCCTAATCCCGTTAAGATCCGGGTCATTAGAGGGACAAATCGTCAATAATATTTCAGTCACGACAGTGCATACCAATTTCAATATGGCGGCCGGATCAAATTTAATATCGCCTACCCCATTGTGTAGTTACCTTTCACGTAAGGGTCGGTTTATATGCTTCGGACTTTATAATCTTAACTTTTAATCTCGTGTGTTACATTTATCAATAGTATTTAAAAGTGTCAAGAAATAAATGCTGCTTCAGTTGATCTTTGTATTTATTAATATTTTTATTTAATGTATTTTTAAGAGTTTTCTATGATGTTCATCGGTAACTCGTTACTCTCACACTGATAGGTCTACTCTCGTTTTTAGATATTTAGGCCATAGCCCAACTATCTGGCAAAGTGCAAGTAGGTAGACTTCAAACACTTTTGAAAACTTCTTTTTTTTTTAGAACAGTCAGGTTTTTCTTCACAATAGTTGAGTTGAGTGAGTGAATTCAATTAAATTACTTGATAACCTGCACCAAAAGTTAGTTAATCATAATTTTATAAGTAACAAAATTGTGGAAGAAAAACATGCGGTTCTAGAAAATCATCTCACAGTGAACTCGAGAAGATTTGTTTACTTCTTTGCATATAAATCATAATTAAACTCGTCAATTGCTCAGACCACTCAGATATATTTTTTTCCTTTTTCATTAAATATTACATTTAATCAATCAATAATTACATTTAAGTAATCCATATGAATTACACGCAAGTAATACATATGAATTAAACGCTTCTTAATCTACAAATTGAAATCATAAATCATCAGTTTGTCAAAGTAAACAGTTTTGTTTCGTATGTACGAATAATTAATTTTTTCATCCGCATGTAAGCCTCATACGGTAATATTAATGCCATCCGGCTTCCGGGTACACCGTGGAATGCTCCATCGCCGCAGAATGCGATATGAATCCGTTTCAATTAGGGGCTCAGCGGCACAATGCGATTAGGGCCGTGCGCGTATATATGACTTTTGCTTGATTAACTGTTTGGTTATGCGTTTAATTAAGTACATAGAAATGAGGTTATTTTCGTGACTTCGCTTTGTCATTTACCACGGAAACGAGTATGTATTTATCTACGTCATACACTACGTGTATGTCGCTGTGGCTCCACCATCACACTCATTTTGTTCCATATTAAATCTATAAATGAAACCATTTTGATATGGAAGTAACTAATATTAACTTTTACTCATTTATTTATAATAATTATAATTCTGGCAGAGTAACAGCTTAACACACTGAAATACGAATGTCCCTGCTCCGATTGCGCGCAGACTTATATACTAATACAGAATATCGTTACTACCCACATTACAACTCTATTTAGACAAATATCACTACCACATCGCAACACCATTTAGTGGCGTGAGTCGAAATGCCTACTAATAACAAAATTACTGAATGGTACCTGAACTCCTATATATTAGTTAAACATCTTTTAGCAAAATATAAACAAATGGCTCGCCGCCCATAACTATCTACGGGACCGTTCAAGTATTTCGTAAGTCAATTTTTGAAGTTTAGACCCCCCCCCCCCCTCCCCCATGTAACGCACGATTTTGCTGCACCCTTTTCTCCCTCCCTGAGCCTTGGCAAGTCACTGTGGTCATATTTTACTTAAATATGGCTTTATACTTAAAAACAAACACGTTACATAATGCGTTGTTCAATCCCCCTCTTCCTCTCTTGTAACGCATCGTAACGTTTGACACCTCCTTTCCTCTAAATTAGGTTACATAATACTTGAACGCTGCCTAAGCCAAACTTTTCAGGTACATACTTGTTGAGTCTTTTTGTTACACCTGTATATTACTGCCATATTAACATAAGAGCCTTAAGCGTTGTTCTTGCTGTGTGCGATTGAAGACGCAACCGAGCATGCAGTCCACCCGGTTACTGCCGCCGAAATCAATCACAGATGCGTTTCTACTTTCAAGGACTAAGGTTATCTCATATGAAAGTGTGTCGTGAATCTTACCCTTCAAACAAAACGCAAAAAATACTTCACGATAAAAATCGGTGGTTCTAAGGTGGTAGAACCAGTGTAATACGACCGGAGAAGTACCACTGCCACACCTATTTCTAGAGTAAAGCATTTATTGCGTTAAGATGGAAGGGTGTAGTTGCCGGCACACTTATAAATGAGGCGAACATCATAGTCCTCGGGAGTAGCAAAGCATTGACTTCAGATAGAACCCATGTTCAGTATGAAGTTGATTACATATGTCCATGAGCGGCAGTGAACACCATCGGGTGGACTGCATGCTCGTTATCTACTTCAGTCAAATAAAAAAAAACATGCGTGCGTACAAAGTACACATGTCAGAAGTGAAACTTCTTTGGCGAACTAATTTATAAATCTTGTTTATATTTATACAAATCTAAAACTTTAAATTTCCAAGATTAAGAGGAAGGGAAAAAGGCGTGATACGACGTTCGCTCTGTCTCACTTTTTCTCTCAATCTTTCTCACTCGCTTGCTCCCTACTCTCACTCCACGGCTAGTTGCTCATGCTACGTTCGCCCTGTCTTACTCTCTCTCAATCGGTCTCGATCACTCTCTCTCTCTTTTCCGACACTTCCGTTGCATACCGGCGTGACGTTTCATCTGTAAAAATTTTACCCTCATGCGCCTAAAGAAGTTTCACTTCAAAAAGGTGTATCGGTGGCACCTCTCCGGTCGAACTAAACTAATTCTACCACCCGGTTGCTGTGTTCTGATTGTATTTTAGACATATTTATCTGAAAAGTTCCAACTTAACCAATGGTACCTTAGAGACGACTGTAACCTTATTTGGGGCGGTTAGAGATGTCCATGGGCGATACTAACCACTTAACTTCGTAAGACCCAAGTAACCCTCATAAAATTCATTTAGGCTTCTGAAGTAACCTCGTAGTTGCCTATAGTAACCAAATTTAATAGTCGTTCAGACCCAAACTGTGCTAGCCTAATTATAGTTAGATTTATGGAACTAGGTTCATATTTTTATGTGTATACACTTTTTTTTTCTTGAAGGGTAAACCTTGGTGGATATTGAGAATGATAAACTTACGTTGCTGTTCTGGGACTGGGTGTTTGTGTTCATCTTTGTGTGTTTGCATGACACATATAACATAGAAAGAAAAATAATGTGTGGTTAATTGTGTATAAAGTGTAATTTATTTATTTACTAGTTGACCCGGCGAATTTCCTTCCGCCTAAATGTCAAAAAGCTAAAATTATCAGTATTATGCATAGGCACCTTCCTTTTGACTTAGTCTATCTATTAAAAAAACTGCATTAAAATCCGTAGCGTAGTTTCATAGATCTAAGCATAGATAGTGACTGACAGTGGGAAGCGACTTTGTTTTATACTACTCATATGTAGTGTTTTTTTTTACTGTCACCTGCGGCATGAGGGCATTTTTTTTTCGAGGGCGAAACCTTCAAAAGGTACCCAACGCCGTGGGAGCGACGCAGGGTTATGTGGGATATTTACCGCACTAAAACTCGACGACAGTCCTCGGCGCTAGGAGACGACTCCGGGATCTCCAAAGGAACGCAACCGGAATTGCCCCATCGGGCTCCTCACAGATGGGCGGCGAGGCCCACCGATCAATCTGGTCTTTACGATGGTATGCGACCACACACACCGCCGTCCTTTGCGGGGTCGTCTGACCGAACGGTTCGAGCATCCCACTCTAGCCGCTCGCAACCCCGGAAGCCTCTTTTAGTCGCCTCTTACGACAGGCAGAGGGTACCGTAGTCCTATTCTAGTCTCGGAACTACAGGGACAATGTGTATATACCTAGGAATTGAATTGCATTGGATTCACTTTTTCAAAATTACGTTTTACTGAAAAAAGTTTTTGAGTATTGAGTATTAGGTACAGATATTTTTTACGATAGTACGCGTAATTTGATTTTAATTAGATTCTGATTGCCGTGATTAATAAATTGCTGCTTCAACCAGATATAAGATATAAGAGCACTTGGATAAAAATAAGATGAACTTATAAAGGTAATTCAACAGGAATTACGTACGACTCGGTCGCAACTGTTATTTCAAAGGTTAAGTCTTCCTATTGTGAGAGTAGCGCAACGACACATTAAACTTGTTTGGACTTAAAATATTAGCTAAAAAATATTCTGTTTTATGTCTTATACAAAACTTAGGGCTATGCCTCTATTTCAAATAAAAAACAGTCTTTATTGAAGGCACTTACGAATACATATTGAAAATTACATTTTAGGTACCCAATTTAGATTTTTAGTAGTGGTGATCAAAGGCACCGAAATAATATATTTTACGATTGTTATAGATCATTCAGGTTTTTATGTCTCATGATCAAATGTAACACACCGAATATAACGTGCAGCTTACTTATTTTTGCTTGATTACGTCCAAATGTTTTTCAAACATACATATACTTATATTTGTGTGTACTAATGTACGAGAGCGAAGCAGAGCAGTAACAGCCTAATGGTTGAAACTTGCCCTCTCAATCGGGAAGTCCGAGATTCAAACCCAGGCCCGCACCACTGATTTATGTGCGAAATTAATTATCACTGCTTTTCGGTAATGGAAAACAACGTGAGGAAAACTACACACCCGAGAGTTCTTTAAAAAAAAGTACTTGGAGGTGTGTGAAGTCCACCAATTCGCACTTGGTCAGCACAGTGGACTATGGCCTTAAACTCTCTCATTGTGAAGACTCGTGCCCAGTAGTGGGACAATAAGGATACAATGTACGAGAGCGTTGTATGTCTGTTTTTTTAATAAGATTGAAGTAGCAAACGAACATAGAATCCACCTGATGGTAAATGATAACTGCCGGCCATTTGACATCTGTAAGTAACTTTATTCAGAACAAAAGCGAAATTCAATCTTAGATGTTATGCAACCCCCTGATGACTTTTATGTGTGGCGACTATAGTAGGTAGCCACACATAAAAATGATATGGTAACCCTACTCTTCCGATGATATATCGCTGCTTTGGATCAACTTGGGAGTTTTACGTGCTATCACCTTAAAATTTCATTACTCTCATGTTTGCTTTACTTAGTAGGAGGAATAGTTATGAGCAGTGATAGCCTAACGGTTGAAAATTGCCACCTCGATCGGGTCCCAAGTTCAAACCCAGGCACGCACCACTGATTTTTCTAAAATTATGTGCGTATTAGAAATTAATTATAACTGCTTTTCAGCGAAGGAAAACATCGTGAGGAAACCTACACACCCGAGAGTATTTAAAATAAAACGTTCTCGGAGGCGTGTGAAGTCACCAATTCGCACTTGGCCAGCGCGGTGGACTATGGCATAAAACTCATTCTGAGAGAAGACCCGTGCTTAGCACTGAAGCAATAAAGGGTTGATAAAAACTAAATTAAATTCGATGTATTGAATTGCTTCAGTGCATTTTTCATTAAAATATTACCGAAACAGCCAAGTGTGTCAACACCACACTCCCCGGAATGCAATATCTGAGTTCGTGGTGCTGCATTATGCTTAATAAGATACGTTCTACTCCAAATGAGATTTGTTCGCTCCTTCTGTTTCGTAGTTCGGAGTACTCTTGGGTAAGGAAACTTGTTCCTGAGCAAAATCCCTACTTCTCTACTAATATTATAAATGTGAGTGTAAGTTTGTTCCACTTTCACGCCAAAACTACTCAAACGATTATCATGAAAATTTGTAGACATATTCTTTCCGGGGTTGCAGATGGCTAGAGTGGGAGCTCGAACCGTTCGGTCAGGCAATCCCGGGAAGGACGGCGGTATGTGTGGTCGCATACCGTCGTAAAGACTAGACGGAGCGGTGGGCCCAGCCGCCCATCTGGGAGGAGCCCGATGGGGCAGCGCGCTCGGAGGATTCCGGTTGAAGTCGTTTCGAGATACCGGAGTCCTCCCTTTCAGCGCCGAGGACGGCCACCGGGGGGGTTTTAGTGCGGTAAAAATCCTACATAACCCTGCGTCGCTCCCACGGCGTCGGGTACCTTAGGAAGGTTTCCCCCTAGAAAACAAAAAAAAAAAGACATATTCTTAGAGGTTTAAAAAATATTGGACACTTTTTATTTAAGAACATATAAAAATATATTGTATGTCGTATTTTTTAAATACATAGTGAATCAAATTGATCAAGTTGTACTGAATTCAATACAATACTTAAATAAATATCAAAGATCATGAGATGATGATCTTTGATATTTACTTAAGAGTTACATCGCGAGCGAAGTCACGAGTAATAGCTAGTATTATATATATGTGGCACACATAACTAGTTTGGGTTGCGAGTGTTAGGTAAATATTTTATGTAATTTCTATATTGTATGCTGTCCATCTGGTGCTAATTGATACTGACAGCTGCCAACATGTTAACTTTTAGATCTAAGTCCTATGGGGAGTTAGGTTAGTTTCAACTCCAAATTAAAAAAAAAAAACAGTAAGTATCGTTGCATAGTTTTGATATAACGGCTAAAATATAATGAGTACTCTCGTCAACCCATTATTATCAAACTACTGGGCGCGGGTCGTCTCTCAGACGAGAGTTGAGTTGAGAGAGTTTAGGTCATAGTCCACCGCGCTGGCCTAGTGCGAATTGGTGGAGGACTTTTTTTTTAAGAACTCTTGGGTGTGTAGGTTTGTTCACGATGTTTTCTTTCACCGAAAAGCAGTGATTGTTAATTTCTAATACGCACATAATTTTAGATAAAGTAGTGGTGCATGCTGGGTTTGAACCTCGGACCTCCCGATCGAGAGGGCAAGTTTCAACCATTGGGCTATCACTGCTCTCTAATCTATACTACTAAATGCAATTTCCCGACATGTTTCAGAAATTGTTTTTGTCAAATGAACAATCCTTTAATATTATAGGTATGAGTTTTTATATAGAAATACATCTCGAATCGTCGTCAACTTATCATAGTCCCATTGCTGGACATGGGCCTTCTCTCAGAATGAGAGAGTTATAGGCCATAGTCCACCACGCTGGCCAAGTACGAATTGGTGGACTTCACACACCTCCGAGAACCATTTTTTTTAAATCGATCGAGAGGGTAATTTTCAACCATTAGGCTATCACTGCCCACATCTAGAATACTTCATGGTAAGTGGCCATTGCAGTGGACATCTGTGTTGATTACATCACCACCCACCACCATGAAACAAAAACATTTCAGCCATTAACGCTGCCAATATTTTCGTAAATTTCATAAATATAAACCTATAATTATATCCTAAGGTGTTAGAACCAGTGTAGTTCGACCGGGGAAGTACCACCGCCACACCTATTTCTAGCGTGAACCATTTCATGCGTTTCGATAGAAGGGTGCGGTTGCCGGCACACTTTCACATGAGGCGACCTGACTTCAGATGGAACCCAAGTTCTGTACGTAGTTGATTACAGATGTCCATGGGCGGCAGTGACCACTTACCATCAGGTGGACTGCACGCTCGTTTGCTACTTCAGTCAGATAAAAAAAATACTATTCATATGTATAGTAACGCACAAACTAGAACTTAATCATGTCGTATTTGTAAGCGCCCCTGAAGGCCTATGCAAAATAAAGACATTTCATATCGTAATTGTCAGCGTTTAAAAAAATACCTAAGTAATCGTAACATAATCAGTTCATCAACATTAAAAGCATCTCTTATTAAACCCAATTTAAACACTCAAACATCTTTATTAACGCAAATGGAAACAAATTTGCAAAAATAACATAATCGAGACAGTCCTCTCAATTCATAACACGCTGTCAGAAAGTAGGTTACCGTGTCGGACGCGTAAAAATACCGTAAGAACAGATTAAAAATGGCTCCGGCCACAGATAAAAAAGGGCAAAGTGCGAGTCGTGATCAGTAACTAAGGGTTCCGTACCATCTATGAAAAACAGTAAAAAATATTTCTTCTATGGGAGCCCCTTTAAACATTTTTTTTATAAGATTGAAGTAGCAAACGAGCATGCAGTCTACCTGGTGGTAAGTGGTCACTGGCGCTCTGCGCCATCCGTAAGCAACTTTATACTGAACATCGGGTTCTATCTGAAGTCAATCACAGATGCGTCGCTACTCCCGAGGACCAAGATGGTCGCCTCATACAAAAGTGTGTGCCGGCAACCACACCCTTCCATCGAAACGCAAAAACTGCTTCACGCTAGAAATAAATGTACATTTATTATATGGTGTCTTTAGTATTTGGTATTACAGCGGCAACAGAAATATATCATCTGTATAAATCAAATGTCCAGCTATCATTGTTCATGAGATACAGCCTGGTGACCGATAGACTTATTTCTAGCGTGAAGCATTTCGTACGTTTTGATGGAAGGGTGTTGTTGCCGGCACCCTTTTGTATGATACGACATCTTAGTCCCCGAGAACATAGCGCATAGTAACGCATCTGTGGTGAGTTCAGATAGAAATCATCATCTATTTGAAGTTGCTTACAGATGTCCATGGGCGGGTATGGCTACTTACCATCAGGTGGACTGCATGCTCATTTGCTAATCAGATGAAAAAATAGAGGGAGATAATAATGTACAGACGAGCAGGCTGACAGCGAAGTGTTAGTAATACCGTTTTTGCTCTACGTACGGAACCCTAAAAATGGCCTCAGTGGGCCACAGATAAAAAATATCCTATATAAATAAATTCAAGTCGGGAAGTGACAATTCCGGCCAGCACGCATCCGGAATACAAAAGTTGGGGATTAGTTCGCTTTCGGTGTTTGCTCGGATTTCGGTGGATTTTAGATAGATTTGGACTTGGAGCGTTTTTGGATATTGACTATGGACTTTTTATAGTAAATAAAGGGATATGTAATGAATATGGTTAAAAGTTTGAAAAAAATATAATTTTAAGAAACTCATCATCAAATTGTATACAATCTATCATGGGGATGCATACAAAAATTGATTTGTAATCTTTGAGGCGTTCGCCTTTTTAAATTTAGTAAATGTTACTAAGCTTATGATATGTTCATTTCAAGCTAAGTGAATATAGATAATTTCATCTCAATTAACTGGCTTAAAATTCATTACATATAAATACATACGAATAAATGGAATAGTGTTAAAAACGCTGCTGTAACTTCAATAAATAAGCAAGAAGTTAAACATTTAATATAACGCAAGAGAATAACTATTATAGTATAGAGGAGACTAAATGTACTAAAGTTTAAATTTATGACCAGATAAGACAATAATGTTAATCAAGTAAACCATTTACCTATCCTTACTGCCGCCCATGGACATCTGTAAGCAATGTTGCCATGTGCTATGTTCTCGAGGAGTAAGATGGTCGCCTCATATAAAGTTATGTCGGCAACAACTCCTTTCCATCGAAACGCAAGAATTGTTTCACGCTAGAAATATGGGTAGCAGTCCCTCGACAAACTGCACTGGTTCTGCAACCTGGTGGATTTCGAAGGATCACGTAATATAAATTTAATATTAATGGACTTATTATATATATCGAAGTGATAGCGTGAAGTGTGACGTCAGATGGTCGAGGTGTCTTCATTATTGTCCTTTCTTGAAGATTTAAAGTAAAACACAGCAGTAAACTTCTTCGATTTATTCACAATTGAGGAGGTGTGATGGCTTCGACGATTAAACAAGAATAATCCTTTCTACCGGCGTTCGCTCGCTTTTTTATAACAATGTTTGGTGGTGTGACAATAATAAATTTATGGAGGGTAAACTAAATTACAATTCTAAAAATCATTAAATGTTGCTAATTCAATAAACAAACAATTTTCGATCTTTAAACTAACTAAAATAATTATTATCGGCGACGTGTTTTTCATAAATACGCAGTGTCGCGCCGACATATAAAATAGACAGATTTAATATAAAAACTCTTCTAGACATCTGTTTCTAAACTTCTAATCTATTTGACGATCCGCGTGGCCGAGCGGTCTGACGTGCAATGGGTTCCGGGTTCGATTCCCGGCTAGACAGGTATCTGAATGATGAGTTTAGATTCCTGTTCTGGGCCTGGGTGTTTGTGTATTCGTCTTGTGTGTGTCCATGGTACCCACGACACAGGAGAAAATTCTAGTGTGGGGCTATAGGTGTAGAAAGCGAGTTTTTTATTGTATTATTGTGTCTCTAAAAAGTTCTCTTTTCAAAATCATAATCTTAAATTTCATTGACTACCCTCTTTATTGTTGAAAAATTTCGCTTCCGGCCAGTTATCGTAAGTAGTTCATCAGCAACAAAACAAGCTGTTTAAAATTGCACACTTTGCAATAATCCACGAGAAATCTGACGGCATAAACAATCCAAATAAGGTTACATCGTCAGGCAACCTTAACCAGCAATCAATTATTATAAACATATCACGAACAACTTACTCGAAAATCACTCTTATCACTGTGGAACAAAATCCACGTTTGTTTCGTGACAATAAAATAATACCATGACAGCATTTTTATAGCCCGGCATTATTTTTTCGCTCAGATTTATGTGATCTCTCGCTCAATATAAATTTCCCGCGATGTTTTTGTATTTATACTTTTCTAAGAACGGTCATATACATTTCATTTCTTTGGAATTTTTTCCTTATATCTGACAGGTAAGTTATTTTTGATTTTCTTTAGTCGCTAGTCCATTATGAAAAGAGCTTATAATGAGACATGACTTCTTTACGAGTGTCTGATTTAGATTCGTTTATTTCTGGACATTATTTTTAGGCTACATTTAACGTTTTTATATAAAGACTAGCTGTACCCGCGGCTTCGCCCGCGTAAAAGTGATTGTATCGCAAAGTTTTTCCCGCACAAATCTCGACCCCGTTGAAATTATATGATAAAATATAGATAGAGATATACTATTGCGGATTGATTTTATATTTAAGGTTGCAATCCAGTGTTTCGTAGCCCTTGACGGAATTATTAGTATTCAACATCAACATTTTTAATTATCGATAGACTCCGTAGTTGTTTTGTAAATAACGTCACCTATCGCATTCAATGTAATTCAACATATTAGTGGATAGATGGCGCAAGTATACCTAATATATAACTCATCGGTAATTCCTCGTAATTTTATATTGTGGGTAAATTAAATCAAATTTATATCACATTTATTTGTATGATAATTAATTGTTATCGATTTATAGGTATGTATTATTTCATAATGAACTAAGGATCAGGATGACATCAGGGCAAAATGGCTAATATGGCGATAGTTGGAATTTGGAATTAAACAAAAGTCGCGATATACCGAGTTTTACAGATATATGTATGTTGTCGACTCAAAATCAATATTTTTTAATGTTTTATTATTGAGATAAGTTTTCAATCAAGTCTATCTTGCCCCTTGACTGAATTTTATTATCGTACCCCTTGAAGGAAATTATATAATTTGATATCTCTAATAACTTTAAACGTATTTATTTAATGCATACAGTGTAAAAGACAATTTTGATCTTTGTTATATTTACGAAGCTAACGAATGCATTTATTTACATAAGGATTAATACTGAACAAAAGACAACAGACTCGAAAATAACATATTGTTTTTAGTTAAAATATGGAACATAAAAATAATTATTGTGAGTTAACCCTAAGAGATATAGATATGCTATCGTGGATTTATTTTATATATAAGTTTGCAAACCAGTGTTTCATAGCCCTTGACGGAATTATTATTAATTCAACATCAACATTTAATTTATCGATATTACTTCGAAGTTGTATTGTAGATAACGCCATCTATCAAATGTTCATTCAACGTAATTCAACAGAACAGTGATAGATAGCGCAAGTATACCTAATATGTAACTCATCGGGAATTCCTCGTAATTTTATTCGTATCTTTCGCATTATAAATACATTTTCATATTTTTTTTTTTTTTTTTTTTTTTTTTATTATAACACAAAAACTCCACAGACTGATCGTCCGTGCCTTTTATCACAATAGTTCTTCTTTTTTTTTTTAACAATAAGTCTTTATTTCTTAGCTCCACGTTAGGCCATCGCTGCCACCATCACACCGTCGTGTGCGGTGGTGACAACGTTGGCAATTAAAGAAATCTTACAATTACGCTTAATATATATATAGGACCATTCATCATTTTTATTTACATGGTGTGTATTCAGTGCATTGTACATAGATGTATATGTGTTGTAATTTTTTTTTTTTTTTTTTACGTATAATGCTAAGCTATTGTATATAATTCTAAGGACACTACACTCTAATTACATTGTTGTTACTGTAAGTTGCGATTTAATTCTTTCCGAAAGCCACTTCGAACGTGCAATTTTTCTTATCTATGATTTTTGAGTCCCTGCTACGGATTGCCATGGAGATGTTATAATCTTCCAGCCTTTCATCGGTGGCAGTCATAGCTCTTAGGATGAACTGAGCTACGGCGTCATCGCTGTAGTCGGTGTAGTAAGTGCAGCTGGTGGTATGACGCGATACTGCCACTACTGCGTGGGGGACGCTGTTGTGCAAGTGGAGGTGCTTTGTGGAGGCACGCACAATTACCGTCGTCTCGCTCGTTAATCCCTGTGCTTCGTGTATGGTCAGGGTGCGCGATCCCTCCCCACTCCCAAAGCCCTCTTTCTTCAGACTCTCCTTCTCGGCTTGGGTGTGTACCAAGTAGAGTGTCCTCTCGAGGGTCTTTGGGATCAGCGCATCGGTGTACCTCTTCAGCTTCAGGGATCTCATACGCGACGTGGACGAGTATATGCCACTGTATACCTCGCTTAGGGCATACGCTACGTCCACCGGATTCCTGTGCGTGCACAACAGTTCTTGGCTTATCCTGGTTATCTGGTTTGGTCGACAGTATCGCAGTTCGAATAGGTTGTTGCGTTCTATGAACGGCAGCTGGTTAACATCTCCGAGGAGCACCACTTCCTCCGCTCCGGTCAGTCTTATCGCCATCACAATGGCTCCGAAATGGTTCATGAGTACCTCGTCGACTAATAGTCGTCTGCAACTGCCTTTTGAACCATTTACTAGTATCGAGGCCAATGTGCGTACCCTTGATGTGGCAAACTTTCCGGACTTTCCAGTGCGGAGGACGAGTCTCTCTCGGAGGTCTTTCGCTGCCTCCGTCGTAGTTGTGATAACAATGTCGTTTTTGTCCTGAAAGTTATTCACTATCCAAGTCGATTTCCCGCCGCCCGGAACCCCATTAATCCACGAGAATGCTGGTAAGTCCCATGTGTCTGGAGTGAAGCCGCCGCATTCGCCGGATAGGCTATCCGCCATCGCTAGAATTTTTTCGTCTAGCATTATCCTGGTGCAGCGGGCTATCACTACTAGGGGATCATCAGTTGGGGTGTGAAATTTGTCCCGGCCTATTCGCTCGCTCTCCTCTTCGTCCTTCGCAACGAACCCTCTGGTTGCGCTGTAAGCTGCCATGTGACTTCCAGTTTCCTCGCCTGCAATCGTCTGGGAGGTTTCGTTGTTGTATATGGCTGCTTCTGCTTTCTCGAGTCTCTCTTTTAGTAGCCTTATATCTTTGTGAAGGAAGGATTGCATGATGTTATGGCATGTCCTCTTGTTGTCCTCCTTTGTCGCTACTGTTAATGCTTTAAACTCGAGAAATGCGTTTATAAGGTGGTCCAGAGGGTTCTTCGCTTCCCGGAGAGTTGGCGGTTCGACCAGGCCTTTGTCCGCTTTCGTCATGGCGGTCTTTGGCTGTAGTGAGTACCTTTCAGGTGATTTTGTCAGTGCTGTGAGTGTGTCTAACTTTTGAGTGTAGTGTTTTGTGCCTGGAATCTGTTGAGAGGCGGCTTTGAAAGTCTTCATTATTGCTGACAGTATTCCCTTCTTTACGCTTTGTTCGGCTTGCTTCTGATCTGCAGATCTTTCAGCGGATCTTTTCTGCTGCAGTCTCTCTGACCCGCTGACTTCCTCAGGGCTTGCTATGGGGTGGCCCCATCTGTCTTCGGGGCTACGGGAGGAGGATGGGCCTGCCTTGTGTGGTTTTAGAAAACTGAGGTTTTCGCCCCTGTCTTCGTATACCACTACCTCATGTTTTTCCGAGGCTTTGAGGCTCCCTGTGTAATCCTCCGTTCTGCCCTTTATATTCCCCACCACCATAGCGTCGAGGCTTATTACCCTTGATGTTGATGCGGGTTCCTCACCTGGTTGCCCTAGTCTTAGCAGTACTGCGCACGCTTGGGCGAACTGGGTCTCTTCTTCGCTCCCTTCAAATAGTGCGATCGTTTTGTTTCTAGTTCGCACTATTTTGCAGCGCCTGCGTACCACCGAGATTTCAGACAGTGCGTTATACGTTCTGCGCTTCATTGTGGCCCTGAAAGTGCTGCCGTTTAGCAGAGCCGCAAGGCCAGGTGAAATGGCTACTCTGCCTGAGCACTTTGTGTTGCAGAAGCTTATGCCGAGACGCTCTTCGTTGTTATCCATAAATAGAGCCACACCCCGAATTCTCAATCTGGGTTCTCCTTGTTCTGCCTCTTGCAGCAAGTTATTAAATGCTGTTATAGTATTGTCGAGAGGGCTTTGGTGCGGGGTGTGCTCTCCGTTCGTTTGGAGCGTGCTGGTTGGCGTTATTGTGGGATTTGTGACTGTCTGCGATAATGTAGAGTTTCTTTTACATACGATCCGGAAGATGGAGTCCAGATAGGCAAGGAAGTGTGTCCTCTTTTCATCTTCTCCGAGGATAGTCGCCAGGTTTAGCTTCTGTAATTTGGCACCGATTTTGTACTCCGTGTCCATTCGGGTCGCTAGAAATCTGGGGCATTCCAAGATCACGTGCCAGACTGATTCGCTGATGTTGGGGTCGCATTCGCATCCGGGGCTGTCCTTCAACTTGAACCGGTGTAAATACTCCCCCATTCCTCCGTGTCCCGTCAAAGCTTGCACTTGTGTTGGTGTCAGTTTGGTCTTCCTTATGATCGCGTAGGCTTTGCCCACGTCTGGAAAGAAGGTCTTCGTAACTGACCCGGTGCTAGAGGTGGTGTAGCGATCCTGCCACTTACGGATCGATTCCTCTCTAATTTTTCTTTTGACGAAGGACAACGGTGTTTCTGCGTAGTCCGGGGTGGCTGACGTGTTCTTGGCCGCTGATTTTGCTAACACATCTGCCCGTTCGTTTCCAGCGGTCCCGATGTGAGCTCTGACCCAGAACAGCTGAACGTGTCTTCCTTCCCTTCTTATCCCTCTGATATTTTCTTTTATTGCCTTCGTCAGAGGGTGAGACGGTCTTGGATTTTCGAGTAGTTCTAGCGACGATCTTGAATCGCTCATGATGTTAACGTTTTTGTGTCTGCTCGATCTCGCTTGTTCCACAGCCTTGTGTAATGCATACAGTTCGGCTTGGAATACCGTACAGGAAGGATCTAGACTATAGGTCGAAAAACTGGTTTCCCTTCCGTCTTCCCACCATGTTAGGGCAGCTCCTGTCTTTTCTGCTATCTTGCTGCCGTCGGTATAGACGTGGGGTCCGACGATATGGTGGTTGTTTAAGGACTCGGGATCTACGCTCTCCAACACTTTATATGTGGTCGTTGTAAGTGTGGAGGGGTGAGGTAGGTCTTCGTATCTCACCGTTTGTTCCAGTTTTCTTCCAGATGGTAGATAGTCTGTGGACACGTTTTTCTTGGCCTTATACAGGCTTGCTGATTCTTGGATCCGGAGGTCTAATGGGAGCAGCCCAGATAGGACGAGTGCGGCGGTTAGTGACACGGTTCTGTATGCCTTGCAGGCTTTTTGGGCGAAGCCTCTTTGCAGTGCATCCAACTGACTCTTGTTCATTTGGAGGTCTGTCGCCTGAGACCACACGCTTGAGGCATATGTCACTATCGGTTCTATTACCGCAATGTAAATCGTTCGTACTACTTCGGTGTTTAGGCCCCAAGTCACCTTCGCGGCGCACGCTAGTTGTTTATATATGCCTGCCGCTTTCCTGCATACTGCGGCCACGTGCGATTTGAAGTTGAGCTTGTTGTCTATGGTGAGACCTAGGAGCTTCATCTCTTTTACCAGATGTAGTTGAGTGCCCGACATATAGAGCTTTGGGGGGTCGAACTTTATCTTTTTGGTGATGAGCAGCGCGTTGGTCTTGTGCGGTGCAAACTTGAGCTTGTTCCGGATCCCCCATGTGACTACATCCGACAGAGCGCTGTTAGCTGACTGCTCCAAGGATTCAGTTTTGGCACTCGAGAACACCAGTACAATGTCGTCCGCGAACGCTTGGCAGTACACCTCTTTGCCGGTTAGGTGGTTAAGTAGCGGGTCTAGGATGATATTCCAGAAGGTCGGTCCGCCGATGGATCCCTGGACGCAACCCTTCGTGGTTTCCTTTTCATACGCCGCTCCGGCAAAGTTGATCTTTACCTTTCGGTCTTGGAGGTACGAACTGGCCATCGCGTAGATGTTTTTTGGGCATTTTCTCCTCATTAGTTGGTGTTTCAGTGCCGGCCACCATGCGTTATCGAAAGCCCCCTCTATGTCCAGTGAGACTAATAGTACGATCTTTTTGTTGTTAATTTCGGATCGTACATGTTCCATGAGGTCATAGAGAGCGTCTTCGGTTCCGCGTTGCGGCAGGAAGCCATATTGCACACTGTTTAGGGTTGGAAGGATGTGCCATTGGATTCGGCCTACCATGAGCTTTTCGATAATCTTGCCCATGATTGGTAGTAGACCGATAGGTCGATACGACTTTGGGTTCGTGTAGTCGTCCTTTCCTGGCTTCCGGAGGATAACAACATGAGCCGTTTTCCACTGCTTGGGGAAGTATGCTAGTTCGAGGCATTTGTTGGTAATTGCCATGAACGTTTCCCTTTCGCATTGGATCGCCTCTGTGCAGATGTCGGCAGTCAGCCCATCGTTCCCGGGAGCTTTCTTTGGGTTCATAGCTCTCAGCACCAGATCGAGTTCTGCTGGTGTGAAGCTCGGGTCATCCGCCGACAGATCTGCTGGTTTTCCCTCCGTCAATTTTCGGAGCTGCATGTGGTATGGGTTGTCTGTTGTTGTGGAGTCCTCAGGGTAGAAAGTGTCAGCGAGGAGTTTCGCCGATTCGTCTGGGGCCAGGGTCTGGCCGCTGGCGTCTTGCAGCAGTTGGTCTTCCTGCCTCCTCGCTGTTTTCCTGATGACTCTGTATATACCATCCCACATGCTCTCTTTCTCCTGCGTTGTGCAGAAATCCTTCCAGCTCTTCGTTTGTGCTTCCTGGGCTTTTTGGTTGTATATTTCCTTAGCCTTTACGTATTCTTTTATTACTGCCTCTCTCCGGTGGGGTGCAGCGTTTCTTATTCTCCTTTTCTTTTTGATTGTGTCTTTTTGGGCCTCTTCAACGATCTTTGACCACCAAGGCGGCCTAGTTTTCGCTTTCCGAGGTCCAAGTTTTGGTATGGCCTTGTCGCACGCTTCTAATATGGCAGCCGTGTATTTCGTGACCATATTTTCGAGGTCCTCGGGCGTTTTCCCTTTTTTAATGGTATTTGGGGAGATGTTGTATTCCCCGAGTAGAGTCTTGAAGTGTGTGCGAAATTCAGACCAGTTCGCCTTTTTTGTGTTAAAGACGCGTGTGGTTGCGGTTCTAGTTGGCTTTAGCGCCGCATCCAGTCGTATCACAAAGGTGATAGCGTTATGGTCCGATGTTGTTATATTTCCGTCCACTCTCCAATTGTCCACTCTCCTAAGGAGCGACTGACTGCATGCTGTCACGTCTACTATGCTTGCAAATAGTCTGTCGCCCCTATAGGTTTCAAAGGTTGGTGTTTTTCCGGTGTTTAAGACCTCGAATTCCATCTCGTTAAGAAAGGTGCTGTAGGCCGTTCCTCTTGAGTTTTCTCTGCTGCTTCCCCACCAGTGGCTCCAGGCGTTGACATCTCCCGCCACAATGATGTTGTTTGTTTTTAATCTCTGGCACGCTTGCCGTGTGCGCGCCAGGTAAGGGTCTATTTCTTGGTCTCCCTCGAAGTAAACTGACACGAAACCGATCTTGAGCTGGCCTGCTGTGATGAGGGCTGCCGCCTCAGTTTCGGTGACAAGTCGGGGATCGTGGGTGATCTCCAGCTGTTCGCCGAATACGAGTATTGCTGCCTTCACTGGTTTTTGTCTGTTTTGAGAGCATTGGATGATTTTCGTCCCTGGGTAGTGTCCCATAACACCTTCCTTACCCACGTACGGTTCCTGTACGAGGGCAATGTGCATACCCTGCTCTCTTGCAGCTTGAACCAATTCCACAGTTGCCAGCTTTGAGCGCTGCAGATTTGCTTGGACTATCCGCAGACTCGTCGTGTCCGTCCTATTCGGGGAAGACGTTTTGTGCCCCTGGGTGCCTTTAGCAATAGGTAATGCGAGACCGGGCTATCGCATCCCACTTTTGTCTCTCAGGGCATTCATCGCTGAATGCCTGGTGTTTCCCTTCGCTCTTTCCTGTTGCCCTTCGACAGTTTATGCAGACTGGTGCTCTGTGCCCCAGTCTGTTCGGGCATTTCTCCCATGTGTGGGCCTCTCCGCAGTGGCTGCATGCCTGATTTTGTTCTTTACATACGGCCTTTGTATGGCCGTATCCCAGGCATTTTGTGCACTGCACCAGTGGGGATTGATCCACTATAGGTCTTCTCTGGAGGCCGATGTACACTGTTCCGGCCTCAGTGAGTTTCTTATGAATTATTGGAGAGAGCTCTAGGATCGGGTGACATTCGTGTGGGTTTCTCGCTCTTTTCCTGTAACGGACGCGGATTGTCCTGTCCCTCTCACCGATGTCGTTGAGCAGGTGTTTATTTTGTGCCCATAAGTGTTCTACTATTTCGGCATCGGTGTGGTAAGACAGGACGTCTTTTATCTTTGCTAGAGGGTTGTTCGTTCTGGCCACCTCTACCTTAAGTTGTTTGTCCGCGACCATTCTGCTCTGCACCAGGGACATATCCTCCTTCGTCCTGCAGCTCAGTATAACCTTCTGGTTTCTGGCCTTCCTAACCCTATCCACCTTTGCGCCTGTTGTTTTTAAGTCTAAGGCAACTCTAATCGTCTCGATCACGTTTTCTCCGGTTTTGTTCGGATCTGTCGATGACACGATCAGAGTGTGACTCGGGTTTGGCTTTGGTGGGGGAGGCTTTGAAACCGCTTGAGCATAGGTGGGCTTAGCCGCTGTCGCCTTCGCGAGTTCCTGCAGGGCTATTTCCGTACCAATGCTGATAGCTGGTGGGGGCGTCCGCTGCTTTTGCTCGCGCATGGTTCTGAGTTCTGAGGAGACAGCTTCCAGTCGCTCATTTATTGGCTGCAGGTGATCTTTTATGTCTTGTGGCGGGGTCGTTTCTTGTATGGCTGTCGTGTGTTGTGTCAGTGTTTTGAGTATTTGTTTTATGTGTCCTTTAACCTCTGTCAGCTCCTTGGGCTCGGGTATGTCTGCTTTAGGAGGGTTGGCTACTTGATGGTCTAGGATCTTTTTAGTGGCGGTCCTTGTTTCATCGGAGCAGGTTGCGATTTTATCTAGATCGTTTTTAAGCTTCTCCAATTGTTCGGAGATGGTTTGCACGCTTTTAATGATCTTCGCGTGTTCGGTCTTTAGAGGCTCTAGGTTGGTTGTCCTCTTTTCCGTTATTATCTCCGTGGATTTGGCTAAGGCTTCTTTCATTGTTTGCTCGATGTTTTGCGTCACTTTTACCAGGGCCTTAATTTGGCTGTACGGCTCCTGGGTTTCGTAGCCCAGCCAGCTCCTTATGGCCTTTGTCTCCTCCAAATTCGCTGTAACCTCCGTTCTTGCCTTGCGCAGGTCCTCGGTCAGGGCTTTGATCGTTTCGGCGGTCAGTTTATTATGGGCCCTCTCCGTTCGGACCAGCTCCTGGGCATGGCGAGATCTCTCTTTTTCTAGGTTATATTTATGTCGCGATCTGGAGTCCGACAATGCCAGCACGGTCTCATAAAGGGTCTGCAGGCAATCGAGTGTAGTGGTTTTCCACTCCTTCTTCATATTGCCTGCAGCCTCTAGCGCTTCCTTCGCCTTTTGGAGCTGTTCGTTTGCCAGTCTGGTTGCCATGTCCATCTGGACCCCGCTCCGTCTGTTCGAGGTTCTGATGATGCTCGGGCGTCCTTCGGATAATACTGACGCGTCCGAGAATTCGTCATCGGACTCAATTGGACGGGGCGGGATCTCAGATTGCTCCCACGTCTCGATCTTTTCGGCAATTGACACTTCCGTCGACAGGGGCCTCTCTACAGAGTCCTCACTGAATGAGGACCTCGCGGTTGCGGTTTTTGACAGAACTTTTTCCCGCAGCGATCTCTGTGTTCTGAGCACCGGTCTCGATGAGGTTGACTTTAATGCCGGTGCTGATGCAGTCGAGGTGGCCTCCGCAGAGTTTTTGGTGGTTTTGTTGACTGACATGTTGGTAACTTTATTATTATTATTTTATCTATTTGGTATTTCTACTTAACTTAATGATACGTGGTGTTACAACTTACAGTTATTATCTAAAGTTATTTTCTAATTGGTCCTATACGGCGAAGGTAGTGTTGCCGGAGTAAGCGTCACTTCTTGGTCTGCTGCCTGGGTACGTGATGGGACTTCGGAGATTCCGTTGGGGCCAGTGGATGTAAGATCTTCTCCTGAGTTGTTTGAGTCCAAACTCGGGTATCCCAGGACGTCTGGTTCAGAAGTAGTGTTCCGGGGGGGTGAGGTAACCTTGTGCGGGGGGGGGGGGGGGGGGGGAGGAAGGTTTCGTGAGTCGACGATTGGGGGGGGTTACTTTTCAGGGGGGTTGATCTCGGGGGGGGGATGCAAGGGGGTGGAAGGACCTCGTGGAGCTGATTCGGGAGAGCCCAAGCACTGGGGGTGTTGGTCTTCCCGTTTTGGGGTTCCCTCGGGGTCTACCTTTTCTTGACGTTGGTGAGTGATGCTGGTCGTTGCGGCGTCCTACGTAGGTGTGGGCAAGGTCTTGGAGGCGATTCCGGAGCACGAGCAGATGTGGCCGCGTGCCTGCGAGACTAACCACGTGCGCGCGAGGTTATTTTCCAGACCGCGTGGTCGAGTTTCACCACGTGCTTCTTGGTGCTTTGCGGCGGTCGTATCTCCGTGTAGAATTGGAATTTCCGGGAGATACGGGTGTCGTTTGATTGGTCTCGATAAGGTCTACGCGAGATGGTTTTTGTTTATTTATGTTTTTGGGGCGTTACCTGAATAAAACCCTGCAAAGTCCAGGGTCTGCTGCTCGGCGGTCCTTTAAGGTGGAGTTTTGCGCACACGAATCCTGGCGAATCACTCACTATTGTTTCACTTGTGCAAGAAGTTGGTGTCGTTTGCGCGGATTTCTGATTTTTATTTAATTTTAGCGTGGAGCTAGATGTTCATTCGACCGGTGCAAGATGCTTACTCCACACTTTCATATTATAATTTTCATATTATAAACCCATATTAAGGGTAAATTAAATCAAATTTATATCACATCTATTTGAATGATAATTAATTGTTACCAATTTAAATGTATTATTTCTGAACGAACTCACAATGACGTCCAGGCGAAATGGCCATTATGGCGATTGTCAATTGCATTGCAATTTAATAAAATTTGCGACATACCGAGTTTTACGGATATACGTTGTCGACTCAAAATCAATATTTTTTAATGTTTTATTAATCACATAAGTTTTTAATCAAATCTATCATACCCCTTGACGGAATTATTAGTACACCTCCTTGTCAAATGCCAATACGGAGATTGTCATTTGCATTGGAATTTGACAAAATTCGCGACATACCGAGTTTTACGGATATATGTTGTCGACTCAAAATCAATATTTTTTAATGTTTTATTATTCACATAAGTTTTTAATCAAATCTATGATAACTCTTGACGGAATTATTAGTACAGCTCTTTGTCAAAAACGAACTACCATACAAACATTTATGCTCGATTTTAACATTTTCAACCCATTTTTTGAAATAAAAAGTAGCCTATAATGGATCCCAAGGTCACCACTATCTGTGTACACAATTTCATAAAAATCGGTTCAGTAGTTTTGGCGTGAAAGAGTAACAGACAGACAGACAGACAGAGTTACTTTCGCATTTATAATATTAGTAGGGAAGTAGGGATTGCTGATTCAGCCAAAAGCTCTTACAGCACTTAAATACAATGGTGTATTATTCATAGTAATTTCAATGTAAGTGTCCTGTTATGTATGTCGTCACTGAGTGTTGACGACTAAGAGAACTACGAGATAAAATCCAGAAGACAAAAAACAATGTCTTCCTGTGAAATAGCAACAAATATATTGGCCAACACATGCGAAGTGAGGTAGCTATTGGCTAAAACCTACATAGGGTAGATCTGTTAAGGCTAATGAATGAATGAAATTGTAAGCACTTACTCACATTGTTATAAGAGACTAGCTGAACCCCGCAGCTTCGCCTGCGTTATAACTATCGATCACATTGTCGAATATAATTCGATGTATCGATTATCCCGTGGAAATAATATATTTTCCAACAGTAAAAAGTGGCCTATATGTTAATCCAGAGTGCCAGCTAACTCCCTACCAAATTTTATGTAAATCGCTCCAGCTGTTTAGACCTGAAGAAGTAACAAACATACACACTCACAAACTTTCGCTGTTATAATATTAGTATGGTTACAAAATTATAAAAGGAAAGGAAATTGACTCCAAATGTTACTCTGCAGATGGTGCCATTTTCAGCTAAAATAAATTAAAATATAGACATGTCTTCCTTTGGAATACTACAAGTCCCAGATTTCTAAGAAAGGCGCTTGGTATGCAGATAATTATTTGTATATTTTAAAGTCATTCTCATTTTATTCGTTCAGATATGGGTACAACCCATTATTGTCCCAATGCTGGGCACGGATCTAGGCCACAGTCCACCAAGCTGGCCATGTGCGAATTGGCGGACTTCTCACCCCTCCGAGACCTGTTTTTTTAAGAATTCTCTGGTGTGTAGGTTTTGTCACGTTGTTTTCCTTCACTGAAATGCATTGATAATTAATTTCTAATACAGATATACACACACATATCGCTACTTCAAAACAAAAGGGCCACAACTCGAATAGACCTAATTTTACAGGAGAGCCATTTAAATGGCGGCTTTGCACTGATGTTACAGCGTAAATTCAAAAATACAAAAAAGACGTCAGTAGTGTTTTTATTGCTTAAAGTGTAAAATTCATGGGAATCTTTTTAAATTATAAAAATATAACCAACAAAATTTGAATTTTTACAATAAAAAGGATTTTGAATATTTTTGATTTGTGGCCCTTTTGTTCTAAAGTAGCGATATATTAAACATATCTCTACATCTCCAAATGTGTTTATAACTTTAACATTTCCAAAGACAATTTAGATTTTCAATATAGTAATTATTACCTAACATGTTCATTTTCTTTGCCAATATCGTAACACATCTATAACATATTTAACCACAAAAGAACTTTAATCTTAGCTGAGATATAACAATGTGTAGATAATGAAAAATTGGTATTGTATCCGGAAGCAAGATAAAGCCACACATGGGCAGAACGTGTTGTGTTCTCACCAACTTTTCCTTTTCACTAGATAACATACGAATGGAGATAGCATTCTGTTTGTATTGCAGCGAGGGAATTCCCGCATTTCCTCGGAAATGGGCTTGTCATAAGTAAACGTGACTTATTTTAGCGAGCACGAATAAATCTGTAAAGATTTCCTTTTGGAAAAGCACCTCTAAGAGCGCGATGACAGCGTAGTTTCAGAATAAGTATTTTTGGAAGGCGCAGATTTCGCAGACAGCTTTTTTATTGTTTTACCTTGATATAAAACTAGATTTTATCCGGCTTCGTCCGCATTGATGTCAACAACGGTAATAAATATCTTGTATGTTAATTTAGGTCATAATGTCTCTATGTCCTGTGTGTCTGTCAAATTTCGGCGTAATTTGCCTTTGGGTAGTTTTTCGCAATCACAATCTTTTGCTTTTATAATATTAGTAAGATAGACGAGAGAAGTGATAGCCTAGTGGTCGAAACTTGCCCTCCTGATCGGCAGGTCCGTGGTTCAAACCCAGGCACGCACTACTGATTTTACTGAAAATATGTGCATATTAAAAAGATAATTATCACAGAATTTCGGTGAAGGAAAACATCGTGAGGAAACCTACACACCGAGAAGTTCTCATCGCATCCATCAATCATTTTTAGCAGTCTCGTTTTCGGTTGTTTTTTATCTGATTGAAGTAGCAAACGAGTCTGCAGTCCACCTGATGTTTGGTCACTGCCGCCCATGGACATCTGTAATCAACTTCATACAGAACATGGGTTCTATCTGAAGTCAATCGCAGATACGTTGACTACTCCCGAGGACTATGATGATCGCCTCATATAAAAGTGTGTCGGCAACCACACGTTTCCATCGAAGCGCAAGAAATACTTCACGTTAGTAATAGGTGTGGCGGTGGTACTTCTCCGGTCAAACTACATTGGTTCTACCACATTCAAGACAAAAACAGATTACTATGGAAGGCACTGGCCACTTACCTACTACTTACCTACTTTTTATACTTTCAAATTATATAGAATTTTATTTTCAACGTCAGATTTACATTACTACAAAAAGGCACGAATTTCAGTTCCCAAACAAATTTTAACGTCGAATTTCCCCTTCACGTGTTCAAAACACTTAAACGGAGTGACAAATAGAAATTACTAAACGGAATAATCCAGATTTAACCTCACTCCTGTAAGAATGAAATGAAAACAGCCTGAATTGCCCAGTGATAAGCCTGACATGTTGACCGCAATGTAGGCACTCAAATAAACACCGTGCCAAAGTGTAAGCGGATTATAGTCTTGATAAGAAGGGAAATTGGGTTCCTAGAAATGCTATTTTGGTTAATATGAAGATAAAATGGTAAAATACTTACGTGACTTTGATGTTTTATAAATAGAGAGTATAAAAAGGTCGGTGAATAGTCTTACAACATCAAAAATACTATTTTAAGATGCAAAATTCAGATGGAGATTAGTAAACAAATGTGATCTTTTCCCATGTAATTTGATGAATATAATAAACAATAACTGACTTATTGCAAGCTAATAACCGTTAATAAGCTAGAAAACCGTTAATTATACAAAATATGTAAAAAAAAGTTTCTATGTCTACTCCTTTTATTTTTGTATTTAACTCGCAGCCTTTTATTTACCAAGATCATGTACTTTCTAAAAATTAATTGATTTTCAATCTTGGGACAGTCATCACACAAATTCGTAATGACTTCAATTAACCAATCGTGACTTATGTTCCAAACAAAACTTGTTTTTATATTTTATCCTAGAGGCTAGTAAGCTAATTCACTTACATTTGGTACTAACCCACTTTTGAGGAAGGTGATACATTTTACATGTACCCGAGTTAATCTAAGATGTGTACATATTACACATTTATTATTTTCCATTAAGTTATTCTTTAAAATAAAAATGATAATAATAATGTAATTGCAGTTGATATCATATAAATTGCCTTTTCCTTAGTAAAAAAAACGCCCATAATTGAATGCGTCCTTATTCAATCCCGCCATGATACGTAGCAGCCGGAACGCTGTGAACAAGCCTGTGTGCGGTTGGCAGACTTCAGCGATTACTTGCAGCGTGGAATGTTAGCAAACAGAACAATTTTTAGTGATTTGTGCGTCATATTACGTATTATTTAAGGATTGGGCTATGAAATTATTATTTTCTAATTGACCATACATAGTAATCAATTATACAATGTTTACTACGGTAATCAATCCTATATGTAACCTAGATCATAATTCATAAGTCTTCATGTAGACCTCATTTTAAACGACTACAAATTCTTACCCTACCATCTCTTTACATACTTGAATGTGCTGTTTTTGTCAAGGCAAATATTAATAAGTTTCAATTTCGACTTGGACCACCCCTTAAAAATAAACTTGCACTGATTCCCACTCGGACACATCATTTAATCCATTAAAGTTACAACATTAATTATTTTAACATATATTTGTAATCCACTCAGTGGCAGAATAAGTGATTAAACAAAAATGTTTGAATACTAACTGTACCTATGTTACCTTATTCACAAATAAATTGATTTGATTTGATTTATTGCGTAAATATGGTGTTACATAGGATGTTGTACAATTAAAATAGTTCAATCATATTTCACCTGGTAAGGTATGCAATTTTAAGTTTTTAATTTTACAATCTATAAATTTTACTATAATACTATCTTAAATACAATACAATATATACGAGATATGATATATAAACTATGTTTGTGTCAAATAAATCCGACCCGTTGCTTTGCGTGAAAGAGTTACAAACACACATAACACACATTCTCACAAACTTGTGCATTTATAATATTAATAAAATGTAAACTCACACAAATGTCATTCTTTTTTTCATTCTTTATTCTATTTAGAACCATGTGTTAAAATGAAAAAAATGGTAATGGTCGCTCTTTATTGACTGCATCCTTAGTTTTTGCGGTTGACATGTGACAACGAGCTTGTTGCGTGCAGGAATTGATTAAACTCTTTATTTTTACTGATTTATAAGGACATATCGTTTTTGTTATATGGTATATTATAGCTATAAGGTAGAATAATATAATTATAATTAATTCAAAATAATTATTTTATCGCCTTAATGTGTATTTATAAGCTACTCAGTGACAGAATAAGCTATTGAACAAAAATGTTTGAGAACCAATTGTGCCTATGTTACCTGTTATTTGCATTTAATTTCAAGATATTTCATTCCTTTGGAGTAGCAACGCATCTGTGATTGTGATTTCAGATAGGACCCTTGTTTTGTATGAATTTGCTTACAGATTTTGCCGTTGACCACTATTCATCGGGTGTATGCAAGTATGCATGCTCGCTTGTTTCTTCAATGGTATAAAAAAAAACACATTACCTCAATAACATTACTGCTATGAGACTGATTGGCATATTTTTTATTTAACTTCACGGTATATTGAAACAAGTGTGGGCAAGGTTTATTTGCTAAAACTCTTCATAATAACAAGAATGAATTTGAACAAAAGATTATTGTAAGTAAATCTTGAAAGGTTTACACAAATGTTCGTAATTGCGTGATAAGTAATAATTGATTATTGAAAATAATTCTAGCTCGCTGGTTGAAATAATATGTGATTTGTCGATGGATTGTTTCTCTCGTCAACCTATTATTGTCCCACTGCTGGGCACAGGTCTTCCCTCAAATGAAAGTTTTAAGCCATAGTCCACCGCGCTGGTCAAGTGCGAATCGTTTGGTTATAACACACGTGGATTGATTGTTTGGTCACTATATGGTGGTGCCAACCTATTATTATTCCACTGCTGGGACAGTCTCAGAATAAGAGAGTTTTAGACCATAGTCCACCGCGCTGGCCAAGTGCGAATTGGTGGACTTCACACACCTTCAAGAATTTTTTTTAAAGACCTCTTGGTTTCCTCACGATGTTTTCCTCCACCGAAAAGCAGTGAAATTAATTTCTAATACGCACATAATTTAGAAAAAAACTGTGGTGCGTGCCTGGGTTTGAACCTAGGACCTTCCCATCGAGAGGGCAAGTTTCAAGAATTAGGCTATCACTGCTCATTGGTGGCACTATGTATTGTACGTATTTTTTTTAATCTAAGGTTCGATTCGGTAACTTGATTATATAAATTCATGAAAAGTATATTCCTGTAAAAGAACGCCAAATGCACTGATCATCACAAACGCTTTTGATAGTTGAGGTAACACTTATCAAAATTGTTTTTGTATAGCTTTCAACTCAATATCATAGTGTTTACTTTGTTGGTAGAAGTAAATAAATAAATAGTGAAGGCCTTTTTTTTTGTTTTCGAGGGGGAAACCTTCAAAAGGTACCCGACGCAGTGGGAGCGACGCAGGGTTATGTGGGATTTTTACCGCACTAAAACCCCCCCCGGTGGCCGTCCTCGGCGCTGAAAAGGAGGACTCCGGGATCTCGAAACGACTTCAACCGGAATCCTCCGAGCGCGCTGCCCCATCGGGCTCCTCCCAGATGGGCGGCTGGGCCCACCGCTCCGTCTAGTCTTTACGACGGTATGCGACCACACATACCGCCGTCTTTGCCTGACCGAACGGTTCGAGCTCCCACTCTAGCCGTCTGCAACCCCGGAAGCCCCTTTTTAGTCGCCTCTTACGACAGGCAGGGGATACCGTAGCCCTATTCTGACCCCGAGGCTACAGGGACAAATATATTTATATATTTGGATAATCGTATTATTATAATATCTTTCAATCGGGAAGTCTGAAGTTCAAATCCTACGCACGAACCACCGATTATCCTAAAGTGATATATGTATTACACATTACTTATCACTTTACAGTGTAAGATTATATTTTGAGAAAATCAACACGCCTGAGAGTTCTTTAAAACAAAAATTTCAAAGGTATATTAACTCTACTAATCGCCAGTGAGACAATAAAGGGTTGACGATGAATGATATGAAACGGAAGACCAATAATAACATGCACATCATTAATTTATTCTCAGGATTTTAACTTTTTTTATATGATTAAAGTAGCAAACGAGCATGCAGTCCACTTGATGGTAAGTGGTCACTGCCGCCCATTAACACCTGTAAGCAACTTCAAACAGAACACAGGTTCTATCTGAAGTCAATTACAGATGCCTTGCTGCTTCCGAGGACTGAGATGGTCGTCTCATATAAAAGTATGCCGGCAATCACACCCTTCTATCGAAACGCAAGAGATGCTTCACGCTATAAATAGGTGTGGCGGTGGTACTTCCCCGGTCGAAATACACTGGTTCTACCACCTGGTGAACTGCAGTATAGAAAGGCAAATCCTACTCTCTCGTGCCTCTTTCGCTTGATATTGCCTTATCAAAGCAAGTATATAAATGTGCAAAATTGATCATAAAATTAAACAATTACCATAAATTAATTTTATTTATCGCTGCACCAATAAATCGTAAACAATTTTATGGACTTCACCACAACCATTTAAGTATCCAAGTATAAGCGTCTCAATCTGAACCGCTCTAAATTATATCGACTATCGACGTCTAGCGATAAATATCGACAATGTTTTTATCGCCGCAGCGGCGTGTACTTGCCGTAAATTCTCGCTTTATGGAAACCAATCACGTTAAAATTTGATAGCGCGCGTCGGTAGTGAATTAAAGTTCCCGCATTTATAAACGGGTTGGGAAAAAATATGCTCTCTAAATAAATGCTTCGAAAAAATGTTTTGTAAAACTAGTGATTATTTGACCGATAAAACCATATGTCCTAAGGTAGCTCAAGTTCTAAATGCTCTATTCTCGTCAGCTCATTAGTGTCCCACTGCTGGGCACGGGTCTTCTTTCAGAATGAGAGGGTTTAGGCCATAGTCCACCGCGCTGGCCAAGTGCCAATTGGTGTACAAATGCTCTATTATTGTGTGTTATTATTATAAATGAAACTTTTTGAAAACATGTTTCTTATAAACTTTACTAACTTTACTTCGCGTCTTTTTCTCCGCAACGAAACATCTGTTAGATAATTAATCGACGGTTAGAAAAGATTTTGTAAATAACATTTGAATAAAGTTTATTTATATTTATTTTGATTTAATAAATTGGACCTTTGGTTGTACACGTTATGATTTTAATGCATGAAATTACTAATTATTTTAATTAATAATTCATTACTAATAACCATTCATATTACTCTGCAATATATATTATAATGTAATAAGGGGCATTTTTGACGTCTTACTAATATTATAAAACAGCCTTTTTTTGTAGTTCACTTACAAACGTTTGAAGCTCGTACGAGCTCTTACATAATAAATAATGCTCTAATGTAATAAATCTTATCATTTCTATTTAAATATCACGATCTATAGTTTATTTTTCTTAATATGAAGAACTATAGTTCTTTTCTAACCTATTACACGATAAAAAAACTAAGAAAAAAATAATAGAAAATAGCTTAAAGAACAAAAGTCATTATTCGGGGAATATTTCTGATCAGTACTATATTCCCGAAGGAAATCGGAACACTAATCTGATCCAATGCGGCCTTTTATTATGAAATTAGCGGGTAGTGACGAGATTTATTGAATCCTGGTCGGAATTAGTGTTGTACCGAATATTAGAATTCGCATTCGCAAGGATTTTGCGAATGTTTTCCTAATATTGAATTGCAGTGCTTTCCAAATTAACTGTCGAAAAATTTATACGAATATAAGTTGAATTGCAGTTGGATGACCAAAAACAGGTCGCCAAATCTACATTCTCAGGCCCCTCTTTTTTGTTATCGATGGGAAAACCTTCAAAAGGTACCCGACGTCGTGGGAGCAAGGCCGGGTTATGTGGGATTTTTACCTCACTAAAAACCCCCCCGATGGCCATCCTCAACGCTGCGAGGACTCTAGGATATCCAATGGAACACAACCGGAGTTCTCCGAGCGCAGTGCTCCATTTGTGCTCTTCCCACTGAGCATTGTACACACTGTGCCTCCTGATGTTTACGACAGCGTGTGGTCGTCCCACGCGGGGTCGCTTACTCTTACTGCCCGCAACCCCTGAAGCCCCTTTAAGTCGTCTCTTACGACAGGTGATACCGTAACCCTGTTCGATCCCGGAACTACAGGGATAATTCCCGGTAGTTCCGGCCCCCTAACAACAAAACTGAGAATTCGCATTCTCATCCGCATTTGCGAATGTTCAAACAATAACTCGTTACATCACTATTGGAATTCGAGGCAGGTGAATTCTGTACAGTATATTATTGGCGAGGCTCTATTGACTTGAGGTTAGCAAATACCTGCGGTGTTTGTTATGTTCAAATTGTTAACGTTTTACTTAATAGAGATGGTTGAGGTAAGTGAAACCTGCGTTCAATAGTGGGACACAAAATTATTGAAAAACAAGACGTCTTATTTTACTTGCTACATAGGACTATAGGTATACTGTATTTAAGGATTTTAAATATGAAAATTAATAGCTTTAGTTAAATAAAAAGCGAACATTGAAATAAATATATGAGTAGCTAATTTGGATACTTTTGATTACTGATAACTAGATAATTAATAATAAATATTTTTATAACCCAATGTTTTTTTTACTATATGCTTACGTGTGGTAATCAAAAATAAAGTAAACTTCATTAAATTCATTCAAATTTAGTTAAAACTACATTAAATATCACTATTGCGGCATTAATTGAATCGTGCACTATCAAATTTTAACGTGATTGGTTTCTATAACGGCGAGAATTTACGGCAAGTACACGACGCTGGGACGATAAAAACCTTAGGGCCGGCGCAGATATGACGGAGCGCAGCGCAGCGCAGCGCAGCGCATGCCCGCGAAATTTTCTTAACGAATCACACACTAGCCGATATTCGCGCTAATTACTGGGAGAATGCGCGCGGATGCGCGCGGGTGCGCGCGGATGCGCGAGCATGCGCGGGAATATACTCGACAAACGGTCGTCATTCGTTTTGCAGTTTTTCAAGAGACCAAAATGGCGGCTGCTGCCTGTGGCGTCGCTCCGGCGAGCCCAGCGGCCAGCGGCGACCGAAAGCGGACGCTCGCGGAGTAGCGCGTCGTGCGCGCGCGGTCGCGCTCCCGCGCTACCTTTCGCATGTGGTCGCTTCCATGCTCCTCAGAAATAAATTGCTGTTATTTAATTTTGGATATTATTTCTAAAGGGACAATGACGATAATAGTTTGACAGCAAAAAATGCGATGCGCTGCGCTCCGTCATATGAGTGCCGGCCCTTAGCCGTTCTTTATTGCCGCTAGACGCCGATAGTCGATATAATTTAGAGCCGTTCAGATTGAGATGTTTATTTCTTTAGAGTTTTATGATGTTGGTGAGGTCTATAAATATTCTAAGAGGGCTCGTGTCAGCATTTACATTCAAAGCATTTTTTTAATTAACGAGATCACCATAAAATATATATCTATTGTAGTTGTATGGTATAATTCATAACACTATTACTGATTTTTTTTTATCTAACTGAAGTAGCAAACGAGCATGCAGTCCACATGATGATAAGTGGTCATCGCCGCCCATGGACGTTTGTAATTAACTTCATACAGAACATGGGTTCCATCTGAAGTCAATCACAGATGCATTGCTACTCCCGATGTATATGATGGTCGCCTCATAAAAATATAAAAAATCTTAATAATCGGTAAAATTCTTGGAAAGTTGTTATCGTTTTCATTCCGGCGTAATGTTTAGGTATTTTAGTATAAAACACGTTAAAATTTACAATAAACTACATATAACAGTATAATAAAATATTAATTAAACATAGTATTCAAAATAAAATAAAAACAATGTAATATAAAAACGTGTAATATACGTGATTTTCTTTGTTAAGTAGTACATCTAAGAGACATCTGTAACAAACTTAAATCATTAATTAAACACACATACAACACTTTCACAAATTATATGGCCAGGGCGCAAACGCTCACTTAGTTTTTGATTTTTCTTTTATAGTCCAACCTAACCTAATCCATCCTATATAAAAAGGCTGACCATACTCATGCATCATCATGGTAAGGTACATTCCCATTCGTCAAAGCAGATTTAACTGAGTGATTTTGAAAAAACGCGTTCGTCTAGTTAGACCACTTAATACCTACTAGTTTTAACAAAGACGTTTAGTGAGAATAAGTTTTTACTACAGAAAAGCCGTTTTAACTAAAAACGGGTTCTAATAGTAACATATACAAACTTGTAGTATGAGGCACTTTCCATTAGACCTGCCACTTGGGTACTAGCTCTATAACCCCCATTTTCCCATTTCCATTTCCCGACAGAAGAGACGCCGTAAGTGCAGTTTTAAGTTCTGTTTCGAATGCAATGTACTCAACATAATGATGGATTAGACGTGGCTTGCCTGGATAATATATTTATTTTATACAAAACAATTACTATTTTACTACTGAAGCCTTCAATAATGATTGCGCTGATCATAAAACGTTAATTTTCGGAATATTTTAGCACGTTACTGACACTCATGTAGATTTTTATATCTGACTGAAGTAACAAACGAACATGCTGTCCACCTGATGGTAAGTAGCCACTGCCGCTCATGGACATCTGTAATCATCTTCTTACAGAACATGGGTTCCATTTGAAGTCAAACACAGATGCGTCGCTAGTCCCGAGGACTAAGATGGACGCCTCATGTGAAAGTGTGCCACACCCTTCTGTCGAAACGCAAGAACTGCTTCACGCTAGAAATAGGTGTGGCGGTGATACTTCCCCGGTCAAACTACTGGTTCTACCACTTTGTGAACTATTCTAGTGATGATTCGATGGTTCTAGTGCTTTCGTATAGCAAAAGAGAAGTTGTATACAAGTAAATATTTGTTTTATTAATTTATTTAATATAGTTTTTTTTACAGTTACAGGAAACGAGCACTGAATTTAAAAGAAACGGTCTTTGTAAAGACAGCGTGAGAGAAATTGGATGGTATTTAAAAAAATGAGTTATTTCTACTATCTTCATGGTCTATCTGTGATATGATCATTATCATAGAAATAAGAATTAATTTCAGAAATACTTTGAACAAATCTATTTACACTATATACAAAACAAAATATTAAAAATAAATAAAACATATTTTTTTAAAGTAAATAAAGTAAAAGAAAATAAAAAGAAATTATAAATAAAACAAAGAGTCCATATCACTGCCTCTTGGGAGAGTCCCAAGAATGCTGGCGGCGTTACCTCTTTGAATGGCCAAACTGATTCTTTGGCCAAAATACGCACCAGCCCTTGGATCTCCTGAAGCGTCAACCAGTCGCGATGATAGTTCTTTGCAGAACCGTAGTGCTTCTGGCCCCCGTGGAATTTAATATAATAATATAATAATAAGAATCAAATTAATATACCATAAATTGCAACGGATATATCATGCTGAAAATTGAGTTCCAAGAAGAGATTATTAACGAGTACCATGTAAACACATCCACCAAAAAATAGGTTCTTTACCGCTGAATATTTAAAAAGCCAATCTGACCGTTACGACGTCTCGTAATGTTTGTTTTTTAAGTTGCCTCGTTTTGCTCAACGACACTCTTATATGACGGTTTTATATGACATTATGATGTTGCTTTGGTTAAATCATGTGTCACATTGCCAACGAATAAATTGATAGAGTTATCGCTAAAATATAAAAAAACGGGGAAAAGGAATCCATAACATAAAACACATAACATGACACATTATTACATAGTATAAAACAAAGTCTTCTCGCTGTCTGTCCCTATGCATACCTAGGTTATATCTTTAAAACTACGCTACGGATTTGAATGCAGTTTTTTTTTTAATAGATAGAGTGATTCAAAACGAAGATTTTATGTATAACACATGTATAATAAAGTAGAGAAACACTGACCATTTTGGATTTTTGACTCTTAGGCGGAATGAAGTTCACCGGGTCAACTATTTAACCATAAAACACGGTAAAAAAGTCACGTTTGATGTATGGGAGGCCCCCTTAAATATTTATTCTGAGAGAAGACCTGTGCCCAGCAGTGGGACATTAATGGGCTGTACCCACCTGACAGTTATTTGGAGGAATACGAGTGGTGTTGGTTAAACCAGCAACAAGGTGAGCAGTGATAGTCTTATGGTTGAAACTTGCCCTCTCAATCGGGAGGTCCGAGGTTCAAACTCAGGCACGCACCACTGATTTATGTGCGTATTAGAAATTAATTATCACTGCTTTTCGGTGAAGGAAAACATCGTGAGGAAACCTACACAGCCAGCGCCAACGCCAGGCCAGCGCGGTGGACTATGGCCAAAAACTCTCTCATTCTGAGAGAAGACCCGTGCCCAGCAGTGGGACAATAATGGGTTGACGACGGTGGTTAAACCAGCTTCTACGATTCGATAGAAGGAACCACTTTCGTTAGCTGAGATATGACTAACATCTTATTCCTAAATAGTGTCAATATATCTGTATTTTTTTTTATCTGACTGAAGTGGTAAACAAGCATGCAGTCCACCTGGTGGTAAGTTGTCACTGCCTCCCATGGACATCTGTAATTAACTTCATACAGAACATGGGTTCTATCTGAAATTAGTCACAGATGCATTGCTACTCCCGAGGACTACGATGGTCGCCTCACATAAAAGTGTACAACCACACCCTTCCATCGAAACGCAAGAAATGCTTTACGCTAGAAATAAGCGTGACGGTGGTACTTCCCCGATTGAACTACGCTGGTTCTACCTGTAAGTGAATTTGTAATTCTTATGAGAAATAAAGTCTTTAATCATAAGTTTAATTTTATCTAATAGTTCTCATATTATCTCGTGTCATTACAGGCGATGGTCACTTTCCATCAGATGGACCTTACACGTTAACTACTATAAAATATACAAAAAACATGCGTGCGTACAAAGTACACATGTCAGAAGTGAAACTTCTTTGGCGAACTAATTTATAAATCTTGTTTATATTTATACAAATCTAAAACTTTAAATTTCCAAGATTAAGAGGAAGGGAAAAAGGCGTGATACGACGTTCGCTCTGTCTCACTTTTTCTCTTAATCTTTCTCACTCGCTTGCTCCCTACTCTCACTCCACGGCTAGTTGCTCATGCTACGTTCGCCCTGTCTTACTCTCTCTCAATCGGTCTCGATCACTCTCTCTCTCTTTTCCGACACTTCCGTTGCATACCGGCGTGACGTTTCATCTGTAAAAATTTTACCCTCATGCGCCTAAAGAAGTTTCACTTCAAAAATCTTCTTTCTTATTCATTCGAACAAGTGCTTTACGACGCGTTACGGCAATATTCTGGTTTATATCGGAGCCTCGCGAGGCATTTTCAGGCCAGGAAACAAAATTGTAAAATATACCCCCGTAGTACCATTCGGCCGGTTTGTTGCCCTTAAAAATGTAAATCAGTGTCGAATGGCAGTTTAACAACCGCATTATGTTTGAAATGGACGATTCTAACTTATAATTGTGGAGTTGCTTGTTATTATCAAGGGACAGAATTAAGCGGATGATTTAAAGTTTGTTAAAAAGGTCATCCTGCTTGCCTTTTCAAGGTATTGTAGGAATTATTCTTGTAACAGTTACATTAGTATTACATTACATTATTACATTAAATAATTACATTAGTATTGTTAGGAATTATTCTTCTAACAATAACGTCAGTAATTGTTAATCTTTAAAGTAATAGTATTTAAAACTTTGAACTTTCTAAAAGGAACATATTATATCTGTTTTAAGAATTATATGGCTAAAGCTAATCAAATAACATTAACATATTTTAAACATGCAAAGCTTTGTGAGGATTTACAGATAACTGGATATATGTCACTCTTTTATGTGTAAATTATTAATGGAATTTCTATGTAATTTGTCCACTCAGATAGTTTATAACATTTAAAAAAACACGCTTTCTACACTCTCATACACTAGGATTTTCTTCTTTGTTGTGGGTACCACGGACACACATAAAGCGAATACACGAATACCCAGACACAGAACATAAATCGAAACTCATCATTCAGATACCTGTCTGGCTGGGAATCGAACCCGGGACCCATTGCGCGTCAGACCATACCGGTTACCGCTCCGCCAAGCGGGTCGTCTTAAGACTTTTAACTAAGGCATGCGATAATCTTTATTGTGTTTAACATTACCCACGCGGATGAAGGCGCAGACAAAAAATCATACTCGGTATAATATCTAATAGATATGTATTGATCAATGTAATAAAAAACTAAGTTATTTACTAATCTCCAATCTCAGGACAGAAGAACTTTCATTAGAAAAGCATTACCTTTGCACTTATATATAATTATATAAGCGCTATGTATGTTTGTTTATTCTATGTGCATCTATATATATAAAAGCGAAATGTCACTCACTCACTCATGACGAAATCTCAGAAACTACAAGTGCTAGGAGTTTCAAATTTTGCATGCGGGTTCTTTTAAGGACGTAAGTGCTCACTAAGAAGGGATTTTATGAAATTCAACCCCTAAGGGGGTGCAATGACAGGGTGAAGTTTGTATGGATTTTTTTCAATTCTAGACTTAGACGAATGAAAATAGGTACATATGTTCTCGATTACAATTATAAATGATCCGTGTTGGTAAAATAAATAAAATTCTCTTTTAAAGAGGTAACATGGGTGGGTAAATTTTGTATGGAAATTTTCTGGTGTCGAGATTTGCGCGGGAAAAACTTTGTGATACATTGATTTGAACGCGGGCGGAGCCGCGGGTACATAAATAAAAACTAGTAAATAAATAAATAAAAACTAAGTTTCAGTATTTTTTAAAATTAAATACCTATTTTTATCACCACTGTAGGTTTCTAAAAATGTCTTCACAATTCAAGTCAGATCGAAGTTCGCATACGTAACTTTATATAATTCCGCTGCAGTATGAGTAAGTGCGAAGTTTGGGTGCTGACGCCTTTGGGTTGGGATGGAATGGGAGCTATATAAATAAAAACTTTAAAGATGGAGTTGTGACATATGAGAATTTTTTATTATCTTGACCAATGGTTATTAAGTAAACAAGTCTCACAAATTACTACGTATTTTGATACTTATTTCTGCTTAAAAAAAAAACGATTTTATTCAAGTTTCTCGACTAGAATACCCCCTTATTCTAGTCTAGAAACTTGAATAAAATCAATTTTTTTTTCATAATTCGACGGCTTGGATATTCAAAAACATTTTCATAAAAGAACTTTACAAAATTCAAATTATTTTCAAAGTTACAGCCGTTTTAGTGTCGTGGCATCTAGACCGAGGTAAACGGACAACAGGATTTAATTAATAAGTATATAATGATTATGTATAACAATAGGCTACTGGCGGTCCTTACGAATACAATATACAGGTTTTTCAAGGTGGTAGAAGCAGTGTAGTTCGACCGAGGAAGTACCACCGCCACACCTATTTCTAGCGTGAAGCATTTCTGGCGTTTCGATAGATGGGTGTGATTGAGGGCACACTTTCACGTGAGGCGACCATCTTAGTCCTCGGGAGTAGCAAATGTTGATTTATAAATATCTTAAAAGCATCAAGCAACAAGAAAAACTCACTGCTGAGAACGAGGGTATCTATCTGCACAAGAAGGGTTTAGGCTATAGTGGCTACAAACCTTTGAAAACTGTTTTGTGGGCTCTCAGGCAACACATCGTAACATTTTCTTACATCAGTTAAGTATCTACTTTGAACGTGGGAGAATTATTTTAATTTTGTTACGCTTCGTATTATATGTTTTTTATGTAATTATTATCTCATTGTATTTCTAGAAACTGTAATAAATTTTATATAAGTTAATATAGGTAGAGGGAGTATTATGTAACACACTGCATTATTATCCACAGTTTGATTATTATTATTATTGAAATGAAGTGTATTTATTTTGCATAGGCGCACGGGGGCACTTACAAATTGTCAGTTACCTATATATTTTTTCTTACACTACCACCGGATCGGAACACCTCAACTGAGAAGATCGGGCAAGAAACTCAGTGGGTTTGTCTTTGTATTTTTTTACCATCTTATTTTTAAATATTATTCCTTTATAGATACCGTTCCCAACTTCGTGCAGACAAAGACTTTTATATTCGCTGATACGAGTGTAGACGACTTGTACACGCCATTCGCAAATGCTGTCTTGTCTGGATGTACAGCTGTGCTATAAAACAGTAAACTACATGAGTACTTACAAGCCATTAAAGACAAGTTACACAGAGAAAAACTGAAGCATTAAAGACAGCATTTACGACAAATGTAGCTTATTCATATAATGTCTGAGTCTGATGTTTTACGAATTCAAAGATCGGAGTTTGCACTATTTTTATTTCTGCTGCAGTGGGAAATAAAGTGAGAAGGATGCAAATAAAATACGTGATAAGTTTTATTAAAAGAGTGTGAAGGTAAAGGCTGCCTCCTAAATACTTTAGGCATCTGTAAAAAAGCCTTACTTATTTGACTACCATGTTATTACCTATACATTTTTTTATTCTAGACATAGTTCTCAACTAAAGTTAATATATAAAGTACTTAGGATAGTTATGTAAATTTTTTTTTTAAAGTAACAAACGAGCATGCAGTCCACTTGATGGAAAGTGGTCACTGCCGCCCATGGACGTTTGTAAGCAACTTCATATAGAACATAGGTTTTATCTGAAGTCAATCACGGATGCGTTGCTACTCACGAGGACTAGGATGGTCGCCTAATATAAAAGTGTGCTGGCAACCACTCCCTTCCATCGAAACGCAAGGAGTGCTTCACTTTAAAAACAGGTGTGGCGGTGGTATCTCCCCGGTCAACTACACTCGTTCTACCATTTTTAATTAAGTTAAGACAATATATTACCTTCGTAATCTTTTATAACTAAACTTTTATAGCCTTAACGAATACTTTGATACTAAAACAGAATAACAAATGTAATTTAAAAATGTATTGTTATTCACAATTAATTCAAACTGGACATTACTAATTTATTTGCTGTTTTTTAAATAATGTATTTTGACAATTTTAGAATGACTTCAATTGATTTGCACTCACAATTATTTTAAGATCCTTATAAAATACTATGTTCTTGCAATAAATAATTTGAATTTGAATTTGAAATCGTAAGACCTGTCTTGTCTGGAACTATGTTCGTGACTTGAAACCAAGAAAACCGATTAAAGTTACAGGGGTTAGCAATAAAAAATAAATAAGATTTCTGCTTACTACTACTTCTACTTACAACACATCAAAACTAGTTTAACAAAGAACAGAAGCAGTACAGACAGCTTTAAGGACAAAAATAACTTATTCCGTAACGTCTGAGCCTGATGTTTAACCAATTCAAAAGTGAGATCTGAATTTGAACTTGCTTCTACTGCAGTGTGGAAATAAAGTGAGAAGGATAGAAATAAATAAATTTAAATGAATTTAAATTAAGAAAATAGTGTTAAAAATTTCAATATTTTATTTTAAAAAGAATCGTGGGGTGCAATGCGGTGTCAATGGTTATAGATATTTTATTGACAGATATGAGTAGAGTGATTATCATTTCAATAATATCTTAAAAAGCACCCCACTTTCAATTCACTTAAATTTATTTTCTATTTTTTAGTTCGGTTTTCTATAAAAAGCGTGTTTTTTAGTTTTTTTAAACTATTGTTTATTTTCTACTTTTTAGTCAAATTAAAAAATGGAATAATTTTATCAAATTAGTGTATTGTCATCGGTCCTCAATAAATCTACAAAGTTTGAACGAAATCTGGCCGTTTAAAGTGGGTCAAAATCGCGCCCAAAGAAGTCGATTACAAACAAACATACAGGTGAAGCTAATAAAAAGCTAATAAAAACGTATAAAGTTTTATTAAAAGAGTACAAGGATAGAGGCTGCCTCGTATACATATGAGGCATCCGTTATAAAAGCCTTACCTTCTTTTTTATCTGACTTCAATTTGAAGTGATTTGTCAATCACAGATGCGTCGCTACTCCCTAGGACTATGATGGTCGCCTTATTTAAAAGTGTGTCGGCAACCACACACTTCCATCAAAACGCAAGAAATGCTTCACGCTAGAAATAGGTGTGGCGGTTGTACTTCCCCGGTCGAACTACACTGGTTCTACCACCTTCAAAGTAAATATATTGTTGGATTAAGTATAGACTTAAAACTCCTTTTGCAAAATAGTTCCAACTTCACGCAAACGAAGTCTTATATATTAGTTAATATAACTGTATAATGTATTCGTAAGACATGTCTTGTCTGTACCATCGTTCGTGACTCGAAAACAACAAAACAGATTAAAGTTCCAGAGTAAGCAATAAAAAATTTAAACGTAATTCCAGCCACGTGGATACAACATATCAAAACTAGTTTAACAAAGAACAGAAGCGTTACAGACAAACGTAACGTATTCACGTAACGTCTGAGGCGTTACCAATTCAAAAGCCTGATCTGAGTTTGAACTTTTGCGACTACAGTGTGGAAATAAAGTGAGAAGTTTGGAAATAAGCGCCTATCGTGGCTTTGAGGAATGCGGAGCGTATAAATAAAAAAGTAGAGAGTTTGGAGTTTGGCAAAGCAAGAATTTCTTGTTAACCGACGCTCGTGACTATGGAGGGTAGATGCTTGTGCTTTTTAATATTTAGTCCTTAGGTAATTTTTCATAGAGAAATTATGCTTTACCAGATGACATATCGATATTATTATCTTTTTGAAGTGAAACTTCTTTATCGGGGTTGGAAAAAAATTTAGTGTAACATTTTTTCGTTACGCGCCATCTTTTTCTTATCATCCCTACCACGCGTGATATTAGATAGATTATTATAGATTAGATTATTAGATAAAGTTTAATAAAAGCCTTTTATTAAACTTTATCTAATTTAATTTTATTTAACCAATTTCTGTAAAGTTGCATATAATAAAATATGCGTAAATGCGTAAATAATCTTTTGAAAAATAACGTCATAAAGAAGTTTCACTTCTTATGAGTGTACGCTAGTACACGCACACATTTTTTTAATGTAATAAGTTTTATTAAAACGGGGAAGTTGCCCCCTATAAAAGGCATCCGTATTCTTACTTACTTACTTACTTACTGATTCCTAGGTTAGCTTTAGTATGAATCATTATATCACGTTTTATGTGATATCAGAAAAAAGTATTTTTTGATTTAAGTTTGCACATTTTTTTACTTCTACAGTAGCCTGGAAAAAGTGAGAGAGGTTTGGAAGCTTCTAGAAATGTTGAAGGTATAAATGAAAAAGCGCATCGATTTTGAGTTCGGCAAAGCAACCGTCGATAATTGATAACCGTCGCCCACAACCATATAAAATAGTAATGATTGAAAATAGTAACATGTAGTCGTATGTTTTTTGTATTTGTAATGTAATTTACATTTCATCGATTCTGCTTCATGGCCACAGTGTAGAGTTGTGTTTTGTTCCTATACAAGGGTTCGTTAAGTAACAATGGTGTATGATGTAGAATTAAACAAAACAAAAATTTTCAGGCCTACATTTGAGTTCTAGTTAGAAAACGACTACTTATTTTTATTGCATATATAAAAACGATAAACAACTTTAGATGGTTTTAAAACTACTCACTATAATCAAGTCAGAGAGTCAACATAGATAGCTTTAATTAAGCAATTCTTCCCTTTATTTAAGACATCCTCAGAACTCTATAATTACTATTAATTATATTACTCTATATTAATTATATCTAAGACATAATAGTTTGCCACTTTGTTTGCAATTAATACTTGTTAGTGTTTCTAAGCAGTGATAGCCTAATGGTTGAAACTTGCCCTCTCGATCGGGAGATCCGAGGTTCAAACCCAGGCCACCACTGATTTTTCTAAAGTTATGTGCGTATTAAAAATTAATTATTACTGCTTTTCGGTGAAGGAAAACATCGTGAGGAAACCTACACACCCGAGAGTTCTTTAAAAAAAAAAAGTTCTCGGAGGTGTGTGAAGTCCACCAATTCGCACTTGGCCAGCGCGGTGAACTATGTGGTCTAAAAACTCTCTCATACTGAGAGAAGACCCGTGCCCAACTCAATAATAGGTTGACAAGAGAGGCATTTCTATATACTTTTTAATTGTTATAGCACGGTGTAAATCTGTGTAAGTACATATAATTTTTATTTGTTTTATAATCATATCTTAATATCTTAATATTGTCTGTCTGTGATATTACTACTTACTAACTGCATTAATTCCTCCGCCGACAGAAAAGCAAATAAAACGTACAGTTAAACTTACTTAACTGAACTTTATGACCTATTTTGTTGTTAGTTTGTTTCAGTGCCAAAGTACGTTGACCGTGGGCTGAATGTCAGCGAGAAATAGTGTTTTCAACTACTTACTGTCCTCAAAATGTCGCGACCTTTACAAAATCCCGAGATTTTGATGTTTTGCTCTGTACGAGATTAATGGTAACTTACAGAATTGTATTGTACTTTGTTGTTTCGATGTCAATTATTATCTGAATGGAGTAGTCTATTACTTTGATTTAGGATTATAATCATGAATTCGTATCTTTTCTTCTCGTGTATTAGGCCGTTTAAATTTTTAACCGACTTCTATATAATTAATAGGTTGGTTCTATATAACAAGGTGGTAGACCAGTGTACCAGTGTAGTGCGCCCTGTAGTTTCGGGATCGGAATAGGGCTACGGCATCCCCTGCCTGTCGTAAGAGGCGACTAATTGGGGCTTCCGGGGTTGCCGGTGGCTAGAGTGGGAGCTCGAACCGTTCGTTCAGGCGATCCCGGGAAGAGCGGCGGTTTGTGTGGTCGCATATTGCCGTAAAGACTAGACGGGGCGGTGGGCCCAACCGCCCATCTGGGAGGAGCCCGATGGGGCAATGCGCTGAAAGAATTCCTGCGGTCCGTTGGAGATCCCGGAGTCCTCTTTATAGTAGCGCCGAGGACGGCTACCGGGGGGGTTTTAGTGCGGTAAAAATCTCACATAACCCTGCGTCGCTCCCACGGCGTCGGGTACCTTTTGAAGGTTCCCCCTCGATAACAAAAAAAAAAGAATCAGTGTAGTACGGCCGGAGAAGTACCACCGCCACACCTATTTCTTGCGTTTCGATAGAAGGGTGTGGTTGCCGGTACACTTACAAATGAGGCGACCATCATAGTCCTCGGGAGTAGCAACGCATCTGTATTTGACTTTAGATGGAAACCATGTTCTGTATGTAGTTAATTACAAATGTCCATGGACGGCAGTGGCCACTTACCATAAGGTGGACTACATGCTCGTTTGCTACTTCAGCCAGATAAAAAAAAAAATTAATAATTAGAGAATTGCCGACTATGTCGTTCACCAACTAGCTGACTAGGCGACTAGCCGATTAGTTGGTAGTAAAAAGGCTGACTAATCGACCAAGCCGATCACATCGTATTATTAATTATGCACGCGGTGCTGTCTTTTTTTTATTTAATTGGGTTAACAAACAGTAAACAACAAACATTACATTTGAACAATTACAAACACTGTACTATGTCGTAAACCAACACCGTTAATACAGATTACCATTTGTTTTCTTCTTACGAAGCAGTTGATGTTTACAATTTTTTATGTACCTAAATAGGTTTTTACCGTACATCGCGTACATGTAATACGCACATCACGTACTTCCTTTAACATTAAGATTAGGTAAATTTGTTAAACCTCCACACCATTACCACCAAGTGGACCGACGACCTGATACGAGACAGCAAATAAATCATGGATTCAGAGCACACAGGACCGATTAGAGTGGCGCTATTTATCGCAAGCCTCTATGTTTAGAAAATGACTTAAACAGATTTTATTTGATAGTGTTATAAATAAAAGCTATCAGAAGTAAATATAGATTTTTTCTTTAAATTTCAACCTTATTTGAAACAAAGTACACGACAAACAGAATAAAATAAACAAATGCAAAAATATTTCCGCACAAAACTTCCTATTATTTTCCGACACATGAATAGAAACACCTCAATTTTACATCAGAAACAGAAATACACATACTTCCGCGTGTAAAATGTATCGGAACGACGTTTAAGCGAGGCGTTTCCATGTAAATATTGGGAGATAGGGATATTATTGTGTTTATTGGTGTTTATTGAAACTCGGGTAGGAGATACGCGCTAAAGCCAGCCATACATGACACGATTTGTCGTCTCAGTTGATTACAAAATTGTAGAGCTAGCTATGCTCGGGACGATTTCTAGCAAGTGATTCTCTATATAGCATTATATATAAGGTGGTATATCTATTTGCAAGGTGGTAGAAACAGTGTAGTTCGACCAGGGAGGTCACACCATCACAATAAATTGTAGCGTGAAATTATTAGTCATCTTAGTCCTCAGGAGTAGCAACGCATCTGTAATTGACTTCAGCTATAACCCATGTTCCATATGAAGTTTCTTACAGATGTACATAGGCGGGTGTAACCACTTACCATGAAATGGACTGCCTCCTCGTTTTCTGCTTCAATCAGGTAATAAAATGTATATTGCATAGGGTTAAATGACAGGGAACGTCATGAGATATTATTTATTAAGTATATAAATTATTATAAAAAATATGTTAAATTTTTTTTAAACATACTTATTACGTACCTATATTATAAAATGGATGCCTATGTTTTTAAGTTTTAACATTATAAATAATAAAAATAAAAAAATATATTGGGCTCGTCCGGGATTTGAACCCGGGACCTCTCGCACCCTAAGCGAAAATCATACCCCTAGACCAACGAGCCGGTTGATAGTTCAACAAAATTATCGTACACAAAAAATGTACTTTCTAAATTACAACAGCCGCATTTATATGGAGGATACTTATGCACACACACTTAATTAACTCACACAGACACATAACAAGACTTTCAATAACATTTTTAAGGCTTAGCGCATGGCATAGAACATAGTCATTGTAATTAAAGGTGTTGTACATTTTTCTGTTAAATAAAGATTATTATTATTATAGATTATTTTTATTAGCTTTTTATTAGCTTCACCTGTATGTTTGTTTGTAACCGACTTCTTTGGGCGCGACTTTTACCCACTTTAAACGGCCAGATTTCATTCAAACTTTGTAGATTTATTGAGGACCAATGACAATACACTAACAAAATTATTCCATTTTTTAATTTGACTAAAAAGTAGAAAATAAACAATAGTTTTAAAAAACTAAAAAACAGGCTTTTTATAGAAAACCGAACTAAAAAATAGAAAATAAATTTAAATGAATTTAAATTAAGAAAATAGTGTTAAAAATTTCAATGAATATAAATTAATAATAGTGTGAATAAAAAAAAAAAAATTATTTTAAGAAAAGCGTGGGGTGCTTTTTAAGATATTATCGAAATGATAATCACTCTACTCATATCTGTCAATAAAATATCTATAACCATAGACACCATGCACCCCACGCTTTTTTTTAAATAAAATATTTTTTTTATTCACACTATTATTAATTTATATTCATTGACATTTTTAACACTATTTTCTTAATTTAAATTCATTTAAATTTATTTTCTATTTTTTAGTTCGGTTTTCTATAAAAAGCGTGTTTTTTAGTTTTTTTAACTATTATTTATTATTATGCATATAATTGTTATATGTGCTGTTGCTGTACAATTTCCTGACAAATTTACCGTGTTGGTAAAGTGCAAATTGGTGAACTTTACACATCAGAACTCGTTTTTTTCTCAACGATTTCACAGATTTCAATGCCTTCCTTCGCCATTAAGCAATGATAATTTAACTGTAATAATGTACGCAAATTTAGAAAAATCAGCTGTGTGGGCCTGGGATCCGAACCTAGGACCTTCGATCAAGTAGCACAGATTCAAATGTTATCTAATATTGATTTATTATTATATGTATAAACATGTTTAACACGTATCTGTACTAATATATAAAATGAGATGGTGTGTGTCTGTTGTACGCAATCACGCTAGAAAAACTGTTTTGATTTACGTGAAACTTTGCATGAAGCATAGGTAATAGTTAAATAAATAATAGTTTAAAAAACTAAAAAACACTCTTTTTATAGAAAATCGAACTAAAAAATAGAAACCGAAATAAAAATTTTTAGTTCGGTTTTCTATAAAAAGCGTGTTTTTTAGTTTTTTTAAACTATTATTTATTTTCTACTTTTTAGTCAAATTAAAAAACGGAATAATTTTATCAAATTAGTGTATTGTCATCGGTCGGTTTAAAGTGGGTCAAAATCGCGCCCAAAGAAGTCGGTTACAAACAAACATATAGGTGAAGCTAATAAAAAGCTAATAATAAAAAGTATAATAGTAATAAAATTAAAAAAAGAGTGTGTGTGTCAGCTCTGACGCACGACTGCATTTAAAACAGATGGCGCCATACTCCCACACTAAAGCTATAAATAATACCAATACATGGTTCACTTTGAAAAATTATATCGAATACATAAGTACGTATATAAGTATTATAATATTAATATTGTACGTATTTACAGAGAATTTTCATTACCTATCTTATCGATGTACTATTTTAAATAACATTGAGAAAACGTAATCACGAAACCTATACTTACCATCCACGTGTACTGATAAAATAATTTTACGTTTTAAATAGATGGCGTTATACTCAATAAAGAAACGTAACGAGGTCATTCATCAGTAGATTTTACTCCTCACATTTTTCTCATACCGGGCCCTTATCGGCCTATCGATTCTTAAGCAGTAAAATCCACTCGCCTGCACATAATACTTATATTTAGTAGAATAGTACTTATAATAATTTTATGTATTTTTGCTATGCTGTTTAATAATAATAATAATAATAATATTTATTTATTTGTAAAAAAATGCTTACTATTAATTGTTTTACAGTTAACATCAAATATTACACATTTTTTTTTGTCATCGCTGACATACAAATTTATATAAGTAGCATATAAACTAATACTTATAATATAATTTAACATATTAAATTCAAATGTTACAACAATTACGAATTTAAATTATAAGATTTCAAAATTATTAATATATTAATGTCAAGTGTTACATTAGAATACAATATTATTACAATTCAACGGTATACAAGAAATAAAACTAATTATAAATGTCAAGAAATTCTTGAATAGTATAGAAGCATTTCTCAGTCAACCAGGCTTTTAGTTTTTGTTTAAATTTTCTGATAGGTAATTCTTTAATGTCCGTAGGAATAGCATTAAATATTTTACCACACATCGCGACACAATTTCGATGGTAGAAAGCTGTTCTTGTTTTTTTAGGAAACACTAGTAGTTAGTAGTAGTTTATTCGTCTTTGTTTGAATCTGATAAACTAAAATAACTTAATATATAGTGATGAATATTTGTATAGTCCTTATTTTGGAGTAACATTTAGTATTAATGTTATTAATATTAATCTACTCTATCAAAATTTATGACTAAGATAAAAATTGATCCCTAATATTAAATTGCTATTATAAACCTATATATGTAAAATTAATTTTTGTCTGTAACCTTTTCATTTGATTATGTGGTGATCTTTAGCAAAGTTGTTATTCGTGAACTCGCGAAGGTTTCTGGTGTATTTTTTGTGGTGGTGTGCAACGCACGCAGGGTATATCTAGTCGTATATAAAAAAATATGGGTAATAAATACATATAAAGCCACGAGATTTTACAGCAAATAAAAAACGCTTAACTTTGGCGTGTGCAGTTCGCAAATATTTCGGGGCTGAAAACTAAACCAAAAACACTTTTAAAAAACATATATAGTATTAAAGGTAATGGATGCATAAAAAATTTACAGCATGAATTGTGCCTTGGACCGGCGCCGAGGCTGGCCATATCCTGTCCACAGGCCTGCGGTAATCCATACGCAGCATGTATAGAGAATTTATCAATTCAGCACTACACGAAAGCAAAGTTACTATCCAAATGCCCCTTTAAAGTTCATTGCTGGGTCTGGGACAGGTTTTGATTTTCGGCCTATTTGATGACCCGCGTGGCGAAACGGTTCGATTCTCGGCCAGACATATATTTGAACGATGAGTTTAGATTCTTGTTCTGGGTCTGGGTGTTTGATGAAGTGACATTATACACCAGATGCGTACTATCTTGAAGAAACGCATTTGCGATTAACTTCAGTTAGAGCGTCTGTTATGTACGTTGCTTACAGATGCCAATAGGCGGCAGATACTGCCAGTTTCTACCGTCAAATGGACAACATGCTAGTTTGCTATTTTTATTTATTTATTTATTTTTTATTGGATCACCAACACAAGTAACAGCAACAAAGTTATGTCTTGTAATATTGCTCTTAACAATTTTTAACTGTACTTATTTTTTTATATATTTTAAGGTAATCACAGCATGCTATTGCAATCGTATAAAAAAGTCTTCGCATCTGGCATCTCTGTAGTTGATTATACACAGGAAGACTCTGCTACCTATCTGTTGGATGTTGTCCCTTAGTCGCCTCCTACAAAATTACGAGGAGAAAGGGAATGGTGCTAATCAAGATACGTCATATGTGGGGTCGAGACATGACAAGCTAAGCAAATTTTGTTTACTAGAAAGTGGTAAACAATTAATGCAACATTTTCTTAATACGAAATCGTTACTTAAGCAAAAAAGAAACAAGAGTAATTAAAACATTTATTAAAGTTTTATCACAAAACTTGGTTTGCATGCGACCAATAGTGAATAGATCCCCTAAAATGATATTTATGCACGGTACACCTTCCGAAGTCGATGAACAAGCATTCCCATAAAATAGTATTTTCCTGTTATAATAGGGAAGGGCAGGGAGTCGAACTAGGAACTGCTGAACTTTATTTTGAAGCAAACTAATTTTAATTGCCGCCCATTGACATCTGTAATCACCTACATACAGAACATGGGTTCCATCTGAAGTCAATCACAGATGCGTTGCTACTCCCGAGGACTATGATGGTCGCCTCATATGAAAGTGTGCCGACAACCACAAAATGTACCATAACCTTACATTTGGCATTGCTTGCATCAGCGAAATTATTCAACCCACGTGCTAGTGATTTTTATATATACGTTTGGCGTTGTTTGCATCAAAAACGAAGTCGCGGGCTCTTTTAGTATCAAATTAATTGACAACAGAGGGGGGAACGGAATTTTGCATCCAGGCTTGTTTACGAGTAAGGGCGAGTGTTTACGAGTGTAAGAATAAGTATAAAAAATGAATGGGAACTACATCTATCATTTGTAATGTTGCAAATATCTAAACAACATTTGTAAACTTCGGAACCTTCCTGTTTATCTATTCGGTATAACGTCTCTATTATTTTGAAGGATTTCTGACTTATTTCACATACATTGTTTGTTGTGAGAAGAGACATAAATGTTAGAAACTAGTTTTTAAAATGCCTAATTTACAACCCAGTAGATGTTTGTCTTTTATAATCACTACGTAGTAGTGAAGTCGTTTCTCGCTGTCTGTCCCTATGTATGCTTAGATCTTTAAAACTAAGCTACGGATTTTAGTGCAGTTTTTTAGTAGATAGGGTGATTCAAGAGGACGGTTTTTATGTATAAGACATGCACAATATAGCGGAGGAACACTGATAAGTTTGGATTTTTTACTTTTAGGCGGAAGTTCGCCGGGTCAGTCAGTAAAGTAAAAAAACGTGATATGATATTAGACGTTAAGTAGTGGTTACTTAGTACCACACATGGACATATGTAATCAAATCTAGATAGATAAGAGTCTTATCTAAGGTTGGTCAAAAATGCGTTGCTAATCTTGAGGATTAAATTGGAACACCTCAGAAACCTCTGTGTACTGTATTGGGTAATAACAGTGCACATAGATGCAGACCAGAGTGCCTTCAGGTCAGAGCACAGTAGCCCTCAACACGGGTGTTATTAGTAGCAGGCAGTAGAAGTAAGTGTGACGGTGGTACGTATTTTCAAAGTTCTGATATTTAACCTATCAAAAGAGCTTTTGATTCCACTCAGGAATAAATATTTTGTCAGAAAATCCGTTAAATAGATCTTTAATTTTATAAGAACTTGAATTCTAACCCAGTAGTCAAATCACAAAAAAATCGGCTCGTAAATAGAAAATGTGTCACAATGTTTTTATCGCGAAATCCTCTTTACGTAAAATTCCATTCCATCCTTTCTTGTACAGGAAAAAAACTTCGTAATAATATTTCAAACACAACTGTTATTGTTGAAGGGCCTCCGAGACCGATTTTAGCTCTGCCTTTATTCCAGAAAAACTTTCTTTACAGTTACTTGGGGACCTTCTACCAATGTAAACATGGAGGGAGAGCTATAAAATACATTACAGATATGAGTGCTACGTATATGAAATATAGAAATGAGTATAGTTTGGAAATAGTCTGAAACGAACAGTGGCCATTTTATAAGTCTTTTATGTGGAGATAATACAAATCGTGTATAGAAATGTTTAGGTCGCTACGACGCATTTGTGAGGGATTATACTGTTATTTAGAAGTATGATGAAGACGAAGATAGTTTGCAAGATATTACTATCGTCACACCATTTTCTTACGTTTCGGTGGATGGGTGTGGGTTCCTGTTAACTTACATATATGATTTAGACTAATATTCGTAGAAGTAATGTAATGGATAAAAATGTAACGAGTACGCATTACATAATTTTCTTATTTTACATACATGTAACACGGACATATACATATTTATACCAGATATACCAGAACAGATATGTCTCTGTTCTGGATCTGGGTGTTTATTTATAATCTGCGATGTATCTCTTCATAACTGAGAGAGGCCTTAATCACATTCCGTTATTTACAGTCCAAAATAAAAATCGTCCGTATTATAACATTTTAAAAGTTGTACATGTCAATTTAAAAGGAGCCTACGTCGTGCCTTGGCGAACCCCTGATCCTTCTTACGATATATTGGTTAAATCCCAAACTAATAAGCCTTCTATTCCAACAGATGACCTGTCGCCAGGCCTATTGTGACCTGTCTGACACTAGGCGCCGTGTAATTTGGCCTAAAGCCAAGACGGGATTGAAACGATTGAATCTAGAACATTCAATAGGTATTGATAAAATCTCTATAAGCTATCTTCGTTATCACTTAGTAATGGAAGATGATTAGGTACCTAATATAATACGTACATAACTAATGTTTCTAATATAATACTTATGTCTACTGGGCATTTTAAGCAAAGTTGAAACTGGCCCTATCGATCGGGATGTCCGAGGTTCAAATCCACCACGTGCCACAGATTTTTATAAAAAGATCACTGCTTTATTGTGAAGGAAAATATCGTGAGGAATACCCGAAAATTCTTTTAAAAAGCTCTCAGACAATTTAAATCTTACGATCTTAGTTATATGGAGCCCTTAGATACCTGAAGACTAAATAATAACGCATTGGATAAGGTAGACTCTCTTACCACACTTACCAATCTAAAATAATGAAGCGTTAACGCTGCTGTTAATATAAATATACATATTTCATCTGATTGGCGTAGCCTGATGTTAAGTGTTCATTGCCGCCCTTGGATATCTTACAGATAGATATCCATGGGCGACAATGACCACCTTGATTTACTGTGTTCTATTTGAAGCAACTTCAAATAGAACACAGTAAATCAAAGATTCGTTGCTACTCCCGAGGACTGAGATGGTCGCCCCAGAAATGCTTCACGCTAGCAATAGGTGTAGCGGTGGTACTTCCCCGGTCGAACTACACTGGTTCTACCTCCTGTAATAAGTTGATACATGTAATCTTAAATGTTTTTTTATACAAAAAACGTTAATCATTTATTAATAGAATATTTTATAATATTTTTGTCGCTATTTCAGAAGCTTTAGTCTCGAAGCAGACTTTTGTTCAAAGTCAGGGACTATAAACTCCATAGATACTTATTACCAGTGGCGCAAACGTGGGAAAACTCCTACCAGCCAGGCCTCTATGCATGATTCCATTGGATGATGCCCTTGAAAATACCTCCGCCTGCTCCTCAAAAAAGGCCTCGCGAGGTCCTTTTAAGTGCGAATGGGCCATCACCCTACACGCCTAGCTACGCCACTGTTTATTACTTAAGGTCGGAAAATATCTGAGTGTTAATTTTTAGCTTGAATTAAAACGAAAAAATGGGATGTAAATCTGTATTACGTGCGTCCGTTATTAAAAATTTGGCGTACATGGAACTTCATATGCTTAGTTAAATTATTCAATGTTATAAATCGACACTTTACATGTTATCAAAATATAGTTGGTATTATTAATTAAATCTTTATACAAAGGTCATTAAGGCTATATGCTATTAAAAAAATCGTATTGTTGGATTTTTTACAATCTATAGCAACGGCTCGTTGGTCTAGGGGTATGATTTTCGCTTAGGGTGCGAGAGGTCCCGGGTTCAAATCCCGGACGAGCCCAAACGCTTTTTTATTGTTTTATGTACGTTTTGAAATCGCTTTCGTCATGATTATTTGATTATTGAATATTTATTCTATGTATGTCATTTTTATACGAATTTTTTAAGATTTATTTATGTTTTAAATCTATTCTTACTATTAAATCCACTATTACATCACGTCTAACGTTACAGATAACATCAGGGTACAACGTAAAGGTTGTTAAATCTTATGCAACTGATTGTGCTGATAGGGACTACAACTAGTTAAGGCTTAAGTTCAGCAAAGTACCCAAGTACTTTATAGGGTTAGACGCCTAATGAAACAATCCTTAATATTTAAAATCCATTTATTTGTGATAGTCTAAACGGAGAGTTTGTGGCTTGCAATGATTTATTTTATTTCTACCTGAATTTAGGACGAATTATTTGTCACTTGAAGTGTAAAAAAATATTGGAAACTGCTTTGAAAACCAAATTTGATTGGAATTTTCCCTGAATCAGGTTACAGTTCTAGTAATAACAATATTTATTCTGTAAATACTCTAAAATTTCAAAAGGTAAAATACGTAAGGTCTTAACAAATATAATAAAAGTAGGGCAGGAAATATTTTAATATCTTTTCAATCCCAAAACCTACCGGAATCAATTATTGGAAAATGTGAGCTCTATTTAAAGTTTTTTTATATCACCGAAGTAGCAAACTTGCAAAAAGTCCATCTGATGATAAGCCACTGCCACTCATGGGTAGCATGAAGTACACTGTAATTAACCCCAGTTAAAATCAGAATTTAAGACAAGGTAAGCAAGAGACTCGAGAGAGGAGAGCAGTGATAGCTTAGTGGTTTAAACTTGCCCTCTCGATCGAGAGGTCCGAAATTCAAACCTAGGCACGCACCAATGGTTTTCTAAAATTTTATTCGTATCAGACATTAATTATCACTGCTTTTTGGCGAAGGAAAACATCGTGAGGAAACCTACACCGAGAGTTATTTAATAAGAAAAAAGTTATCGGAGGTGTGTGAAGTTCATCAATTCGCACTTGGGCAGCGCGGTGGACTATGGCCTAAAATTCTCTCATTCCGAGAGAAGACCCGTGTCCAGCAGTGGGACAATAATGGGTTGACGACAAGCAAGAGACGCATTCCTATCCCTGAGGACGGAGTTAGAACTCATCAGAAATAACCTTTACAGAACACAAGACAAGTCAAGAGGAAAAAATAGATGTATTGAATCAGCCCAGCTATTATATTTAAGCATGTAACCTAACCACTGTTCTAATTGCGTATATAGCTGAGTAGATTCATTACGACAAGACTACCGCACCGCTGACGTCTTAATAGATCGTGGTAGATTGTGAAAGTAGAGGGATGGGGCGTTATCGATAATCTCGGAGGACGGTATCTAATTCAGCACCAAAATTTTAAAAGATAAAACACGTAATGTTGTCTGAATAAGTTAAGTAAAGGCGGGTAGCCAATATTTTAAATTAGATCTCTACAAACTACAAAATCTACCGGAATCAAATATTTGAAAAGGTGAGCTCTATTTGTAGATTTATTTGATATGACATGACAGAAGAAGATAAGTGACTAATGCTGTCCATAGACAACTATAATCAACTCCTAATGAGATCACAATTTAAGACAAGGTAAACAAGAGTCGCGTTCCTATCCCTGAAGACGAAGTTAGAACTCATCAGAAATAACCTTTACAGAACACAAGACTACAGTCAAGAGGAAAAAATAGAAGTATTTAATGAACCCAGTTATTATATTTAAGTATGTACCTAACCACTGTTCTAATTGCGTATATAGCTGAGTAGATTCATTACGACAAGACTACCGCACCGCTGACGTCTTAATAGATCGTGGTAGATTGTGAAAGTAGAGGGATGGGGCATTATCGATAATCTCGAAGGACGTTATCTAAATCAGTAACAAAATTCTGTTATTTTTGCCTTGTATAGGGTGAGTTTCTACTAATTAAAACCATGATTTAGAGATGTGTTAAATAGCGTGATTTTATTTTTTACACGATTGAAGTAGTAAATTTCATGTATAATAAAACACGGGTTCTAGCTGAAGTTAATAACAGGTGCATTGCTTCTCCCGAGGATAAGAATAAGATAGTAGCCTTACAAGAAAGTGAGCCGGCCACCACAATGTATGAAATATTCTTTAATATAGCCGATAATTTCACCAGGTGCTAGAACCAATGTAGTTCGACCAGGGAGGTACCACCGTCATGCTAGCGTGGAGTAATGGAAGTGTGGGTACCGGCACATTTTTATATGTGGACCATCTTAGTCCTCGGAATCTATGAGCAGCCGATTACAGATGCGTTGCTGCTATCGAGGCCTAAGATGCCGGATCCATATAAAAGTGAGCAGGCAAAAACTCCATCGACACGCAAAAACATCTTCACGCTGCCATTAAGAGTGGCGATGGTATTTTCCTGGATATACCGTACTTGTCTTGTCACCTTTTATCACTATATAGTATAAAACAAAGTCGCTTCTCGCTGCCTGTCCCTATGTATGCTTAGATCTTCAAAACTGCGCTACGGATTTCAATGCAGTTCTTTTTTCATAGATAGATTGATTCAAGATGAAGGTTTTAATGTATAATATAGTGGACAAACACTGATAGTCTTAGATTTTTGACTTTTGGCGAAACGAAGTTCGCCGAGTTGACTAGTATCTCATAAAATTTTTGTTGTTTGAAAGTACAAACAAACACCAGTCTTATTTACTTATATCGAAGTTTTCCTGTCATAAACCATTTGCATGTCCCCTCAACAATTGTCCGCACTCCCATAAAATAAATTTGGGTGTTACAAGACTTATGCGTTGCACTTATGTTTATTAAGGTCACTTTATTACTATTGCTTGCCCCCCGATTTTCCTTATGGGTCTTGCTATGGGTTATGGGGTCGCATATTGTAAACCTGTTTATTTATTGTATGGATACCAGTGTTTACGTTTCCTGTCTTAGGATCTCAACTAACATGGAGTCCTGGGTCCAATCTAGCAGATTAGATATCTAGTAAATTTCAATTTCTACTTTAATTTCGGGCGTTTATTTAATCGTGTTTTTGCAGTATGATTCTTGTTTATTGTTATATTTAAATTACATAGCAAAAGAGATAAAAACATTATTTTAATGAATATTGTATTATATACACTTTATTTTAATTTATGAATTTCTAACGATTGATATTACTTATAACAAAGATATAAAATAAAATAAAAATTAAACACATTTAGATGCCTGACAAATGACTTTACTTCTAGATCCGTCCTCATAATGAAAGCTTTTAATTAACTTACAATGTTTGTAAGTAAGTATGTAGATACTTGCCTAAGTAGGTGTGTTTAGGTCAAATCTTGCAACCTTAGTTTAACCCACTTCTCAGCGTTCAATTGAGCTAAATTTTGGGATACAGGTATAGTTCTAATGACAATGCAAATTATATACAATCAATATTGTCGTTAATTCAAAATGTCGGCGCAGCAAAATGGCGGATAACATATTTTTGGACAACCGTCTTTATATGGGTATCAAATAAAAGGTAAAATATAATGTGTAAAATACAGTACACTATAAAAAATCCAAATTCAACATGGCCGCCATCAAAAAATGAAAAATTACATATATTTGTACAGCATACCCAATTGTACAACCATATGTAATTTTTCATTTTCAAATGAAAGCGCTTAAACTGTAGAATACATACATCGCAAAAAAATTCAAATCTAAGATGACGGACAAAAAGGAAGATAATATATTTTCGTATAACCTACCCAATATCATAGGTATCAAAGAAAAGTGCACTAGGTCCTGGGACAACTAAAAATAATAAAATAAAATAATATTAAAAAATATTTTTAATACAAGCTTTTATTACTAGGTCAGTGGTCCACATTAAGATTATTTTTATCGATAACATTCCGGAACATCACTAGAGGGATATAATGCGGCGTTAATGACAGGTAGGCCGAGCGCCACATCTTTATTAACTATTTTTATGCTCTAATGAGTTGTTTGATAAATGGCTTTATCTTGTTAGCTGTCGCAGGTTTTTTCGGTTCAGTAAGTACTCTTACAGCGATATTATTGTTTCCTGGAAACGAAAATTTCTCTTGTTATCATTTATATATTGAAATGCATATTGCGCATTTGCGTTGTCGTTTTTGGACATAACTTGCAATGTACTTTTAAATGGTGATCAAAAAAAAAATGCTTCTTTTGAGGAAACTAAGAAACTGTATTATAGGTATCTTACTATTTCAAATATTTAATAAAAAAAAAACAGTTATCTGTGAAGTCGGTTTACTGTTGTACGATAGTTGAACTTTACAACGTAAATTTTTTGACATAATTTTATTTATGCGTATTGGCCAATTGTGTCTCGTTGTCGCTCGTTCCACGCTCTTGTTTGGACTTCAAGTCTTAAATGAAACGCCTCAGAGCGAGGTAACGCCGCATGAGTCACGTATTTTGGTGCATGCAGCCGACTCCATCGAATTATAAGAGGTTTACACTACATGGTAAGTGATAATGCGGTAATATGTGGGGTTGCTCTCGCTTAGCACCATTCTCTGTATTGCTTTGAATGTTGTAGGTGACGACTTAGGGTGAAAATTCAGAAAAAGTGTAGGAGCATCAACAATAAACAATACGCCTGCCAGTTGCGTAAACTATTAGTAAAAACCTCTATTAGACCTAAGACCACCAATGAACCTAAACCTGTTCGAAGGATAGTCACGACATAGGTCTGGCGGTGGTTTTTCTATTCCAAATATCGTCGGGTGACAAGAAAAACTCACTAAGTACTTTTAATATTTGAAAGGGTATACCTAGGTATACCCTTTCAAATATTAAACAAACTCAAATAATAAAAGATAATTGAATTCTGATTCCGTTACTGGTAAAGCTAAGCTAGAATATTTCACTTGATTATGACTCCTAATACCCATACATTTGTTATAATAGAATTGTCACGAATAGAAACATTTCTTACACGTGGAATTCAAATGTATATGATACAAAAGATGATAAGAATGAAAAATGTTTTATACGAAACTACGTGCCTTTTAAGCTATCCGCTCATTGGCTAATATCACAGTTGCTTAAGAATTGTGGTTAGTGCAACTACCAGAACTACCAGCTGAAGTCAACCATAGATGCGTTACTACTCTTGAAGACTAAGGCGGTCATCTCATCTAAAAGTGAGACGGCAACAGATGAATTCATCTATTGAGATACACGCTTTCTACACTCATAGCCCCACACTAGGATTTTTTCCTATGTCGTGGGTACCATGGACACACACAAGACGGATACACAAACACCCAGACCCAGAACATGAATCTAAACTCAACATTGAGATACCTCGCTGGCCGGAAATCGAACCCGCAACCCATTGCGCGTTAGACCGCTAACCGCTCCGCCACGCGGGACGACAAACATGCGATAACATTCGAGAGTAGCAACGCTACTTTGATAGATTTAAGGTAGAGCCCCTATTCTATAAAAAGTTGTGTACAGATGAGGACAGTCATCAGGACTGCATGCGTGTTTGCTACTTTCATGCGGATAAAGATAAATCCAAATATTTATCGCTCGTTGGTTGTTCGAGCAACAAACTGGTCGCGCTTAGGAACGACCCAGTTAAAAAGTATCGCTCAAGCAATAGTACCCTTATTTTTGTTCTCGAGGGTGACACTTCCAAAAGGCACCCGGCGCCGCGGGAGCGACGCAGGGTTATGCGAGATTTTTACTGCACTAAAACGCCCCTGGTGGCCGTCCTCAGCGCTACAAAGAGGGTACCGGGATCTCCAACAGAATGCAACAGGAGTCCTCTGAATGCATTGCCCCATGCTGGGCCCACCGGTCCGTCTGGTCTTTACGACGATATGCAACCACACATATCCTGCCCGGGGTCGCCTCTTACGACATGCAGGGGATGCCCTATTCTAAACTCCGAACTACAGGAACAAGGCAATAGTATTATTAAGGTATTATAGTATTATTAAGTATTATTAAGGTTTACCGTGTCTAGGTTAGACACGGTGAACCTTAATAATACTCGTAAATAGTAACTGTGTTATGAGAAAAACTCTAGCTTAAACTTGTACGTTACTATTTTTTATAATCATTGTCAACCGGCTCGTTGGTCTAGGGGTATGATTTTCGCTTAGGGTGCGAGAGGTCCCGGGTTCAAATCCCGGACGAGCCCAATTTACTTTTTACATCAAAATAAGAGAATACTTTTATAGGCATTAAAATATATTTAAATAAGAAACATGATTCATTGGTAAGTGCTACTAAACTCTCAAAGGTCCTACAATTAATGTAGGTACGATGTGACACTCTACATCTGTAAAAAACTGAGAATTTTTGATTATTCTTTAGGCATACGATTGAAACCTTTTTTAGTTTATAGTTGGCCACAGGGTATGAAAACTACCTAACCTAATTTCATCAAAAGACTATACCTTGTAAAGACACTCAAATAATACAAGAGGGGTTTTGTAATAACCGTTAACGCTCTAATTTATTGACGACCTTCATTATAAATAAAAGTCAGTAAAAATACAAAGAAACAACAACAACACTATACTGTCAGTAGTGTGAATGTGACCTACTATCACAATACGTAGTGCGGCCATGGCCTTAACGTAAAGTGAAAGTTGAATGCGTACGTAGTAAATAGGAGATGTTGTATACTTGGCATAATGTTTTTTGATAGTACTAACAACCGGCTCGTTGGTCTAGGGGTATGATTTTCGCTTAGGGTGCGAGAGGTCCCGGGTTCAAATCCCGGACGAGCCCAAACTCTTTTTGTTATTGGAGAAATATTGTTTAAACAGATATTAAGTGCCAAAGTTATTATGTAACTTGTAGGGCAATATTCCGACATTTAATTATTTACATAAATCTACATTAAAATCTCAATCGTTAAATGTATTAAACGAAGAGTTACTTACTTTTACACTCAAATTAAATAAAACATTATATTCTTTGATATACACAATATTTACATAGGTACAATATTTATTTCCGTTTTTGTATATCTATATAATATATGTATTTTGTTTGGATAATAATAAACAAAAATATACTATTGTTTATCTTTTGTTGACATACTCGTACTAACTAAATTTCTAATATCATTTCTATGCAGTAGGTTTGACAGTAAAAATCTGATAAACAAATTGAAACTAAAAATTAAAGTAAATATCCATTGAAAAATATAAACTGGTAATATTTTATCTGGTAATAGAGCAGTGATAGCCTAATTGTTGAAACTAACCCTCTCGGTCGGGAGGTTCGAGGTTCAAACACGCCACTTCAAGGTTCAAACGCACTACTGATTTTTATAAAATTATTTTTAGAAATTAGCGTATTAGAAATTAATTATCACTGCTTTTCGGGAAAGGAAAACATCGTGAGGAAACCTACACACCCGAGAGTTCTTTAAAAAAAGTTGTCGGAGGTGTGTAAAGTCCATTTCGCGCTTGATCAACGCGGTGGACTACGACCTATAACTCTCTCATTCTGAGAGAAGACTACCGCCCAGCAGTCGGATAATAATGGGAGGGAAAACAATATTTTATCTATTCGTTGATATAAAGGAAATAAAGGAAACAAGCAAGGCCATACCCAAGGAATGTAACTTAAGATTCATAAAGACATTGTCTTTACAAATCTTTTACAATCTTTACATTACCTTCTCACAGTGATTAGAAAGTATACAGCGGTCATTCACAAGGCATATCTCAATTTGTACATCAGGTATCTCCCATCGTGCTACGTATGATCGTCGCCTGAGGCACTTTAAAGTGATGGATTTAAGTAAACGCCTTTTGATACTGGATATGATGTTCCTTAAAAAACTTATTTCAGCAAAAAGACTATGCAGTGACAAATTATATCTCACAAGGATACTTACCATACTATGCAGTGACTTATTACAAATTATATCTCACAAGGATCCTTACCAATATCCTCGACGGCCGCTAACAAATATCTTCCAGATCCCTACTAATTAAAATAACCTCTTCAAAAATTCACCGATTCCACGAATGTGTGTGGAATACAATCGAATATGTTCAAGATGATACTTACCACATGTTTTAAATAAACTTATTAATAACCTTAGTTTGTAATTAGATTTATTAATAGAATACTAATATACTTCATTTTTTTTTCTTTGCAATTGCACGTCTAATGGCAACTGTATACGCCTCTAATTGGTAAACATACCAGAAAAATGTTATATAATAAGTTTCTATTAATGTCATGTTGGTGTGTCTTAAAATAAATAAATAGTCATTTGTCAAGGTGGTAGAACCAGTGTAAGTTGACCGGGGAAGTACCACCGCCACTATTTCTACCGTGAAGCATTTCTTGCGTTTCGATAGAAGGGTGTGGTTGCCCACTTTCACATGAGGCGACAATCTTAGTTCTCGGGAGTAGCAACGCATCTGTGATTGACTTTAGATGGAACCTATGTTCTGTATGAAGTTGATTATAAATGTCTATGGGCCGCAGTGACCACTTACCATCAGGTGGACTGCATGCTCGTTTGCTACTTCAATCAGATAAATAAAAAAGTCAGTGAAACAACCAGTATAGAGCATAAAACCAAGGAATGATTTATTCAGATTTCACAAGAACCCGGGCGCACCATTTAAGTGAAACACGGTTACCTCCCCAACTGTTATCACAGAGTTTCGAAGTGTGACACCATAAGTGTTTCCTCACACTATCCCGCGAGGGAATCCAATTTATCATACGAACAAAACTTTGTTATGAATGCGACAAAATTCCTGGAAATTTACAGCCCCTGCAGAATCTGGGTAGCTCCTAAGTATTCAGAATGCGTATTAAAGGCTTCTCAAAGTTTTACTATTCATGCGCCATGAAGCAGTCAATTTATAACCTGGTATATAATGAAAATTAAAGTAAAAGTGTCTGTACGGCCTATATATTTACGAAAAAGTAGTTTGGAGAACTGAGAATAAGTAATAAGAGATGTTTTAAGGCATAGCTTTTATCGCGATCTTTAGGCGCGGCGACCTAATCAAGAAATACCGTAATGAAAAAACCTAACACTCCCCACTCCTCCTACCATGTAGCGCGGCCGAGCGTTTGCATCACGTGTGTGTATGGTACGACAGTACAAAGCCAGCACTTTGCCAGCACACAAGAAATTTGAATTAATATCAAGGAAAAAATACTGCAAAAATAATTATAATTGCATAACTTGAAAAAAAAAAAATTAAACCAAAAATACTTCCAAGCCACAAAAAAGTAAAAAATAATTTAAATACATGTTGGTTTAGAGCATACACAGTAGGTACTTAGTACATAGTCCCAAACTCGGCGCTCACTATATTTCGCTGGATCGATATGAAACTACATATGTCCTATAATGAGCACCGACTTTGGAACACACACAAGACGAATACACAAACATTCAGACCCAGAACATGAATCTAAACTCATCATTCAGATACCTGTCTGCCCGGGAATCGAACCCGGGACCTGCGCGTCAGACCGGTATCAGTCTAGTAAATCAATTTTATTCCAGAGTTATGAGTATTTAAGGCTAGTAAGGGGAACGTAACTGTCAAGAGTGAGTGAGATAAGGGTCGAGCCACCCAGCCCACCCTTTAAATGTCTCTTATAATTAATGGATGCCTCCTAGGAAAGAATGCCCCAAAAATATCATGTCCCGATAAGTCACTTTCCCTGAAAATCCTCATTTTCCGTGCCTGCGTCATAAATATATTGTCGAGTGTCTCTACTGCTATACAATGAGTGATATGAATGATATGGTTTGAATGAATCAAATAGAATTTGTTAAAAATTGAAAGCATAAGCCATAGCCATAGCTCATAGCCCACACTAGGATTTTCTCACGGTCGTGGGTACCATGGACGACGAATACAAAACACCCAGACCCAGAACATGAACCTAAACTCATCGTTCAGATGTCTGGCCGGGAATCGAACCCGGGATCCATTGCGTGTAGGACCGATATGGTAGCCGCTCCGCCACGCGGGTCATCAACTAATACAAATAAACATTAACCTATTAAATTAGAGAAGTACTCACGTTAAATTTGTTCATTGTTTATTTATAGTGATAAAACCTTCGTTTAATAACAAAATGAATAGAAACAATAAATATAATTAATAATTGACAATTGTAGTAAAAGTAGCATCGAGGCGAGATAGGAAAATAAAAAAATATTTGCATCCGTCAATCGTCAATCCGTCAATAACCGTCCAATAACAATTTCGAAAAAAATGTTAAATGTGCCGGTTTATTTACCCGACCTTAATTATTCTTATATTATCTGGAGTAGCTTACTTGTTCATAGGCAACAGTTGCCACTGACCATCGTGTGGACAAAATCTTCTACATATTAGACTTCAATCATAACCGCTCTACGGTAAAAACACAAGTAACTACTATTAACTTATTGTTGTCACGTTTTTGGTTGCGTAAAGAAGTTTAACATCATTATAACCTGTATGTATTGAGACCTATGGTCAACTCTCTGCACCTGGCTTCTCGCGACATGACCTTATCTATGCCTCATATAATATCAAACCCCCCAAACTAAAACCAAAATTCTTATCTTTACGTAATTTGGATGGATGATGTCGACAGGCTTCGGAAAGATGCATCTCTTATCAATTTTACTCCAATAATGCAAGTGTCTACCGTTGATGAAAAAATCTCTTTCCTTAACAACGCTATTATTACGCTATATGACGAGCATGCTCCGTTGCACATGGTGAAATTAAAGCGTCCTCCTGCTCCCTGGATTACTAATGATGTTCGTGTGGCGATGACCAGACGGGACCGTGCTTTCCGTAAATATAAGAGGGAGCGTACTGAAGCCAATTGGGCTGCATTTAAAGCTGTTCGTAATCGTTGCAATCAGATGGTACGGATAGCCAAACGCCGATATATCCATTCAAATATCTCTACTTCGTCAACCGCTGATATGTGGAAATTTCTTAAGACACTAGGTGTAGCTAATCCGTCTACTTTAAATGATTGTTCTTCTCACTCTTTAGATGACCTGAATCATCATTTTATCCCCACAACGCTCTTAAATAATACTATGCGATCTGTAACGTTAGCCTCTTTTGCTTCAATGAAACCTTCTCTCGCCCCTACCTTCGATTTAACTCCCATTTCCCAGGATGATATAAGAAAGACTATTCTAAGTATTCATTCAAAGGCAGCAGGATGTGATGAGGTGAGTAGGGTTATGATACTCAATGTAATCGATTGTTTCCTTCCCGCCATATCCCATGTCATTAATTTTTCCCTGTTTTCCGGACAATTCCCATCCATTTGGAAAAAAGCTTTTGTGCGTCCACTTCCTAAAATACCCAATCCTGTGCTTCTTAATCATTTTCGACCTATATCTATTCTTCCCTTCCTTTCTAAAATTCTGGAAGCCTGTGTACATAAGCAAGTCTCTACTCACTTATCGAAATATAACCTACTGAGCTCATATCAGTCTGGGTTCCGCTCCGGTCACAGCACCACCACCGCTTTAATTAAAGTTTGTGACGACATCAGACAAGGCATGGATGATAGGAAGCTTACGGTGTTGGTGCTGGTTGACTTTTCAAATGCTTTTAACACGGTCGACCACGATATTCTCCTTGCTATCCTAGCCCACTTACACTTCTCCTCCTCTGCCTTAAAATGGTTCTCTTCCTATCTTCGCGGGCGCCAGCAGTCTGTCCGTATAGGAAGCACTTTTTCGGATTGGGCTGACTTGGAAGCTGGTGTTCCGCAAGGCGGTATTCTCTCTCCGTTATTATTTTCTCTTTTTATTGATTCTCTCACTCATGTTTTCAACTGTTCGTATCATCTGTACGCTGACGACTTACAACTTTACGCTCAAGCTGATGCAGATCACCTCCATAGCGCAATAGACATATTAAACGCTAATCTAGACTCTCTTCACAAATGGTCTTTGTGCTATGGTGTGACAGTCAACCCTGCTAAATGCCAAGCAATTATCATTGGCAGTTCAAGATTATTGGCCAGGATTGACCGTAATTCGCTACCATCAATCTTATATGACACCAGATTAATTCCGTTTTCGGAGTCAGTGAAGAATCTTGGCCTTTACATTGACTGCTCTTTAAGTTGGAATGTGCACCTTACTGAACTATCCCGTAAGGTCAACGCCACTATGCGATCTTTACACCGTCTAAAACACTTCCTTCCTGTCAAAACTAAACTAATGCTTGTCAATACCCTGATTTTGCCTATTATTGACTATGCAGATGTATGTTACCCGGATCTGACCGAAGCACTTCTCAATAAACTAGAGCGCCTTCTCAATAATTCTATACGATTCATATTTGGTCTTCGCAAGTATGATCACATTTCTCAGTTTCGTAGTCAACTTAATTGGCTCACTATCCGACAAAGGCGCAATTCTAGGATTCTCCTTCTACTATATTCTATCTTAAATGATACCAATACTCCTTCTTATTTAAAGGATTCTTTCCAATATCGGTTCTTAACTCATGACAAATTGCTTCGGTCGTCTTATAACTTAAGAGCAAACATCCCATCGCATACTAGCGGTTTCTTTCATTTCTCGTTCACTGTTCAGGCGGTATTGTTATGGAACGCCTTGCCCGCTGATATCAGGAAAGCGCCCAGTAAGTATATATTCAAAAAGCTTGTCCGAGAGCATTATCTGAGCACTACTACTGTCTCCTAATCATCTATTATTTTATTTTATTTTTATATATTAATTTTATGTATTTTATATTTATTGTGTGTATTATATGTATTTATAATATAAATATTTATTTATATGTATATGTATTTATGGCTAAGTAGGTATATTAATACTTCTATTGTTCGCGGTTAAAATTAACACCTGCCACTCATTTTCCAGCCACCCAGGGTTGACTGGTAGAGAATGCCATCAGGCATTAAGTTTGCCCTATTGTAACTTTTTGTAAAGGTGCAATAAATATATAAATAAATAAATAAATAAATATAACATCGGCTCGTTGGTCTAGGGGTATGATTTTCGCTTAGGGTGCGAGAGGTCCCGGGTTCAAATCCCGGACGAGCCCAAACTTTTTTTAATGATTTTTTGCGCGAGTTGTAGTTTTATATAAGTACTTGTATTTTATATTAAACTAATTTTAAGTTTTAACGTTCTTATAACTTACATTCTTAGTAAAATGACAAAATAATTAACCGTAATCGGATTATAAATACAAATATGATTCATAATATAAATTTTACTTTTGATGAAGCACGAACATAATTTTCTTAGAAATATTTACACTTGGGGTAACTCTTGTAGTACAATATTAACTTAGAATAAGTTTTGGTTCTAGATAAGAACCTTAATAACCGCACAACTTGATAAGTTTCAGACCTTTAGAGCTTAAATTACTGATATAATAAAATCCAAAACAATGTAGGACAAAACTAAGATTAGTACACAGAAGTCATTAGATTGTCCGCTGATAGTAGAAGTACGATATCTCTCTCTCTCTCTCAGGTATCTTGGTTTATCGTCCTCATCCTCATGATGGATTATTACCCATCTATATGCTATGACATTCGGTAAACGGAAATTATGCAAAAAAGAACTTCATATCCTAAAAAGCCACAATTTCACGTACCTGTAGTTCCGAGATCAGAATAGGACTACGGTATTCCCTGCCTGTCGTAAGAGGCGACTAAGAGAGGGGCTTCCAGGTGTGTGGGCGGCAAGAATGGGAGCTCGAACGGTTCGGTCAGGCGACCTCGGGAAGGACGGCAGAATGTGTGGTCACATACTGTTGTAAAAACCAGACGGAGCGGTGGTTCCAGCCGCTCATCTGTTAGGAGCCCGCGCTCAGAGGACTCCGGTTGCATTCCTTTGGAGATCCCGGAGTCCTTTTTGTAGCGCAGAGGACGCCTACCAGGGGGTTTTAGTGCGGTAAAAATCCCATGTAAATCTTCGAGTACCTTTTGAAGGTTAGCTCAAGAAAAAAAAACACAATAAAACTGCATTGTTATGTAAGTTTGTTGATCAATTTCCGTCCTTCAAATTCAAATCTAAAGATAAGGCAAATAGGCTACTTAATGGACAAGTCCTCTGGTACTTACCAGAGGACTTACCAACGCATCGCCAACTGTGAATAGAGGCTTTTTCTAAAGAACCCATGTCATAGCTCTCTAAGAATGCATCGAAATTAAGCTAATTCAACTTTTTTTTGTATCATAAAGGATCAAACCTTGGAAGTCCGCCGTGAGTCCAGATTGAATGGATACAATTTCCTCCTCCGGCGAAGTTGTGGTATTCTTTAAAATAGTATTTTTATAAGGTTGAGGTAGCAAACGAGCAAGTCCACCTGACTTTAAGTGGCAGTACTTACATGGACATGGACATCCGTAATCAACAGCAAATAGAACGCGGGGTCTGTCTGAAGTCAATCACAGAAGCGTTGCTACTTCCCTGAACTAAGATGGTCACTTCGTATAAAAGTAAGTAATAGGAAATGTACAAATAAAATAAAAATATTTGGAAATTAATGCACTTGTATACACGCACAAGAGATTAAAATATTTTCGAATTTGCTTATTGCAGCCATGATAGAGTCGTTATGATTGCAATAAGCAATATCGAGAAATTGGCGAATTTTCCATACCAATTTCGAGCAGATTTAATATTTTACCGACTTAAAAAAGGAGATCGTCAATTTGATACGTATGTGAGTAATATTATTGCACCTGCAGTTTTTTCAAAAGTGAAAATTTAATTCGTGTATGTATTTTGTAGGTGGTAGAACCAGTGTAGTTCGATCAGGGAAGTACACCTATTCCTAGCGTGAATCATTTCTTGTGTTTCGAGGGAATGGTGTGGTTGCCGGCACACTTTTTAACCGACTTCCAAAAAGGAGGAGGTTATCAATTCGTCTGTATTTTTATTTTTTTTTTATTTTTTTTTTATATTTGTTACCTCATTTCTCCGGACTGGGTGAACCGATTTAGATGATTTTTTTTTTATTTGAAAGGTAGTGCGTGTCATAGGGTCCCATTTTTTTTTAGTATTTTTTTGACTAGGGCATCCATAAGAAAAACGCATAAGTCTTAAATTTGCATTTTCAATGTACGCGATAAATGTATGAATAACTCAATATCCCGCCAACCGATTTTGATGATTCTTTTTTTATTAGAAAGGATGTACTCCAGGGGTAGTCTGATAAGAGTTTGATAAGGTTCTAATCATAGGATCTTCAACTTTTTGGAGCAAAGTAATAAAATTAGTGATAGTCGGCCGAACCTTAGCTGGAGAAGTCCAATTGAGTAAAATATAGAATAAAATTACTATGTAGGTATTTACTATGAAAAATTTGACCTTCAACTCTTCAATCCTGATGATGCAGGGGTACTGCTAGCCTGAACTATAAAAGTTGGTCGTTTGATGTTTGCGAATATATAATGAAATTGTTAAGCAAATTCATGGAACAAAAATTTGACCTTCAACTCCTCAACCCTGATGATGCAGGGGTACTTAAAGCCAAAACCATAGGAATAAGCCATTTGGTGCTTACGTATATGTTATAAGATTACTGAGCAAAAACATAAGATGAAAAATTTGACCTTCAACTCCTCAACCCTGATGATGGAGGGGTACTTCAATCCTAAACCATAGAAGTTGGCAATTTGGTGCTTACGGTTATGTAAAGAAAATACTAAGCAAAAATATAAAATCAAAAATTTGACCTTCAACTCCTCAACCCTGATGATGAAGGGGTACTTCAATCCTAAACCATAGGAGTTGGCAATTTGGTGCTTACGGTTATGTAAAAATAATACTAAGCAGAGGCACAAAATTAAAATTTTGACCTTCAACTCCTCGACCCTGATGATGAAGGGGTACTTCAATTCTAAACCATAGGAGTTGGCAATTTGGTGCTTACGGGTATGTAAAAATAATACCAAACAGAGGCACAAAATTAAAATTTTGACCTTCAACTCCTAAACCCTGATGATGCAGGGTACTGCAAGCCTGAGCCATAGAAGTTAGCCACCTGGTACTAACGTATATGTTATAAGATTACTAAGCAACAATATAAGATGAAAAATTTGACCTTCAACTCCTCAACCCTGATGATGGAGGGGTACTTCCAGAGGGGGCGCCCTGTTTGTATGAATTGTAAAAGTGTTTTATGTTTAATTTTTGTGAATATGTAGATGCACAAAGCAAACTTAGAGGCTTTATTTAAATACAAACATAAAATATAGTCACTAAAAAGTGTAAAATAAAAACTTTTTAACAAAAAATATCTACCGACTTCCATGTCACAAAAAAGTAAAAAATAATTTAAATATATTTTGGTCTAGAACATACTCAGTACTTAGTACATAGTTCTGAAGTCGGTGCTCATATAGGACGTAGTTACCGTCGTCCAGCGAAATATGTCGAGCACCGACTTCAGGACTATGTACTAAGTACTGAGTATGTTCTAGACCAAAATATATTTAAATTATTTTTTACTTTTTTGTGACATGGAAGTCGGTAGATATTTTTTGTTAAAAAGTTTTTATATGAGGTGACCATCATAGTCCTGGGGAGTAGCAACGCATCTGTAATTGACTTCACATAGGACCCATGTTCTTTATGAAGTTGATTAAGATGTCCATGGATGGCAGTGACCACAGCAGGTGGACTGCATGCTCGTTTGCTACTTTAGTCAGGTAAAAAGAAAATGTATGTTTACGGATATCTTCGAAATTATTATTATGATTTTGCTCATTTTTCGCGGAATTTAGAACAACGGATACGTATTACGCCAAAATTTTATCAATATTTATTTTTGTTTTTTTATTAGTGACACAGAAATTGCTTATTTTTTTTGTAAGTCATATCAAGTACACAAATTTCTCTCTTATCCTTTCCCTTTAAAAAGTATGTATTTTTTTCAAATATTTCTTTGGATTTTGGTGAATATAAGGGCGGCAGTCCCCGAGTGTCACACGTTTTCTTTAATGCACATCTCCATTACCCGTTCGTAGTCTACGCAACTGTACCCGCAGTCAAAAATCATTAAACTGAGCACTTCGCAATAACACTTTGCCTGCAGATTGGGTATTCGGTGCCGCAAAGTTGGAATTTATGATCGCAGCGCCACCTGCCCGCTCGTTAGGATATTGGCGAAGATAAGCTTTACGTAGAGACCGACAATTCGACAGTTTTAAGGTCATGTTACGAATACAACGATGATATTTACAAAAACCGTTTTATTTGTTTGAAGTGCAAATTAAATGCAGTGACATATCGACAGCATGCAATCCACCTGATTTCAGATAATAGCTGATAGTGGATTTAATGTTTGTGTATGATTGTTATCGTATATAAATTTTTACGGTCAAAGATGAAACCTTTGAAGACTGAATTGAAATGCATGTATATGCGTAATTAAGCAGGTAAAGCTATTGATTATTGTTAACGTTTTTTGGATGCCTCCCCTCCTAGAAAACTGTTACAAGAAAATTTAGAAGAAAATAATAAAAGTCTTGGTCGTTAATGGCACTCTGCGTTCAAGATTTTCCTGTAAAATTTAGCTTTGTATCTTAATCTTGGTTCAAAAAAAATAATTACGTACAAAATGCAGTAAATAAGAATGTAAAATGTATTAAAAAGTTTCTCCGCAATCTCAATCGAGTCATGATTCTGGACACCTAACCCATTGGCCATAAGTAAATTACAAAATAAATAAAAAATCATTACATTCGTATAATGCTCGTAAATTAGGTACAGGATCTGAAGTTTAGCATTCTGTTGTGCAAACCCGAGTAATTACGACACAAAGCATTTTCCTAGCCGCTCATCCCATAACACTCGCACACGAACGGGGGTACAATTAAACCCACCAGTAAATAAACGGAAAAGTTATAATTGGCGATTGTAACCCAGTTGGGGCTTTCTCTTGGTATCATTTTCATACAAATTTAATTACGTAAGTGGCACGCACTACAAATTATTGACCAGCCACTAATGAATGAAACAAGGCCTCGAAATCGGGAGTTTTAAATTCGTTTCCGAAGAATACGTTATAGATTTTTTAAATGATTTATTAAGAAAATGATTAAATTAATTGTCAATGCCCATGCCCACAGCTCCTGGGTGGTGGTCTCGGGGTTGGTTCTTCGCCTCGCGGATCGGGGCCTTGGAGGTAAGGTGCGCCTTCGTGTATTCTGGCGCGCTTTGCTGTTGGAGGGGAGCTTCATGTTCCACGCGGGCAGGCCCAGCGGGTGCGGCCAGGCACCGGCGGGTTCGTGGATAAATGCGAAAGCGTACCCGTGTTCCCGCCATACGGTGCGAGGAGAAAACACAGCCGGTAAGAGTCCGGCATAACCCAGCTGCTGCCCCAGGCTGATAGGTATCCATGAGGATTACCCACTTGGAAGAATTTCAAAGGTTACACAGTTTTACAAACAGTTTTACAAACACATACACCCTCACAGTCATGAAAATTCAAATTACTAATAAGAATTAAAATATTTATTTCCTTCTGAACCATGCAAAAATCAAATGTTGTTTATAATTTCGTATTTAGACACTTTCTGTTTTTGCGTCTATTTTCAGGTACTGACAGTGCAAATAAAAGATGAAATTGATTTTCACGCTCCGCGCCGCCCTGCATACAACGAGACTACACGTTTTTATTTTCCACTTTTGCTTTTCCAGAGAATAAAAATAGCTTAACCGGTATAGTCAGCTTCATGGTATTATGTTTCCTTGTGTCTTTTTCCCATATAACATTGTGATGCGGTAACCTTTTTATTTTTCTACTGGCAGCAACCTTTATTATACTATAGAAAGAGTCTCTTCTATAACTAAGATGGTATAATACTTTTTCTATAATAATGAATTAGTTAACGAGACTACAGTCCATCTGATGTTAAATGGTCGCTGCTTTTTTTTATCTCATTGAAGCAAACGAGCACGCAGTCTAGCTGATGGTAAGTGATCACTGCTGCCCGTGAACTTCTGTAATCTTCCTCAAATTTACTCAGTCTCTCCTGAAGTTGACAACAGAAGCGTTTTATCCCAGAGGATTAAGTATTTTCGCCTTAGATTAATCTCTATTATCATACCATAGAACTATTGTAGTTCAGACGGGGAAGTATCAACGCTACACCTATTTCTAGCGTGAAGCATTTCTTGCGTTTCGATGGCAGGGTGTGGTTTTCCAGCACACTTTTACATGAAGCCAACCAACTCAGTCCTCGGGAGTAGCAACGCACCTGTCTTTGACTTCAGATAGAGCCTATGTCCTATATGAAGATGCTTACAGATGTACATGGGCAGCAGTGACCACTTACCATTAGGTGGACTGCATGCTCGGGTTGCTATTTCAATTAGATGAAAAAAATATTTTCCAGAGGATTGCACCGTTTAACACCGTTACTGTGAAACAAAAATAAGTGTGACGGTAGTGCCATAGACACACAAAGATAAATACATACTAATCCAAGCATAAATCTCAATACTTATTCTATTGTATTGAAGTATAAATAGATTTATAGAACATAAAAGCATGTAAGAAAGTCAGGCTAAGTCATTATAATTTTAGGAACCTGAAATTATAAGAAAACTAAACATGACTTAACTTTTTTTAATAAGATTGAAGATAGAAACGAGCGCGCAGGCCATTTGGTGGTAAGTAATCACTGCGGCTTATGGATATCTGTAAACAATTTCACATAGCACATTGGTTTTATCCGAAGTCAATTACAGATGCAATGCTACTTTCGATGACAAAGAAGGCAACCACACCCTTCCATGGAAACGCAAGAGGTGCTTCACCCTGGAAATTAGAGTAGCGGTCGTACCTAACCAGTCGAACTACAATGGTTCTATGGTATGGTAATAGAGGCTGATTTAATGCGAAAATACTTGATCTTTTGAAATAAAACGCTTCTCTTGCCAACTTCAGGAGAGACAGAGTAAATCTGAGGTAGATTACAGAAATTCATGGGCAACAGCGATTATTTACTATCAGATGAAGACATTCCGGCATTTCTTCAGACATCAAGTAAAAACTTTATTTGCTGACATTCAGTACAATAGACGAGCAGCCCAGGTATATAATAAAATTAACAAGAAAATTTCTATCTACAAAATGACATACTATGAATGTAAAAAAGAATTAATAAGATATCTACAACCACTAACTTATGAGGAAACTGAGTCACTACTTCACACACACACACACACACACACACACACACACACACACACACACCAAGCACTACATATACAAACTCTCATAAAATACACGTGCACTAACAGTTGTAATATATGTTCGTGAAATACTGGTAAATGGTAATGATTATGTATCTTGTTTTATCTATGTTATATTATTATGTAAACCCCGCGGAAGAGCAGAGCCTCCTAACACAGGCATATTTTGCTTAAAAGGAGGCTCTGGCAACCTATATTGTAATGAACATAAACTGAAAAGCAATAAAGTATTTCTATTTCTATTTCTATTCTTTTTCTAGATAATTTAATTGCAAACAATAATAAGAGTTTAACATTTCAGAAAGTTGAACAATACGTTCTAAAAATGTTGCAAATAACAAACACCATACAACATTTGGTGGCAGTAATGTGCTCTCGCCGTGAACACAAATAGCGTAATTGTACGCGGTGACGGCACTCCGAGGTCGGTTTACGAGCCATTGCAATATACATTGCAATATATGCTAATATTTACAAGGTAAATAGTAGCATATATTGCATATTGCAATATATGCTACTATTTACCTTGTTTTTGAAAAGTAGTTTATGAGAATACCGGCTATTTGCGCTAAGTAGTAAGCTAGTTTGCTGACAGTCAGATGAAGCTTAATGTTTAAATCCTGTAAATGTGTAATAAACATATTTTAGGTTATCCGAAAAAAAAAGTAAATCGTGTATTTATTAATATTTTGGCATCAACCCATTATTGACCAGCTGGAGACTAGTCTTTTCTTAGAATGAGATAGTTGCAGATCATAGTTCACCGCGCTGGCCAAGTGCAGATTGGTGAACTTCACACACCTCCGAGATTTTTTTTTAAAGATCTCTCGGGTGTGTAGATTTCCTCACGATGTTTTCCTTCACCGAAAAGCAGTGATAATTAATTTCTAATACGCACGTAATTTTAGAAAAATCTGTGGTGCGTGCGTGCCTGCAGGCCCGCTGCTAGCTGCTTGTGCGCCTGCGTGCAATACTGATTATGCCGGCCTATGATTAAAATAGGCTTATTTTTTTAATTAATTGGATAGACATGCAAATGACCAATGATTTTGATTTAGCCCTAACGATTATCTACAACAAATTAAATGATAGTTTCGATAAATATGTGTACCTCTAAAGTTGCGTAAACTTGATAAATCCAGATACGCATAACCGACACGGTAGTGTACATCGCAAATAATTATAAATATAAAATTTGTAGGAGGCGATGCGGCTACTATGAGTTTTCCCGAAACAGAGCAATACTAAAGGCGGATATTGCTATCGCTCATGACCGGTATCAAGAGCACGTCCAGAGGATCTCGGATCTAGTTTTGTAAGGTCCAAGAAGGGCACTGGGAACGCGACTCGTGCCAGCGGTGAATACGGGAGGGCAGGTGGATGTCGCCTACTTTGATTGTTGGATGGCCTCCGACACGATGGATAATTACATGCGCCATATACAGCGTATATGGCGCAGGTTGCACGCCATATACGCTGCCCTTATTCACCAGCTATCTGCGAGACACACACATACACCTACAGGGGTCGACTGTGATAGGCGCCTTTCGGACTATTATGAGACAATATCAAGCGTCAAAGGAGTATATTCCGAAGACACGGCGTACCACGCTCTAGTCGAGTGTAAGACGTGGATCGAGGAGCACCGTGTCTTCTGCGAGGAGATCCGAATTGAGGAAGGCATGCTCTCGTTGCCGAAACTAATTAAAGCTATGGTCGGCAGCGAGTGTGCATGGGATGCGGCCGCCTTCTTCGGCGAGAGGGGAGAGGGAAACTCACGGCGTACGCCTCCCTGTCTTAAGAAAAAGAGGCATCGCGTCCGGAGCAACAATGATCTCCGGCCCCCATAAACGCTGGCCTGGGATGGTGGGCGTTGGGCTGCCTGACCGTCCGTACAGGAGCTGACCCGAGTAGGTGGCGCGTCCATGTCACATGCTCGTCGATCTCAGGGGCAGGCAGGGGAGACAAGGTTTCCTATCAAAGACAGGGCCGCCGCGGAGGGCGGCCAAGCTACCGAGGGTGCAGTGAAAAGAATGTGCAAGCGTATACCTGCCCCCGGCGTAAGCTGTCAAAAGGACACCGTCAGTGATTTAGTCGATATACGGTCGAGACCGGACTCCAACACGCCCTCTCCGTTGCTCATCGGAGAGAAGCCTATGAATGGTTCCTTGATGTAAAAAAAGATTGGACAAAGTAAACTGGAGATACGGACTGAGTTAGCCCTGGCGAAGTGCCCGTTAGGTTACAACGAGGTGAAATGGACAGGTTTGCTGTTTTTGAGGAGCGATGGGCGACTAGTATAAATAAATAAATCAAGACTGTGGGTGCTTGTAGGTATAGAATTTCGGGCACCCCCAAGCTAACATGGGCGCTCCCACCTTTTGATAGACGACGATTGGTTTTGCATCTTAGTCAATAGATGCCAATAGACATCGATCATAACGTAAGATTGCGCCCCGCGCCAGTCGGGTTTATTGTTTCTTTTTAACCGACTTCCAAAAGGAGGAGGTTATCAATTCGTCTGTATTTTTTTTTTTTTTTTTTTATATTTGTTACCTCATTTCTCCGGACTGGGTGAACCGATTTAGATGATTTTTTTTTTATTTGAAAGGTAGTGCGTGTCATAGGGTCCCATTTTTTTTTAGTATTTTTTTGACTAGGGCATCCATAAGAAAAACGCATAAGTCTTAAATTTGCATTTTCAATGTACGCGATAAATGTATGAATAACTCAATATCCCGCCAACCGATTTTGATGATTCTTTTTTTATTAGAAAGGATGTACTCCAGGGGTAGTCTGATAAGGTTCTAATCATAGGATCTTCAACTTTTTGGAGCAAAATAATAAAATTAGTGATAGTCGGCCGAACCTTAGCTGGAGAAGTCCAATTGAGTAAAATATAGAATAAAATTACTATGTAGGTATTTACTATGAAAAATTTGACCTTCAACTCTTCAATCCTGATGATGCAGGGGTACTGCTAGCCTGAACTATAAAAGTTGGTCGTTTGATGTTTGCGAATATATAATGAAATTGTTAAGCAAATTCATGGGACAAAAATTTGACCTTCAACTCCTCAACCCTGATGATGCAGGGGTACTTAAAGCCAAAACCATAGGAATAAGCCATTTGGTGCTTACGTATATGTTATAAGATTACTGAGCAAAAACATAAAATGAAAAATTTGACCTTCAACTCCTCAACCCTGATGATGGAGGGGTACTTCAATCCTAAACCATAGAAGTTGGCAATTTGGTGCTTACGGTTATGTAAAGAAAATACTAAGCAAAAATATAAAATCAAAAATTTGACCTTCAACTCCTCAACCCTGATGATGAAGGGGTACTTCAATCCTAAACCATAGGAGTTGGCAATTTGGTGCTTACGGTTATGTAAAAATAATACTAAGCAGAGGCACAAAATTAAAATTTTGACCTTCAACTCCTCGACCCTGATGATGAAGGGGTACTTCAATTCTAAACCATAGGAGTTGGCAATTTGGTGCTTACGGGTATGTAAAAATAATACCAAACAGAGGCACAAAATTAAAATTTTGACCTTCAACTCCTAAACCCTGATGATGCAGGCTACTGCAAGCCTGAGCCATAGAAGTTAGCCACCTGGTACTAACGTATATGTTATAAGATTACTAAGCAACAATATAAGATGAAAAATTTGACCTTCAACTCCTCAACCCTGATGATGGAGGGGTACTTCCAGAGGGGGCGCCCTGTTTGTATGAATTGTAAAAGTGTTTTATGTTTAATTTTTGTGAATATGTAGATGCACAAAGCAAACTTAGAGGCTTTATTTAAATACAAACATAAAAATATAGTCACTAAAAAGTGTAAAATTAAAACTTTTTAACAAAAAATATCTACCGACTTCCATGTCACAAAAAAGTAAAAAATAATTTAAATATATTTTGGTCTAGAACATACTCAGTACTTAGTACATAGTTCTGAAGTCGGTGCTCATATAGGACGTAGTTACCGTCGTCCAGCGAAATATGTCGAGCACCGACTTCAGGACTATGTACTAAGTACTGAGTATGTTCTAGACCAAAATATATTTAAATTATTTTTTACTTTTTTGTGACATGGAAGTCGGTAGATATTTTTTGTTAAAAAGTTTTTATTATGCTGTAGTTGGGGTGGCTATGTATTATGACACGCATTGCACGATGAGTCACTCAATTTGCCGCCCCCTTGGACGTGCTGTCCGCGTGCATTGCACGCTTTGCACGCCCGCTTGCGGCGGGCCTGCGTGCCTGCGTTTGAACCTCAGACCTCCCGATCGAGAGGGCAAGTTTCAACCATTAGGCTATCACTGCTCTATATAAAAATAATACTGGCGGTGATTCTTCTCCGATCGATGTAGGAATATTATAAGTAGATCAATAAAAAGCAAAGATAATTAAAACGCTGAACGATAAAATTCTTCGACAAACACAAGAACATGTCAATCTGTCGAAGTCAATATCGTGTTAATATCGTGTCCATGTCGTTAAGAGCGTCTTTAATGACTGGTCCGATAAGGCCAATGTCGCGTCGCTCATAAATCTGTCCAGCGTTTAATACCGCTTACGAAAATATGATAGCACGCAAAATACTAATACTACACTTTCACATATATAGATAAAACATTTATTTCATGACTTACGACACAACAAAACAGATTTACAAAATATTAAACATAAGTTGGTACATACAAAAACACAAAACAACAAAAAAGGTATTAAAATTATTAATCTCTTATCTAATTAGTACTAACGTTACTTCGATTTCAATTCAACCAATAGTAATACTGTCGTAGTAAAAACTGGTATAAATCTGATTTTCGCAAAATTACATTGTGTGCAGAAAATTCTTAGACAAATTATGTACTATCAATATAACTAAACCTTTTAAGCGTTTCCTTGAACGGGATTTGTTGATAGATCTTAGTATTAGAAAACCCGAGGTATATCAAATGATTTATGTTTTTTAACATTTTTTGGAGAACATAATTTGGCATAAATAAAACTCATAAATTTAGACTTATATCCGTTTGCACTAGGAGAAAGAAATTATAGGCCACTTATGATTTTGTCATGATTTCAAGTGTTGACGACATTTTGACGTCGAAAGTAGGATTATATGTCATTTATTTATTCTCTGGCCTTATTGGCCGTGTGGTGTCGGCCTTTTAGAATAGCACCACTCCCTCTCTTCCCGTGGATGTCGTACGAGGCGACTAAGGGACATAAATCCAAGAGATGGGCAGCAGCATCTCCTTGTGTAACTTACACCTACTGCGGTCACCAACACGCTTGCCAGGCGCGGTGACTATCGGCAAAAACCCCCAATGGAAGGTGCAGAAGAACCCCGGCCCCCAGTCCCCGGCAGCCCCGCTATTCCAGGCTACGGTAGCGGCCTAGGTAACGGCGGGGCAGGGGGTGCTAAGAATCTCCGGCAGAGATCCGGCTACCGCAACCGACGACTTCTGCACCTGGCAACATACAACACCAGGACACTGAGGACCGACGAGAAGATACAGGAGCTGGAAGAAGAGATAGACAAGTTGAACTGGAGTGTTTTGGGATTGTCTGAAGTCCGAAGACAGGGTGAGGACACGATAATCCTCAAATCGGGCAACTTGTTCTATCACCGGGAGGGCGACCACCTGTCTCAGGGTGGTGTCGGGTTCCTCGTCCACAAATCCCTCGTCAACAACGTGGTAACAGTCGACAGTGTGTCGTCAAGGGTAGCGTACCTTATACTCAGAATATCTAAACGGTATTCGCTGAAGGTCATACAGGTATATGCGCCGACTTCGACACACCCAGACGATGAGGTCGAGGTTATGTATGAGGACGTAAGTAGAGCCATACATACCTCAAAGACCCACTTTACCGTTGTTATGGGGGATTTTAACGCAAGACTAGGCACGCGGAACGATGGCGAGCGGAAGGTGGGGCCCTTTGGAATTGGACAACGGAACCACCGAGGCCACTTGCTTGCCAACTTCTTGGAGAGGGAAGGCCTCTTTATGATGAACTCTTTCTTCAGGAAGAAGGCACAGAGAAAGTGGACTTGGATAAGTCCTGATGGTTCATCTAAAAACGAGATAGACTTCATTTTAGCAGACAAACGGCACATATTTAATGATGTCTCTGTGATCAACAGGGTGAAAACCGGAAGTGATCACCGGATGGTAAGAGGCACATTAAATATCAACGTAAAGCTGGAACGGTCACGCCTAATGAAGTCTACGCTCCGACCAACACCTGTCCAAATCCAGGGCTCCGAAGAGTTTCAACTTCAGCTACGAAATCGTTTCGCGTGTCTCGATTCTTGCGTTTCTGTGGACGAAATTAACACCAAGGTAGTAACAACTGTCCACGAGGTGGGGTCTAAGTACTTTAAGACCCACTCCAGTGGTAGGTCTCGGATTTTCTCAGAACATACTCTCGGTCTCATGAGGGAGAGGCGAGAACTATGTGTGCAGTCTCCAGCCTCAATGTCGAAATACAGACTGCTCAATAAACAGATCTCTCAGAGTAGGCGACGCGATTGGCGTACTCATAACACCCATCGCGTAAAAGACACTATTGAGCGAAACCAGGGCTCGAGAGTGTTCGCCAGGGATCTGTGCGTTGGGCAGAGCCTGCTGACGAGGTTGAAGACCGAATCGGGCACCATGGTTTCGTCTAACTCCGATGTTCTGAGGGAAATTGAGAAATACTACGGACAGTTGTATGCTTCCGCACGAGCTCCCGCCCGTAACAAGGCGGGCGACAAACGTGCCAAACTGACCCGACACTATACTGAGGACCTCCCGGACGTCAGCCTGTACGAGATTAGAGAGGCTCTCAAACAGCTGAAAAACAACAAGGCACCGGGCGATGACGGAATCACAACAGAGCTGCTAAAAGCTGGCGGTAAACCCGTACTAGTGGCGCTCCAAAAGTTGTTCGATTCCGTCATTACTAGCGGGACAACCCCGGAAGCGTGGAGCAGAAGCGTAGTGGTGCTGTTCTTCAAAAAGGGCGACAAAACTCTTTTGAAGAACTACAGGCCCATTGCGCTTCTGAGCCACGTGTATAAGCTGTTTTCGAGAGTCCTCTCTAACCGCATTGCACGCAGGCTAGACTTCCAGCCTCCCGAACAAGCCGGTTTCCGAAAAGGCTACAGCACCATAGACCACATTCACACGCTGCGGCAGATTATACAGAAGACCGAGGAGTATAATCTGCCGTTATGTGTTGCTTATGTGGACTATGAGAAAGCCTTCGATTCTATCGAGACCTGGGCGGTGCTGGAGTCCCTTCAGCGATGCCAGATCGACTATAGGTACATCGAGGTGCTGAAGTGTGTATACACTGCCGCCACCATGTCAGTCCGAGTACACGACAGAAGCACAAATCCAATCCAACTGCAGCGGGGAGTCAGACAAGGTGATGTTATATCGCCGAAACTGTTCACCGCTGCGTTGGAAGATTTGTTCAAGCTGATGGAGTGGAAAGGACTTGGCATTAACATCAATGGCGAACACATCACGCACCTTCGATTTGCCGATGATATAGTCATCTTGGCAGATTCGCTGACGGACCTCAACACAATGCTAGGCGACCTCAACAGTGCCTCACAACGGGTGGGTCTTAAGATGAACATGGACAAGACGAAAATCATGTCTAACGTCCATGTCACACCCGTACCGGTAGTTGTTGACGGCACTCCTCTCGAAGTTGTCGACGAGTACATTTACCTGGGACAAACGATCCGGATGGGTAAGTCCAACTTTGAGAGGGAGGTCACTCGAAGAATCCAACTCGGCTGGGCTGCGTTCGGGAAATTTCGTAGTATCTTCTCGTCCACAATTCCTCAGTGCCTGAAGTCGAAACTATTCGAGCAATGTGTGTTGCCAGTGATGACCTACGGCGCCGAAACGTGGTCCTTCACTGTAGGCCTCATTCGGAGACTCAGGGTCGCTCAGCGTGCTATGGAGAGGGTTATGCTCGGAATTTCGCTACGAGACATGATTCGCAACGATGAAATCCGTAGACGAACGAAGCTTACCGACATAGCTCTCAAAATTAGTAGGCTGAAGTGGCAATGGGCCGGCCACATCGCTCGCAGGACCGATAACCGATGGGGAAGGAAGGTCCTCGAGTGGCGACCACGTTTAGGCAAAAGGAGTACAGGTCGCCCCCCTACCAGGTGGACCGATGACCTGAAGAAGACAGCGGGAAACCGTTGGATTCAGAGGGCACAGGACCGGTTGGAGTGGCGCCATTTAGGGGAGGCCTATGTTCAGCAGTGGACATCAAAAGGCTGATGGATGGATGGATGGATGATTTATTCTCTGATACTCCTCTCAGTAAACAGGGTTAAGGCCATAGTCCACTCGGAAGTCAATGCGAATTAGTGGACCATTTTAAACTTAAAGGAATTCTGAGAAGAGATACACGTTTCCTTGCGTTTTTTTTATGTTCACCGTCAAAGCAGATCATCGTAAATTCCTAATAATAATTTATAATTAAACAAATTATTATAAAAAGGCGAGACAGATTAAAAATTACTGAGAAGAAAGAGAGAAGTACCTTTCTTTGATATCGAGGGGGAAATCTTCGAAAGGTACCCGACGTCGTGGGAGCCACGCCGAGTAATGTGGGATTTTTATCTTACTAAAACCCCTCGGTGGCCATCCTCGGCGCTGTGTGGATGACACGAGGAGCGTCATGCCCCCTTCGGGCTCTTCCCAGTGAGCATTGTACTTAGGACGCCTCCCTGGTGTTTACGACAGCATTTGGTCACACATGCCGTTGTCCTACACGAGGTCGCTTGGCAGGAGAGCTGAGCTACCACTCTACCCGCCCGTAACCCTGGAAGCGCCTTTTAGTCACCACTGTCGACAGGCAGGGGATACCGTAGCCCTATTCTGATTCCCCAACTGCAGGGATAAAGAGAGAAGTACCACCATAATAATGAAACATATTAAAATACATGGGCATTGTGTATTTCAAAGTGTTTTCACGCAGTGACTAAGATACTTTTGGTAATACTCGTTATTTTGAGATGACATGTGTTCCCGCGTTAAATACTGCCTGTAGAACCCTTTTAGGAGATTGCGTCAAATAATTATAAGTGTTATAATATATGTTTGTTTGAATAATGAAACAACGCAAAAATGCAAATTTTGACATTAGAGCCAGGTAAAAAAGCGTTGTTAACGTTTCATATTTTTTATCTGTTTAATGAATGAAGTCAAAATAAATCAAAGGCTATTAACCGCTGTGTGTTAGAGTACAAAATTTTCATTTTAAACCTTTTTAGAATAAAAGTTTTTTATCTAAAATTGATGATTTTTTTGGTGCGCGATTATTCATCCATAGCAGCAATGTAAGTATATTTTTATGTTAATATTTTGAATGTGTTATATTTTATATTTAAAAGTAAATTTGGACGCCTCTGGTAAGTATTACCTTACCAAACTTTTCTGGCCAGAAGATACCAGCACATAACATTGTTGTTATTAAGCAAAAATAGCTGTGGCGGTAGTGTTTTCGAAATCGAACCACAAAAAGTTCTAACACCGATAATCATCAAATTATTTTATTATAAAACTAGAAGAATTCACGCGAATTCGTTCGCGGAGACTATATTGTAATCTTTTTTTTTTTTGTTTTCGAGGGGGTAACCTTCCAAAGGTACCCGATGCCGTGGGAGCGACGCAGGGTTATGTGGGATTTTTACCGCACTAAAACCCCCCCGGTGGCCGTCCTTGGCGCTGAAAAGGAGGACTCCGGAATCTCGAAACGACTTCAACCGGATGGGCGGCTGGGCGCACCGCTCCGTCTAGTCTTGACGGTATGCGACAACACATACCGCCGTCCTTGCCTGACCGAACGGTTCGAGCTCCCACTCTAGCCGTCTGCAACCCTGGAATCCTTTTAGTCGCCTCTTACGACAGGCAGGGGATACCGTAGCCCTATTCTGACCCCGAGGCTACAGGGACGTATATTGTAATCTATAGGTACAACCATTATATTTGAGATCCATTGGGGTGCCCCAACTGGACAATGGCGGCGGCGGTGTCCAAGTCTATCATAGATATTGTTCTTTTATATTTTAGAACATATTTTGTTTTATTATCAATAGGTACCGTATAAAGTATGCGATAAAAGAAATTATTCAACAAAGTTTCTTACATCCTGACTTACGTAACTGAAGATTTCGGTAGGACCCCATACGTATTCCTAAAAAAAAAGCTTATGTTACTCAGAAATAAGGTAGAATTTTAACGGTAAAAGAATTTTTCAAATCGATTCAATAGTTTTTACGTAAATTTATTAAACATACAAAAATTACAAAGTTTTCCTGTTTATATTATTAGTATAGATATAAACAAGGCATTTTAAAGTTTCACTCTGGATATAATGAGACAAAATCTAAATAACATAACGAGTGTAACTAAAAATATTCCCGTGCCGGTCTTTTGTAATAGATTTCAAGGAGCGCTCGACAATATGGCGATCGTGAACGCCTTAATGGCCTCACGCGAGCTATAGACCGCTTGGCTTAAATCTGAGTAGACATTTACGCTTCTTCATGGCACAAAGTGGCTTACTCCGATAGTGCTTCAGGTGAATACATTTGAAAGTTAGACATTTACATGCAATTAGTTACTTTTTTGAATGGATACTCCTTCTCGTAGAAGATATGAAATAACAGACCTAATAAAGTAGCATGGGAGCAAACAGTCTATCTAATAGTAACTAATATTTTCATGGGCATCATATGTTTTTTTTTTAATCTAGTAACATGGACATCGTAAGTTTTTTTTATATCTAATAAAACGTGAAAGTTTATGAAAATGTATGTATGTTTTTCACTCTTTCTCGCAAAAACAACAGATTGAATTTCGCTAAAATTTGGCACATAGTTTGTAATCTTGATTAACACATGATGTAATCATTATCACGGTAAACGTGCTCTAAGCAGACGGAGCCGCGCGAATAATCTAGTCGGACATAATCTGGGTAATATTAAGCGCTTTAGCAATAGATTTCGAGGAGCGCTCGACAATATGGCGATCGTGAACGCCTTAATGGCCTCACGCGAGCTATAGACCGCTTGGCTTAAATCTGAGAAGACACTTACGCTTCTTCATGGCACAAAGTGGCTTCTCCGATAAAGTATTTCAGGTATTTCAGAAACGTTTGGAACTTTAGCATTTAATTGATATTTGGTTAAGTTGGAGAATAACTTGTGCTTGAGGCAGAGGGTTGAGAGAAATATTGAACTAGCAAAGGTGCACGAATTTCATGCGATGGTAAGTAATGGAAACCTTATTCATATTATAAAATTAAATTTGAAAGTTTGCGAGGATGTTGGAGCTTGTTACTCTTTTCACCACAAACCAGATTTTATTTCGCTGATATTTAGCACACAGTGTTTAATCCGGATTAACACATGGTATACTGATTACATTACATTACTTAATGTAATCAGTAATTATGATCAAATCGGGTAGAGCCTCGAGAATAAACTAGTCGGACATAATCTAAATATTAAATAATCATTATTAGTAACGCAAAATATTCCCTTAGTGATATTTTGCAATAGATTTCAAGGAGCGCTCGACAATATGGCGATTGTGAATGCCTTAATGGCCTCACGCGAGCTATAGACCGCTTGGCTTAAATCTGAGTAGACATTTACGCTTCTTCATGGCCCAAAGTGGCTTACTCCGATAGTGTTTCAGGTGAATACATTTGAAAGTTAGACATTTACATGCAATTAGTTACTTTTTTGAATGGATACTCCTTCTCGTAGAAGATATGAAATAACAGACCTAATAAAGTAGCATGAGAGCAAACAGTCCATCTAATAAGTAAGTAGTAAGTAATATTTTCATGGACATCATATGTTTTTTTTTAATCTAATAAAACGTGAAAGTTTATGAAGATGTATGTATGTTTTTCACTCTTTCTCGCAAAAACAACAGATTGAATTTCGCTAAAATTTGGCACATAGTTTGTAATCTTGATTAACACATAATGTAATCATTATCACGGTAAACGTGCTCTAAGCAGACGGAGCCCCGCGAATAATCTAGTCGGACATAATCTGGGTAATATTAAGCGCTTTAGCAATAGATTTCGAAGAGCGCTCGACAATATGGCGATCGTGAACGCCTTAATGGCCTCACGCGAGCTATAGACCGCTTGGCTTAAATCTGAGAAGACACTTACGCTTCTTCATGGCACAAAGTGGCTTACTCCGATAAAGCGTTTCAGGTGAATACTTTTGGAAGTAGACATCTAATTGCAATGTATTTTCTAGAATAACTAGTCATTTTGGTAAATGGTATGAAATGAGACAAATATTAAGTAAGTATAGGAGTAAGAAATCCACCTAATGGTAATTGGTAATTCAGTGAATCCATGAAAGACTTAAAACTTATGATCGTATCTAATGTTGTTTTATCCTTTAAATTTTTATTTTACGTAAGAGATTTCTGTCCATAATGTAATTATAATGTGTTTGATATTTATATGGTTATAGTAAAACAAGTGCGTATTGGTGGACTTCAAACACCTCCGAGAACTTTTTTTAAAGAACTGTCGGGTGTATAGGTTTCCTCACGACGTTTTTCTTTACTGAATAGCAGTGATAATTAATTTCTAATACGCACTTAAATCAGTGGTGCGTACCTGGGTCTGAACCTCGGACCTCCTGATTGAGAGTGCAAGTTTCAACCTAGGCTATCACGTATATATGGTGCTTAATTGTGAACGACAACGAACTGCATAAAACGCCAATTTGATACAAATCAAAGCCAATTAATTTCGTCCAAACATTATTATCCAGAAAATGTTATGTTTTACTCAATTTTATTAAAAGTAGGTTGGAATTTTTACAGCAACAGCTGGCTATCCAGCTCGTGTTCGGAAGTGAATTAATTAATTTGACACGCGCGTGTTATAAAATTTCACAGTTTACGATGCGTAAAATTCATTACGTGTCGGGATGTTAAATATTATGCAATTTTAACTGGGATTTTTTATTTAAATAGTATTGAAAAAAATAAAAAAAATATTGCACAAAATTGTCTGAGGTATTCCTCGAGCGCTATGACATGGGGCTCTTCAAGAAAGGTGCAAAAAGAGCTCTCCTTCAAGGCCGGCGATGCATTGGCGACTCCTCTGGTGTTGCAAATGTCCATAGGCGACGGTAACCACTTTCCATCAGGTGGCCCGTCTACTTCATCGTTAACTACAAATATATAAAAAAGTCAATACCTTTTTTTTTAATAATAAAACAATGTAAACACGTTTTGTAAACACACTTTCTACACTCATAGCCCCACACTAGGATTTTCTCCTGTGTCGTGGGTACCATGGACACACAAAGACGAATACACAAACACCCAGACCCAGAACATTAATCTAAACTCATCATTCAGATGCCTGTCTAGCCGGGAATCGAACCCGGGACCCATTGCGCGTCAGATCGGTATGGTAACCGCTCGGCCACGCGGGTCGTCAATAATATTGTGATTGTTGTTGTTATGGTTTTATCGTTATTGTTGTTTGCTTTCTGTTGTCATTTGTTGTAGTTGTCTTATATTTGTTGTTTGCATTTTTTTCGTTACTATGTATTTATGTTGGTTCAAATATTTTTTATTTAACGCTAAAATACACTCATAATATAATACATCTGAATTTTTTTTTAATCTTGTTCAGTGTTTTTATTTGTTATGTTGACGTTATAAATAGTTAAAAATGGTAGATATCACCTATCTTATCACAAAGCGAACTAAATTGTAGTTAAAAAGACGAGCGCAATTCTCATAAATCGAGCTTAGGCAATTCTGAAGACTATCAATAAATCATGAATCTGTCCGTCTGTTACAGATGATTTAAGACCTCAAAATGTTTGGAAAGTCTAAATATTCATAGGCTTAACGTAAGCGACGCCAAAGTCTATGCATATCATATAAGCGTAAGAAATTCAGTTAATAACACTTAGAAAATCTTTAAATCTTTTATCAATGAAAAGACAAAAACTTAAGTTTAAATATTTAGTCTCATAAGACACGATTCTATAAACTATTTGGCTAGTATAGAACATATTAAGAAACTTTCAAAACTTTATGATCAAAAATAAATGAAAAGGATATAATATATTATATATATAAAATGGTATTCATAGTATTTTTTAAAGTTTAGTCGTTTCATCATCCTCTTAACAGCTCTTACCCGCGGCTTCACCCGCACGGTCGAAATGAATCAACATTAGAATTTGATAGCGGGATTCAGAACTTGCAAATGAATTTTCCTAACGCCATCTATTAACAACGTCCAGAACTACTAAATATGTATCGACTAACAAACCATCGATATTCTCGTGGGAATAAGAGAGTGCAGTAAAAAGTACTCTCCGTCCTTCTATCTTCCAACATATAAACCATATCATATAATAGTTATGTGGCGACGTGAAAGAGGAACAAACAAATACACTTTCACATTTATAATATTAGTATGAATTATCCCGCTGCTGGGCTAAGGTTTTCTCTCAGAATGAGAGAGATTTGACCCACACTTGGCTAGCCAAGCGCGAAATCGTAGACACTGAGACCTTTCTTTAGAAAAATCTCAGGTGAATGAATTTTCGAAAAGTGGTGATACTAATTTGTAATACGCACATCATTTTAGTAAAATCAGTGGTGTATGCCGGGAACTCGTCTCCGACTCAGTCAAAGACCAAGTTTCATTAGGCTATCACTGCTCAAAATTAAGTTATGAACAAAAATGTTTATAAATCGTTAGCATGGTGCGGCAGACCAGCACTAATTTGACCAAGACCTATATTAATCGGTTAGTTTACTAGATTTTGTTTGAGATACGGTCTCAAAGTCGGTGTTAACTCGCGCATCGTAACAGGCCACACATTCAAAGGGCGCTGATGAAAAGCGGAGTACGATTAGGGTTGTCAAGACCAAGCTTTGAAAAGATTTAATACACGACAGCATATTGTTAAGTTTAAAAAAATAATAAGGCCTATGGCGTATGGTATGGTATGGTATATTTTAGATCGACTCGAACGCTCAGAGTTGCACAGTGTGACGTGAAGAGGGCAGAAGGCTTGAGATTCGCAATGATGGAATCAACAGACACACTAAGCTTAAGGATGGTATTCTCAAAATAGACAAGCTAAAGTCGAATAAGCATCATCTCAGTAACATATGCAGATATCTCCCACACCGCAACGATGACTGGAAAGAAATATGAAGTTTTGGCAAAAGGAGCACAAGTCATCTAACTTAATGAAATGAAATGAAATGAAATGTCTTTATTTCGTATAGGCCTGCGGGGGCACTTACAAATTGTCAGTTACATTTTTTTTTCTTACACTACCACCGGATCGGAATACGACCTCAACTGAGAAGATCCGGCAAGAAACTCAGCGGGTTTGTCTTTTTTTCTTATTTATATTAATTTTTTTTAATATTATTACAATCATGTTTTTTTTTACATGGTAATGAAAGTTAGCTCCAGTATCTTGCCTTGCAGTTCAGTAAAAGAGAGCCCTGTTTGGTAAGATACGCTACACTTTGACATTTATTAAATATACTATAGTAATGCATATTATTGCTCAGTCCCAAGCTGTTTTGTCTTCTATGTAATCAGAAATTTTATAATACGCTTTACGGCTTAGTGGATCTATAAAAAGAAAATCATGGGTTTTAGAATAACGAGAGACGTGTGTCCAGCACTGAACCAGAGAAGCTAATGAATGAATGCAAATTTACAAGAAAACAGGATCTAAGATCTTTTGATGGCTGTCTTGTGGTTTTTAAAACAACAGATGGATTTTAAACAGTACAACAATTTTCGCGCATCTATTTATCAGCCATTTGAGATCATGTGCTGGTCATCGTAGATCTCTCATATTTTGGATCGACCAAATGACAACGAAACTCAGTGGTATTCAGGGATAATGCACAGCGCGGGGGGATAACTCGAGGATTAAATGGTCCTTCCTCCGTACTTCCTCGTCAACCCATTATTGTCACACTGCTGGGCACGGGTTTTCTCTCCGAATGGGAGAGTTTTAGGCCATAGTCCACCGCACTGGCCAAGTGCAGATTGTTGGACTTCACATACCTCCGTGAACTTTCTTTTTTTAAACTTTCGGATGTGTAGGTTTCCTCACGATGTTTCCCTTCACCGAAAAGCAGTGATAATTAACTTCTAATACGCACATAAATCAGGAAGAATCTCCTAGATTTTATCCCTTAGTCGTCTCATACATTAATGGTTTGAAATGTAGTAGTGCTATTCAAGATTGGCACCGTGCAGCAATACAAACAAAAGCACTCGAAAATATTCAAAAAATTAGGCGAGTGACAACCCTAAGTTGGATGGGCTATAATTAAATACGTTTCAGTGTAGAGATGGAACGAAGGTCGAGTACAAACACTTGTACGTACGTTTAGATATGAGTTGCCAAGTTCCATATTAAAACGAAATCTGATATGTTGAGCCATCTTCTTATATACGAATCTCTATCGTATTTTGAGATGGTTTGATTATAGATAATAACATTAAACCCATCTATGTTATGTGAGCAGTGTTAAGTGCTTTTGTGTTTTGGTTTGAAGAGTATGGTAAGTCACTTACATGAGGCGTCTCAATTTAATCTTGTGGAAGGCTACACAGAACTCTGGAAAATCTTTAAGTGAACCTACTCATCGCATTGATACTATAAATCCAAAAATTGATGAGAATGTGTGTTTGGCTCCTGCACGCATCAAATGAAACAATAAAGAAATTTAACCCACATATTGATTATTTAGTTTTTATGTTATTAAAATTTATAGGCTCTATCAAAAGTTATGAGAGAAACCCTGAAGGACAACTAGTGAAAATTATTTTTTGTAGGAGTGTAGTAGTAACTATTAACCATCAAATGAACTACAGTTTTGTTAGGTATTTCAATGATATAAAAGTTGTCTTGCACTACCATAAACGTACCTACCTACACCTTCGATCATCGAATTCAAAACGTTACAAATCATCATATTTTATAGATTTTATTAAGTTTAAGTTTCTGTTAATACTATCAAAATCACAGTTTCGCTCTAAAAAGTTACATTAAACGAATAATTTTCATATTCATACACCTAAATAAACCGAAACAAACATCGCGTGCCGTTGAACCCGCAAATTGCTTTCCTAAAATACGTTGCGTTTGTTTGTTTTTAATTATTTTTACAATTAAAGCTCCATTCTCGAAACTTTTCGATAAAGAACTCTGTTCGTTACCAAACAATAACTAATTTCTAAACAGAATCTACAAGGGGAAAGATGAATGATTATTTAAACAAGGCCTAATTAGTGTTAAGTTTTTCGATCAAAATTTATTGGTGTACAAATTTTCGCAACCATTGTGAATTACTTATTTATAGGTTCAGTAGCCATAAAAAATAAGACTGCTCAGATTTTAAACATTTAACACTAATTATTCTATAGTTTCAAGGTTCTAGAGCCCGTTCTGTTAAAACCTCCGTGCCTCCTACTCTCTATGTACCTCCCGTACTCACTTGTGCCTACTAACAAAAGTGTTAGGCTCTGTTGTATTTTGTTTGAAAGATATGGTAAGGAAGATACACTAACGCGAAATGTTTTATCTTAGTTCTTATGAATAAATAACATGTCTCTATAATTGTTTCTAGGGTTGTGTAGATGTCCATGGGCAACACTGTTCTCTTATCACCTGTATCAACATTTACGACTTCTAAGAAAAAATCCTGAAGAAATAAAAAAAAAATAATTAATATTGACTAGTAATTCCATGACCCGCTGATGTAAATGTTAATGGAATAATTATAATATAATGGTAACATCTTCCTAAATTATAAATATTTTTATATAATATTGTATGCCCATGTGGCCAGAATACGGCGAACAATATATAATTTAAGAACTCTGCATGTAATTACCTGTATTCCACAATAAAGATATTTGATTTGATTTTATTTGATTTGATCCTACTAAGGGCGAGTTGGATTCGCGCATAAAGGATTACGTACCATTTAAAGATTGTTGTATGGAAGTCCCCCCCCCCCTTAACATTTATTTTATTCTATTTTTAGTACTTGTTGCTGTAGCAGCAAAAAAAAATATGTTAATTGTGAAATTTTCAACTGTCTAGCTCGGTTCAGGAGATACAGCCTGATGATGGACAGACAGACGGACAGCGGAATCCTAGTAATAGGGTTCCATTTTTGTACGGAACCCTAAAAATCCAGGTATCGAACCCGAAACCTTTCAATTATGTAAATAAATTCAAATTCAAATTCAATTTATTTGCCAGAAGATAGTGTAGTACATAACTCTTAAATATAACATTATATTTTCATATTATTATGTCCTACCTAATAAGGTGTGCAAATTACAATAAACTTAGAAGACTGCTTTGTCATACAGATCTGATATAAAACTCAGTTGTAATTAGATCTTCCAATTAGAAATCATTTGATTATCTCAACTTGTCATCTCGTTTACAATCAAGTAAACAATCGGAGCCAATCCATCTGAAACAATAGGCCAATTAGCGCGGCGCTTGTGCGCGGCATATCGGTCAAGTGCTTGTAAAGAGTAAAGGCGTAAGGGCATGAACATACATCACGATTTTTCGGCGAATTTTAAAGTCGCATCCGAGAGTCGTATCCCAGAATTTAATTCGATTAATTATATAGTATGAGTTAGCTAATCGAGTGAGAGGTTAGTTATAAGTTGCAATTAAAATTTATTGAACTTTAGGGAACCTTTGTGTAAAGTGGCTTAAAACAAATTTGAATACACCTATTTGGAACCTATTGTTATCTTTAAATCCTTAATTAATTATTAAAAAATACCATCCAGCACGTGGCCAGGACAGCTAGTGCTTTTTAGCACCGTCTTATTATTAAATCATACATAACACACATCATCCTGAATTTGATCAAGGTAGCTAGTACTTTCTACCACGTATAATAATACTTCAACAGTCTTCGTTAAAAATCCCCATGTGTAAAGGCCCTTAAATGTAAATTAGCGCTTGATACTATGGCCTTGACATTTTAAAGCTGTTAATATACCTTTACTCAGATTTTATGGGGAAAGTCAGATAGCGCGCACGAAACTCGAGAATTGTGTAAAATAACGTTGGAATACAGTACAGCTAAATATTTACCTCTTATTTCTACTAAATTTGCTCTACTATCTTCTTGAATCATGGTAAACATAAAGAGCATAGATATAGGCTACAGTTTATGTTAGACCTTGGTTTCAGGATTCAAAGACCACAGCAGCCGGTACTTTTATTTGGTAACCAACTTAGTTATGGTACTCGGAAATAGCAACTCGACCGCTGTTTACTGTCCATCAAAAACTGGGGTTCATTCGCACCACGTGCCGCAGGATAAGTTTCCCATCAACAGCACCCGTAGCGATCCTCTACGGTTCGGTTTGAGCTATTCCTGCCGATACCGTGCGAGATGTGGAATGAGCTTCCTTTTGAATTATTCCTGGAGCGCTATGAAACAGCTCTCCAGGAAAGGTGCAAAAAGAGCTCGTTTAAAGCCGGCAGCCGCATTGGCGACTCTTCTAATTTTGCAAATGTCCGACCAACCGCGTCTACTTTCCATTACCCGTATGCCTAATCGTAAGGTACAGCTATAAAAAAAAGGCTAGCTTCTATACCTAATATAGACAATGCATTTCGTGTCAATGACGTAATGTAAACAAGCCAATTTGGTTAACGATCTTGGTTAAACAAATAAGGGCGATGCAGTCGGTTATCGGCCTAAAGTATACACGACATAATTAAACTAATGCAAATTACGTGTCATGTCGTTGCTACACGCTAATCCTGGACACTCAACCAATGTGACAAAAAAATGAAAATGAATGATTGTGTCTTTTTATCCGACTACGTCACACGGAGGGTGATATATTTCAAGCGTATGTATGGATGTTTATATGTTCATTTGTATTGCACACGATACAGCCTGAACGGCTACACGGGTTATAACATATGGCATATCATTTGAAACGACTCAAATGTGAGAGTGACATAGGCTATATATTCTTCTTCTTTTTTATAAAAATGAATGTTTGTGCGTACGTCCTCTATAGAATTGTAAACTATTCATTTGATCACGTGATGATCTTTAGCAAAGTTGTTATTCATGGACTCGCGAAGGTTTCTGGTGTATTTTATTCTTTTTTTTTGTGATGGCGTAGCAATGCGCGCAGGGTACAGCTAGTACTTTTTTAAATGACGCCTGCAGCTAGAGAAAAAGGGGGGTATGAAAGATTTTGACCATCATAATAATCTAGGTGTCAAATGAAGGCTAGTAAATAGACATTACAAATAAATATAAAATATGAAACTTAGACATTTTATTTTGACGCTAATAATAAAAAATAAAAAACGTTAAGTTAAATATGATTATAAAAGCCAACAAAGCAATTAATTCGTTTTAGGCAGTCAAGGTATTTTAACAATAATTTAAAAATGTTACATGGTGCTTAAAATCAGTCTAACTTAGGATAAATTTAAATAACCTACCCTAATCCAACGAGGTTACACTTGTCGAGATTTTATTGTGATAGGGCAATTTTTTTCGCGTGACGACTTTTATAATATAAAATTTCTAACTACAAATCCAATCTGACAGTGTCGCATGTAGCAATTATTCCCATAATTCGCTTGATGAAGCAAGTAGTCATAAACTACTTAAATGAACTAAGATTGAGCTACGATACTACCGCCGCTTTCCGTTTCGAAACACGATATGATCCGAACAGTAGTCCAATTAGTTAAACTGTTTGGTGGCATGTCGGTCGAATGCCCATGTTCACTGTACATATATTGTACCTGAATAATATCATGGAATATCTATATATCGTCAGTGGAGAGGAAATAATGCTAACGCGTCAAAGTAGCATTTGTGGGAAGTGACATTTGAAGTCTTTTTTCATTCCACGTAATGGGGAGTTCTGCTGCCCATGGACATTTGTATTATTTTTATAGTTATACCTAACGAAAAGACAAACGACCCACGTGATGGGAATTGGTCACCGTCGCCTTTAAACATTTGCAATACCAGAGGAGTTGCCAAAGCACCGCCGGCTTTAACGAACAGCTCTTTTTACACCTTTCTTGAAGAGCCCCATGTCATAGCGCTCTGGGAATACCTCAGGAGGAAGGTCATTCCACATTTTGCACGTCGCGGCAGGAAAGAGCGCGCAAAACGGACCATGGAGGACTGCCACAAGTCCAATTGATGTGGATGAAACCTCATCCTTCGGTGCGTGGTGCAATGGAGGCACCAGATCGAACAGTTCCTCGGAACACTCACCGTTGTAAAGCCGGTAGAACACGCAGAGGGAATCTATGACCCTTCGCAAGCTTAAGGGTTCTAACCGATCGGATATCCTTGAGTCAATACTCAATACTTTATTGCATACATACACAGTGAATGTTATAATTAGGTGGTAAATATTATTTAGAGTCACACATAGTATGAACCCTGTTAGGGTATAGCAATTTAGTAGGAGCACACCGATCTTTTTTTATATATAGTTAATTGATTTATTTTTCGAAGTACTCCTTTAAATCGTAGAAGCACTCTTTTATAAGGTACTGTTCTAAAGTTGGCAAAAAGATTGTGTCATTTTTTACGCGTCTTATTTCGTGCGGTAAGTTATTAAAATTTTTACACACATGGCATATGGCCCGGACCGATATAGCTTAAGCTTTGAGGTGGAAACTATCAATAGGTTTTTATGGCGACCTAGGTATCGCCGTGGTGTTTCATCGCGGGTGGCGAGTCTTTGATGATTCGAATCGCGCGTTTCTGTACATTTCTGTAATAACCTGGCAATACGATTGATGCCCTACTTACGTCGTGTTCCTACAGTGAAACATAAAATCCTCTTTTTTGAAGTCAGTTCACGGTCACAACTAACAAATTGAGTGAGATTCGACGATATTGGAACCGCATTCCGTTTCAAACGCGTTACAATCCGAAACAATACTTCAATTAGTCGATCCGTTCGGTGGCATCTCGGTCGAGTGGCGAGCGCTGAGGGTGTGATGTCGCTTCATACATATATGTACATACATACAACTATGTCATATCTTTTTTATACAATTGGAGTAGCGAACATGCAGTGGTCATAGCCTCCCATGAACTTTTAAGATTTTTTTTATCTGACTGACAGCAAACGAGCATGCAGTCCAAGTGATGGTATGTGGTCACTGCCGCTCATGGACATCTGTAATTAACATCATACAGAACATAGGTTCCATCTGGAGTCAATCACAGATGCGTTGCTACTCCCGACTACGATGGTCGCCTCATGTGAAAGTGTGCCGGCAACCACACCCTTCTATCGAAACGCAAGAAATGCTTCACGCTAGAAATAGCTATGGTGGTGGTACTTCCCCGGTCGAACTACACTGATTCTACCGCCTTGAAAATCGAAGATCTTTAAGCAACTTTATATGTGTAGAAAATGAGATTTGAAGTCAATCACAGTTGCGTTGGTACGCCCGAGGACTATAATGGACGCCTTATATCAAAGTGTGCCGGCAACCACACCCTTCCATCAAAATAACCAAGAACCAGCTTATGCCGGTAAATAGTTGTGGCGGAGGACCTCGTTCGAACCATTCACGTTCACTTCACCTTACTAGTAGTAGTTTATACCGAGAGCATGGTTCAAACTTGCCCTCTCGATCGGGGGGGTCCGAGGTTCAAATCCAGGTACGCACCACTGATCCTTCTAAAATTATATGCGTATTATACATTAATTATCACAGTTACGGCGATGGAAACATCGTGAGGGAACCTACACACCAAAAGTTCAATAAAAAAAAGGTCTCAGAGGTGTGTGAAGCTTGGTAGCTTCACACACCTCCACCACTTGGCCAGCGCGGTGGACTATGGCCTAAACTCTCTCATTCTGACAGAAGACCCATGAACAGCAGTGGGTCAATAATGGGTTGACGAGAAGATTATACGCACGTGAAAAAAGTAATATTGCTTTTGATATTAATAATACTGATAACACAGATGGATTTGGATATTAAAACACTGGTTTGTATGGCAGCACTGCGCATTATCCGCCCGTGGAACAATACACATATGAATTTAATATTGTACATTTTTTTGAAATTTTCCAATTGTAGGGTAACCCTTCAAAAGGTACCCGATGCCTTGCGATTGATGCCTGGTTATGTGGGGGATCTTCAGCATCAAAACCCACCACCAAACCACCCGGCCGACCTCGATGCAACGAAGAAGACCGGGCTCTACCCAGGTGAGCGGCTGGGCCCACTGTACAGTCTGGTCTTTATGACGGTTACGGTTATAGTACACTAGTCATATCTTTGTAGATATTATTAATTTATTTTTGATCACCTACATAGTTTACACCAATTATAATAAAAATAGGAAAAGCGAAGTGCAACTACATTTATAGGCGAAGACTGCTAGCAAAAAGGAGCGAGTAACATGTAAGTCAAATGATAATAACAATCCCTAGCACTTAAAATATTAGATTTACCAAAATTTACAAATGTTACGCTAAAAAAAGCTGCAATCCTAAATACAGAGTCGATTAGTTCGAAAATTTCTACAGTTTGGCACAGATATGATAATTAGTTATCATTGTTATTCATTCATTTAAAAAAATGATGAGGTAATACTTGGCAATATTTGCCCGTAATATTTCAAAAAATCCTGGAATACCCAGAGCGGAAGACCTATAAAGACAATAATACTCATTACAAAAAAAATGATTAGGTAATATTTGGCAATATTTTCCCGTAATATTCCAAAAAATCCTGGTATACTCAGAGCGAAAGACCTATGAAAACACTTTTGAAAATTTGTGATCACTGACCAACTAACAATCACTCGCCACACGGCGCAAACGCTCTAGGAAATGTGTTTTAAACTATACTCAGTATACCAAATTATACTCGTTATGTGACTTATCACTTTTAACAGTGGTGTATTTATGTAAGCTTATGTATGCTACTTGATAATTTATTAACTTATTTTTAATTATTAATGAACTGAATTTGAAATGTTAATTATGAATACTACAATAACGCATTGGACTGAATGATCTGTAATAGTAGAAGTAAGTTTGATTGAAATAAATGAATGCTTATTATAATTAATTTTTATTTCTAAAAAATAATGACAAAACTAATGCCTATATAAAAAGTTTTACTGTATTTAATAGCATAAACAGTAATACATACAAGCATATGATTATAGAGTAAAACTGAAAGTGTAGTGTAGAATATTTAATAACAAAAACAATTATTAAAACTGTTACCCGTTACTAAAAATAAATTAATTTTATACTTACTATTATTATTATTTAAAAAAAACGTTTTGGGCTCGTCCGGGATTTGAACCCGGGACCTCTCGCACCCTAAGCGAAAATCATACCCCTAGACCAACGAGCCGGTTGATGTTAACCTCAAAATAAATCATTATGTGGAATATGTATATATTTAATGCATATAAAGAAATTGAAGATATATACAATTTGAAATACGTCTGGTTATGCCAGATATCTGCGGTTGCGGCAAACCACATTTCGTTCTCATGAATGTGTAAATTTTCTATTATTTGTGGTTTACTTAAATGATAATAATTAAAGATGCATCCATAAATATTTTACCTATAATAAAAATAAGTTCGGTATGCCATAATATGTCTGTAAACAATGTTTATAAAACTAATAATAACAAGACATTTTTATAATATTCAAAACTTTACCTATCTGTTCATTTGTTTGTTTGAAATCAAACGAAAATTTCTAAATTAAATTTAAGGATTAGAAAGCTAGAAATATAATTATCATGAGGAAAAATTTGGCCGCACTACTTCCTCAATCGAACCATAGTCGTACCTACTCATAGTAATCCCGTGAAATGAAATGAAATGTTCTTATTTTCGGCACTTAGAAATTGTCAGTTATAGCCCAGAGACAGCGTTGCCGTAAATTTTTTATGGTAATGTTTTTGTTCATATATTTTTGTTTTTCTTTTTTGTATATATGTAAATTTTGTAAATATTTTTCTTCTCATATATATAATATATTTTTAAATTTTTCATAGGTGTATAAGGTGTAAAACTGTAAAATTTAATTTATAACTAAAAATAGATTTTTACTATGAAGAAATAAATTAAATATTTAGTAGCAAAAAAAATATGAGTTACAATTTATTTTTCTTTTACACTACCACCGGATCGGAAGTTCGGAACACAACCTCAACTGAGAAGATCCGGTGAAAAATTTAGCGGGTTTGTCTGTTTTCTTTGTATAACTTTTCTAACGTCTTATTATATCACGGGAATTAAAAGCTAGCTCACGTAGGCTTACTACAGTATAGTATAATATTGTTTCACTATATGAGAATTTAATCTGAACCTCCCACCTATACCTAGTGCTATACAATAGTGAGCTTCATACATGTTCATACATTTTCACCGAGGTTTATGTCGAGAGACGAAGTATTGTCTCAGTTGAGACATAAAACAGAGTGCAGTACGATATGTCAGCACGTCATAAACGTCATATGTCATCCATCAGGGGGATGAAATGCATTTAAGTTAACCCCATTACTAAAGTTTAGTTTATAAAGCCTTTTGTGGTTTAAATGCGACGGCAAACACATATACATTATAGGTGTGACGACCCGTATGGCGCAGCGGTTACCGTACCGGTCTGACACGCAGTGGGTCCCGGGTTCGATTCCCGGCCAGACAGGTATCTGAATGATGAGCTTAGATTCTTGTTCTGGGTCTGGGTGTTTGTGTATTCGTCTTTGTATGTGTCCATGGCACCCACGACACAGGAGAAAATCCTACTGTGAGGCTATGAGTGTAGAAAGCGTTTTTTTTTAAGGTGTAAAGTGAAACTGAACTGTGAAGCTATGTTTACACTGGCTTTACAATGGTGAGTGCTCCGAGGAAATTTTTGACCCAGGGCCTTCGTTACTTTTTTTTCACCGCACCACTCGCCGAAGGATGAAGTTCCAACCACACTAACTGGACTCGTGGCGGTCCTCCACGGTTCGGTTTGCACGCTCGTTTTTGCCACGGACGTGCAAGTTGTGGAGTGAGCTTCCTAATGAGGTATTTCGGAGCGTTATGGCATGGAGTTCTTCAATACAGGTGCGAAAAGAGCTCTACAAAGCCTACGATGCATTGGCGACACCTCTGGTGTTGCTAATGTCCACAGGCGACAGTGACTACTTTCCATCAGGTAGCCCGTCTGCCTTACCGTTAGGTTAAAGTATAAAAAAACAATATTAATGTCATTACATAACGACACCTGCTTGGTAGAGCGGTCACTATCCGGGTTCAGCCCCGGTCAGACCAACACAAAAATAATGAATTTAGATTTCTATTCTAGATCGGGGTGTTTGTGTATTTGCTTCTGTTTATATCCATGGAATAAATTATTCAGAAAAAATGCCAGTGTGAGGCTATGAGTATAGAAACCGTTATTTATTATTTACTTGTATGCTCACGACTCCGTCCGTTTCGGTCACCTAATGACGGTAATAAGAATCCTATGTCCCAATCTAGGTGTGTGTCAAGTATCAGAAAAACCAGGCTAGTGGTTCTTGCATGACAAACATTAAAATAAACACGCTTTCTACACTCATAGCCCCACACTAGGATTTTCTCCTGTGTCGTGGGCACCATGGACACACAAAAGAATACAAAAATACCCACATCCAGGGTACCAAGGACACACACAAGATAAATACATAAACACCCAGACCCAGAACATGAAGCTAAACTCATAATTCAGATGCCTGTCTGGCCGTGAATCGAACCCGCAAGCCATTGCGTGGCAGGCCGGTAAGGTAACCGCTAAGCCACGCGGGTCAACAAAATTGTTAATAACATTTATTTATTCAAAAATACAGACACAAAACACCCCTAATACGACCCCTAACAAAAACTTCTACGGAAACCTACTTTCGTCCTAACTAGTGTCTTTACGACACACTTTTCTTCGTCCGTGATGCCGTTTGAGTGGAATTTACACTGATTCGCTTTTTGTCTAGGCTCTTCGCGGTTAAGGCTTTATTTTACGAGTTTTTGCCTATTTTATTAAGCCATTTCGTCGCTCGAATAAAGTGGTAAAATTGAACTACAGTCCCATAAAGTTACAAGAAATTAAGATGAGAGATAGAGTTTATTATACGTTATAGAGCAGTGATAGCCTAATGGTTGAAACTTGCCCTCTCGATCGGGAGGTCCGAGGTTCAAACCCAGGCACGCACCAATGATTTATGTGCGTATTAGAAATTAATTATCACTGTTTTTCGGTGAAGGAAAACATCGTGAGGAAACCTACACACCCGAGAGTTCTTAAAAAAAAAAAGTTCTCGGAGGTGTGTGAAGTCCACAAATTCGCACTTGGCCAGCGCGGTGGACTATGGCCTAAACTCTCTCATTCTGGGAGAAGACCCGTGCCCAGCAGTGGGCCAATAATGGGTTGATGCGATACGTTATAGATAAAATATAGAGTTAATTACGGATTTATTTTTTTCGGACTAAGACTAGCAGTTCAGTTTTTTTTGATCTGACTGAAGTAGCAAACGAGCATGCAGCCCACCTTAAGTAGGTGGTTACTGCCGCCCATGGACATCTGTAATCAACTACATACAGAACATGGGTTCCATCTGAAGTCAATCACAGATGCGTTGCTACTCCCGAGGACTATGATGGTCGCCTCATGTGAAAGTGTGCCGACAACCAAACCCTTCTGTCGAAACGCAATAAATGCTTCACTGGTGGTACTTCTCCGGTCGAACTACACAGGTTCTACCACCTTGAAAAAGTTAGTTAGCTCAGCTCAGCATATTATTGTTTATAGTATATAGTAATAAGAATCATTATAATGAAACTTAGAAACTTAGCATTCAGAATCGGTAGTACGTGTTTCTTACGTTTCTTTCACACAATCATTGTTTACGTTTTCGTCTATACATTGCAATCTACATTACACGTATATGTTTTTGATGGAAATGTTAGAACGTGACACATTCTAACTTATCTGACTGAAATAGCAAACGAGCTTGCAGTCGGTCGAACTACACTGGTTCTACCACAAAACTTAGATTAATACATAACATACTCGTGGTAGACGTGACCGAACGTCCCTGTAGCCTCGGGGTCAGAATAGGGCTACGGTATCCCCTGCCTGTCGTAAGAGGCGACTAAAAGGGGCTTCCGGGGTTGCAGACGGCTAGAGTATGTGTGGTCGCATACCATCGTAAAGACTAGACGGAGCGGTGGGCCCAGCCGCCCATCTGGGAGGAGCCCGATGGGGCAGCGCGCTCGGAGGATTCCGGTTGAAGTCGTTTCGAGATCCCGGAGTCCTCCTTTTCAGCGCCGAGGACGGCCACCGGGGTGGTTTTAGTGCGGTAAAAATCCCACATAACCCTGCGTCGCTCCCACGGCGTCGGGTACCTTTGGAAGGTTTCCCCCTCGAAAACAAAAAAAAAAGACGTGACCGAAACAGGCGAAGTGGCGGAAACAGCCTATTTATAAATGAATGCAATGGTACCAAGAACATTCTTGAAACAAAATATTTCATATCTGTCGACATAAATGATAACGCAATAAAGATGTCATAAATATAGCAATTATTACCGATAAGACAACATATTTTTATTACACGATTGTTAAGTAATTTATTATATCCTTCACGCTTATAATAAACCAAAATAATATAGATAAATACATATAATAGGACATTACGAGTAGCAAATAGAGGATTTGTGAGAAAACTACTACTTACTAACATAAAACCAAAAATGTATTTGGGCTCGTCCGGGATTTGAACCCGGGACCTCTCGCACCCTAAGCGAAAATCATACCCCTAGACCAACGAGCCGATGGAAGTTTTTGTTCAATTTATGATCAGCTAAATCTTATGTACGGCAAAAAGTAAAAGTTGTAACGTCATCAAATATAATAAATGCATAAATAAAGATAATGAAAAATAATGTTTACATATCGCGTACAAAAAAATGGACGACTGAGAAAGAGTTTTAATACATATTTATGCTGTTTTAGTTTTTTTTTATTTATGAATCTTTTTTAATAATTAAAATACAAGTATATATTAATCATTATAATTATTATAATGATTAATATATATTTGTATTTTAATTCTAGACTTACAAGTCTGCTAAGAGAAAGAGTTTCAGGGCATAGTCTACCGTGATGGCCAAGTTCGAATTTTTAGTCTTTATCCTTTAAGAACTTTTTTCTTTAAGTGTGTTGATTTACTTATGGAGTTTTTATCCAACGTAAAGAAGTCATAAGAAATGTCTAATATATCACATTTCATAACAATCAGTGAGGTTCTGGAATGAAACCCTGGACTCTAGATTAAGAGGATGAGTTTCAACCATTAGGCTATCACAGTATTCGTCCCTGTAGTCCGGGATCAGAAAAGGGCTACGGTATACTGACGTAAGAGGCGACTAAAAGGGGCTTCCGGGTCCTGGGGTCCTCTTTGTAGCGCCGAGGACGGCGACCGAGGGGTTTTAGTGCGGTAAAAGTCCCATATAACCCTGCGTTATTCTCACGGCGTCGGGTACCTTTTGAAGGTTTCCCCCTCGAGAACAAAAAAAGGCTATCACAGTGTTACGTTTTTCATTAATTATAAATTCTACGTACCTCATATACCTATTTGCATATATTTTCAAATCAATTTGCATATACCTGTTTATAAAAAAGTCGGTAGATATCACGGCTCATCAGACAGATGGACAACAGGGTCTAGTAAAAGAGTCCCGGTTTTACGATTTGGGCACAATGATAATTACACATTGTTAATTAACAAATTCATCTTTATTACCCACCCAAATGATATCGGGCAGAATCTCGCATAATCTGAATGTGTCGTTACATAAGAATCTTATTGCGACCTCCTTTCACTTCCGATACTGTTTTTATGTTCTGTGACTGGTTTAATTTTTAATAGAGACGATGGATTGTATTTTATATTATTATCTAATAAATTTTGCAAGGTTGTATGTGTGTTTGACAACCCTCGTGGCGCAGCGGTTACCATACTGGTCTGACACGCAGTGGGTCCCGGGTTCCATTCCCGGCCAGACAGGTATCTGAATCATGAGTTTAGATTCTGTTCTGTTCTGGGTCTGGGTGTTTGTGTATTCGTCTCTGTGCGTGTCCATGGCACCCACGACACAGGAGAAAATCCTAGTTTGGGGCTATGAGTGTAGAAAGCGTGTGTGTATTACCGTGGTAGACGTGACCGAAACGTGTAAAGCCACGTGAATAAACGAGTAAATAATAAATGTCACCTCCAGATAACTTTTGTTATATTTGTATAATTTAGATCCTTTAATTCAAACCCGGCGAACTTCGTTCCGCCTAAAAGTCAAAAAATCTTAAATTATCAGTGTTAAAACCTTCCTCTCGAATCGCTCCATCTATTATCCGTAGCGTAGTTTTAAAGATCTAACCATAAATAGGGACAGACAGCGAGAAGCGACTTTGTTTTATATTATGTAGTGATGCAGTGGTTTTAGTTTTATCACGGTAGTAGTATAGATATTATTACCGTGGTTTTATGCTATTTCTAATACACAGATAAGAGGTTAGTTAGTTAGAGGAGGTAGAGATAAGAGGTCCCAGAGGTGTCAAAATCATGTCCCATGACTACGTGTTATTGTCTCTAAAGTAGAGTCACATATAATTTCGTGACGTTGTCTTAATGCACTATTAAGACCTTAAAATTAGAGTTTTTGATCAACCGGCTCGTTGGTCTAGGGGTATGATTTTCGCTTAGGGTGCGAGAGGTCCCGGGTTCAAATCCCGGACGAGCCCTATTTCTTTTTGTTTGTCTATAAATTCATGCAAAAAAATGAGATACAAATATAGTTCAGTATAATAAAACGAAAATATACATTAGAATACTCTCATATAATTATTTTGATAACTTCTGAAAAGTGTCGCACACGCAGGCTGTATAGTAGCCAGTTTTATAAATATAAACTATGGAACAAATATTGCCATGGGAAAACTACCTTGGCAAATGCTATCAAATATACTCATGTGAAAATGGTTCTATAGATTAAACAGAGTAATTTTGACTTTAATTGTCATGTTCTTTTTATAATAATGAAGAAGCAAACGAGCATACAGTCCATCTGATGGTAAGTGGTCACCGCCGCCCATAGACATCTGTAATCAACTTCATATAGAACATAGGTTCTATCTAAAGTCAATCACAGATGCGTTGCTACTCCCGAGGACTAGGATGGTCGCCTCATATAAAAGTGTGCCGGCAACCACACGCTTCCATCGAAACGCATTGAATGCTTCACGTTAGAAATATGTGTGGCGGTGGTACCTCCCCGGTCGAACTACACTGGTTCTACCACCTTTAAATATATATGTCGGCGCGACACCACGTATTTATGAAAAACACGTCGCCGATAATAATTATTTTAGTTAGTTTAAAGATCGAAAATTGTTTGTTTATTAAATTAGCAATATTTAGTGATTTTTAGAATTGTAATTTAGTTTACCCTCCATAAATTTGTTATTGTCACCTCACCAAACATTGTTATAAAAAGGCGAACGCCTGCCGGTAGAAAAAGATTCTTGTTTAACTGTTGAAGCGATCGTACCTCCTAAACTGTGAATAAATCGAAGAAGGGTACTCCTGTGTTTTACTTGAAATCTTCAAAAATGGACAGTAATGAAGACCCCGAGCCTTCCTGACGTCACATTTTACCCATTCACTTCGTTATATACACCTATGTACTATGTACCTAAAACATCTAATCTAAAAGTTACTGTATTTTAAATAGTTTTTCTGCTTTCCTGCGATATGTACCCCATACTATTCCATGTTACATCCCATTTTATATCATAGTATATTTGAAGCACGAACAATAAATACGACTTTACGACAAAAATGGCCACGTTACCTACGCAGGAAGCTGTAACCCCATTGTAGGATGAACCCTCCACGGAGAATAAATCAATTTTATTATGCACGTTATCCTGCGAGGTTAATGACGGAGGGCCTCTGAAAACATACTTAAGTTAGAATTACGAATTTATCAAACTAAATGAGTAATTAATTATTTCGCACAATTTATGGACCTTTTACTGCACCTTTTTAGATGTTACCTATGGAAATAAGTTATATGGTTTTAATCGTAAAGTACGCTTGAATAAATTAAAGTTACTAGGAGGAAGAGGAATATGGTTTTACAGAGAAGGTACCATCGCCACACTTAATTCTGATAGTCAGAATTTTACACTAAAAAGGTTTTCATATCACTAGAAATCAATGTAGCGGTTTTATTTTATTTCTAGGGAAGTAGCAATGTATCTGAATCTTATTACTCATGTAAAAACAAGATGGTAAAAAAATATACAAAGAAAAAAACAAACCCACTGAGTTACTTGCCGGATCTTCTCAGTTGAGGTCTTCTTCCCATCCGGTGGTAGTGTAAAAAAAAAATATATGTAACTGACAATTTGTAAGTGCCTTTAAAAATAAAGACATTTCATTTTCTTTTTTTATTTTCATTTTCATCGGTGATCGGCTGAGTTGTTGAGCTGAGAACTTGGTTATAAATGTCCATTGACGGCAGTCACCATTTACTTTCAGGTGGATTGTATGTTGTACTACTTGAATTTTATAAATGAAAATCAAGGAATGATATACCTAACTTAAATACTTCTGTCGTTAAAGTAGGACCTGGATATATAATACAAAATTTATTTTCTACCGATAATCGACGATAATGGTTTGAAGTCGATTTCTCTCCTTGAAGTTCAGTAAAGTGTTTTTTTTATAACATAGAAAAAGCAAACAAACAACCTAACCTAACCCAACTGATGGTAAGTAGCCACTGCCGCCCATAATCAACCAGTCTATGTACACACCAATTTGCACTTGTCCAGCGCGATGGTCTATGGCCTAAAACTCTCTCTCTCTCGAAATGAACCCATCTGACTACATTCTTCAGACCAGAACATAGCATCTCGTAATACTGCTGTTGTTACGCATAAAAAGGAGTGGCAGTGGTGCTTTTTGTGTCGAACAACTAAGCGTTCATAATGAAATAGTGCTTCCGTAGTCAAAATAGGTGTTCTACCAACTGAATGATATATATGTTATATCTATATGCAACAATTTTGTGATTAAAGGCTTTTGTATGTAAGAATTAATGATCTACGTTAAGGTTATCCGTTTTTCACCGTTTTGACTTATGATATTTATGTTTTAAAAATAAAACCCACACAAACAAAAAGGGATTAGGATTCATTTTCCATTTTTCTCTAAAAACCATTATTCAATGATATTTTTGCAGCATAAAATCTATTAAAATATGCAATCGTATTTCCAACCAAAATATTCCGTATTCCAACCAAAATATGCTAACCAATGAAAAACCTTTGCATCCGAATTAATTAATTTGTCAGTTACGACATTTTGCGCTGAAGCGTTGGACGTATGTTTGGATGGCTTTATCAATATTTTTGAATTGCAAAAATTCTGGAGCCTTTCAAATTGAGTTAATGGAGTCTCTATTGGTGTACCGGCATTGGTTTGAAAATTCGTGGGATTATAAAATTTTATTCCCTGTCACGAAACAATTTAGTTTTGTTTTTGAAGTGAAACTTCTTTAGGCGCATGAGGGTAAAATTTTTACAGATGAAACGTCACGCCGGTATGCAACGGAAGTGTCGGAAAAGAGAGAGAGAGTGATCGAGACGATTGAGAGAGAGTAAGACAGGGCGAACGTAGCATGAGCAACTAGCCGTGGAGTGAGAGTAGGGAGCAAGCGAGTGAGAAAGATTGAGAGAAAAAGTGAGACAGAGCGAACGTCGTATCACGCCTTTTTCCCTTCCTCTTAATCTTGGAAATTTAAAGTTTTAGATTTGTATAAATATAAACAAGATTTATAAATTAGTTCGCCAAAGAAGTTTCACTTCTGACATGTGTACTTTGTACGCACGCATGTTTTTTTTTTTTTTTGTAAAGTGATGACGTGATTAAATAGCTATTCGTTTACCGTGTCACTGCTGGGCAAATGTCCTTTCTCAGGAGGAGGTTTTTAGGCTATTGTCTACTGAGCTGGCTAAGTGATAATTGGCAGACATTTCAAGGAGTTTTTTTATATATCCTTCCTTTATCGCACTATTCGCCGACGGATGAAGTTCCATCCGCATCAACTGGACCCGTGGCGGTCCTCCACGGTTCGGTTTGCGCGCTCGTTCCTGCCGCGGACGTGCAAGATGTGGAATGAGCTTCCGTCTGAGATATCTCCGGGGCGCTATGACATGGGGTTCTTCAAGAAAGGTGTAAAAAGAGTTCTCCTCCAAAGCCGGCGATACATTGGCGTCTCCTCTGGTGTTGCAACTGTCCATAGGCGACGGTGCTGCTTTATTATTAGGTTTAACTATAAAAAATATCTACATATTTTTTATATTATACATATACATAAACACACCTACGTGTGTTTATGTATAATGTAGAAAATATAATAATTTATGGTAAGTTTCGTTGAAGCAATCGAAGTTGTTTTTGGTTTTTTGGTTATGGAACTATCTAGTGAATATTATGTAGATCTTAGTTTATTTTTACATACAACTAAACAGTTGATCAAATATAAGTTGTACCTACATAATTATGCGGTAGGCCAACCAGTAGTTCTTCGGCAGAATTCTGAAAACATCTAAACTTGAAACCCAAAATCACTTGATTGTAAAACATTGCAAAACGCTTTATAAATGTAAAAATCGTCCAATTCTCTTGAAATTTAAATCACGTTAATAAGGAAATTGTCAAAGATCTGAAAAAACTCGCGGAAACTTGAAGCTTTTAGTGAAATGAAAATTTCCACTGAACTATAGGATAAGGACGCTTAGAGATGATATTGCTCGCAACAATGTGGACGGGCTTTAATGCTCATTGGATCCTTTCTCTTTGCTAAGACGGGGGTATGGTCTAAGATAAAAGATAAAGTAAGATATCTAGTAGTGTTTAATCTTTCACGTTACTTTACAAAATAACAGGAAATTTAGATAAACACTTGGTTTTATTTATATCACGAGACCGAAATGTAATGAAATGTCTTTATTTTGTATAGGCCTACGGGGGCACTTACAAATTGTCAGTTACATTTTTATTTTCTTACATTACTACTGGATCGGAATACGACCTCAACTGCGAAGATCCGGGAAGAAACTCCGCGGGTTTGTCTTTTTTTTTATTTACATCATTATTTTTTAAAATATAATTACAATCATGTTTTTTTTACATGGTAATGAAAGTTTGCTCCAGTATCGTCCGAAGCGGACGAAACCAGAGGAATAACCTATTAAAGTAAATATATATATTTACTTTATGAATAGAGTATAGTTCACACCTATTTCTAGTGTGAAGCATTTCTTACGTTTCAATGGAAGGTTGTGGTTGCCGGCACACTTTCATATGAAGCGACCATCATAGTCCTCGGGAGTAGCAACGCATCTGTGATTGATTTCAGATAGAACCCATGTGCTTTATGAAATTGATTACAGATGTGCATGAGCGGCAGTGGCCACTTACCATGAGGTGGACTGCATGCTCGTTTGCTAGTTCAGTCAAATAAAAAAAATACCTATAAATACCTATTAAATAATATAAATAAAAATTTATACAAATTTAAGTCTTTATCACAATCAAGGCATCGACGCAACGATCAAGGTCAGAGTTGGAATATACCTAATATTTGAGTAAACAATGATTTAATGTTTTCAGTACAAAAATGGGCAGTGAATAAATTCATGCAGCAATTGTTTACACATGAGTGCAAACGTAAGCAGATTACCTATAAATTGTTTTCACACTTGATCACGTTTTGCTTCACGTACAAATTCAAAACCCAATTTTATTTACGGAATTATGTGTTCGTGTCATGTATTTATAGGTATATTAGTAGTTAGATTATAAACAAAATATGTATAAATGTTTGTTGTTTAATTTGTGGTTGACGGTGGTTGTCGACACACTTTCACATGAGGCGACCATCATAATCCTCAGGAGAAGCAACGCATCTGTGATTGACGCATGTGTGATTTTTTAACCTCGATTAAAAGTAAAGAAGAGCAGATGTCGCAAATGTTGATTCTTGCCTCCTGGATATTGTATTCTTAAGCCTCAAAAGTAATAAAAATATTAAATTAAAAATAAAAAGTTCTATTGATTGAAAGCTTACCCTTTGCCAAGCAGACACATTGTTGTAAAATAAAGAAATATAAAAACGCTACAAACTTATTCCCCAACCTATTATATGTCGTCGTCAACCCATTATTGTCCCACTGCTGGGCACGGGTCTTCTCTCAGTATGAGAGAGTTTAGGCCATAGTCCACCGCGCTGGCCAAGTGCGAATTGGTGGACTTCACACACCTCCGAGAACTTTTTTTTTTTTTAAAGAACTCTCGGGTGTGTAGGTTTCCTCACAATGTTTTCCTTCACCGAAAAGCAGTGATAATTAATTTATAATACGCACATGAATCAGTGGTGCGTGCCTGGGTTTGAACCTCGGACCTCTCGATCGAGAGGGAAAGTTTCAACCATTAGGCTATCACTGCTCATTATATAGCTGCTTAAAAATGTCTATGAGCAGCAATGACATTTTATCATTAGTACTAAAACCTCTTCTACTATATACACGTATATATTTCTCTCATAAATACACGAATGCAAAAATTCGTCACTACTACTGTAGTTTCAGAAACAAGTTTAATCCTGTCTGCCCTTAACACTTAACCCGCACGCCAAAGCCGCCCCCAAGTTCCGGTTAGAAATGGAAATGACTGCCCCTATTTATCGCCTCGTATCGCCTTAGATTTGCATCCGATTTATCGGTTCGGTCGATCGGTAACTCTATGCTAATACGATTTACATTGCTGATTATTTTTAACGATATTTAATTTTTAACCCGAATATGTCAGAAAGAGGGCAATTTCTATCGAGTGTATATATGTATATTCATACGTATGTATGCGTATGTCAAATTCACACGCCGTAGCTAAAATGGCAAGACGAATTGTGTCATATTATTGTGAGATATTATTAGAATCGTTTCAGTTTGGATGGATTAATAGAGGAAATTAAATATTACTCGAAATATTAATAATAAATCGAATTCGATAGTAAACGCACAGTGCTCTTAATACGTTTTTTTTTTTATTTGACTGAAGTAGGAAACGAGCATGCAGTCCACCTGATGGTAAGTGGTCACTGCCGCCCATGAACATCTGTAATCAATTTCATACAGAACATGGGTTCCATCTGAAGTCAATCACAGATGCGTTGCTACTCCCGAGGACTATGATGGTCGCCTCATGTGAAAGTGTGCCGGCAACCACACCCTTCTATCGAAACGCATGAAATGCTTCACGCTAGAAATAGGTGTGGCGGTGGTACTTCCTGTTGGTACTTCCTCACTGGTTCTACCACCTTGTGAATAACGTTTCCGGAAAATAAAGTTTACGTTTATTACGTTTCCGGAAAAGAAAGTTTACGTTTTGCAACATACTTTACAACGATGAGCTAAAACGTTAAAAAAGTTAGTTAAAAAAATAAGTTCATACTAAGGCCATAGTTCGAATTACGAAAACATACAATCAAAGCATATGTGGTCACCCATCCGATTCCAAAACCTACTTAAAGCTGCTTAACTTAACTTAACTATAGATCTTTATATAATTAACGATTCCAGATAAATTCAGTATCCTTTGTAGGTATCTAAGAGATTTATAGCGCTACAATTCAACGCCGAACGAGTACTTGCAAATCGTTTAAGTTTTTTCGCACGTTTTTGCAAAAGAATTAATTGTTTTAATTTCGTTCATTGGTTCCTTAATGAACAGACTTTGAAAGCCCGATTGAAACCTTTTTCTGGATATCGTGTTTTATTTTGTTCTACTGCATTGTACTTGTTATTAATTAGAACATGGTTGGTTTTCCGGAAAGGGCCGGGGTTTCTCTGCACCTTTCATCTTGGGGGTTTTGCCGATAGTCACCTCGCCTGGCAAGCGTGCTGCTGCCCATCTGCAGGTTTTGTGTCCCTTAGTCGCCTCGTACGACATTCACGAGAAGAGAGGGAGTGCTGCTATTCAAGACCGACACCGACCACACAGCCAGGTCACCAGGTGGACCGATGACCTGAAGAAGACAACGGGAAACTGTTGGATTCAGAAGGCAAAGGACCGGTTGGAGTGGCGTCATTTAGGGGAGGCCTATGTCCAGCAGTGGACCTCAAAGGGCTGATGGATGGATGGTTTTCCGGTAGGACCAGTGTAATTCAACCGGGGAGGTACCACCGTCAAACCTATATCTAAAGTGAAGCATTCCTTACGTTTCGATGGAAGGGTGAGTTTGCCGGCTCACTTTTACATGAGCGACCGTCATAGTCCTCTGGAGTGGCAACGCATCTGTGGTCGACTTCAGATAGAACGCATATTCTGTACAAAGTTGATTACATATGTCCATGAGCGGCAGTGACCACTTACCATCAGGTTGAGCGCATGCTCGTTTGCTACTTGATTCAAATAAAAAAAGAAGTGTAGAAACCAGTGATTAACTTCAGGTACAACCCATGTTTTATATGAAGTTACTTACATAGCTGCATGAGCGGCATTGACACTTACCATCAAGAGGACTACATGCTCGTTAGCTACTTCAATCTCAAAGGTGGTAACATTTTAGTGTGTAATCTTTTTCTCCTCAATAACAGCTATGTTAACTACTGATGTAATCTGGTTTTAAACGACCCCCGTGGCAGAGGTTACCATATCGGTCTGACGCGCAGTGGGTCCCGGTTTCGGTTCCCGGCCAGGCAGGTATCTGAATGATCAGTTTGGATTCATGTTCTAGGTCTGGGTGTTTGTGTATTCGTCTTGTGTGTGCCCATGCTACCCACGACACAGGAGAAAATCCTAGTGGAGGGCTATTAGTGTAGAAAGCGTGTTTAAAAAAAAAGGCAGTGAAAAGATTGAATACTTATCCAAGACGTTACATTATATTTCTGAAGGGTAACTTATCAGTGACCATCCTCGGGTAAGGCTCGGGTAATTTTGTCTTGCATTAAATTTGTGCTTAGACGGCAGGCTACTTTTATTTAAATAAAAATAAATTATAATTTTAACACACAAATACAAAGAAAACACATACACACAGATATAAATACATATACTAATAGATAAGACAAAAAGTTAATGATAATATTTAATACGTAGGCCTAACCGGGGGATCGAACCCGATATCTTATCGTATCACAATCACTATCTTATTCCATGTGGATTATCAAAAAACGTACATATATTTGCATGTTAGCCTCGCATATTCCCGGTTAAATCGCGACATATTCCCAGACTAGCGCCGACAGGAAATGTAATTACCGGTGCAAGAGGCCCCGCGGCCTTTCGGGACCTAGATATTTAATGCTGCACTTTCTCACAGTATTCATATAAGTTAAAGTCGCTAGTTTATTGCGTACAACAAACAGAATTAAATCAGACAGGAATCATTTATTTCAAAGTTACAATTTGACACTTAGAATTAGTAATTAAACTTGTTTTTTTTTTATGTTTCTTATTTAATGTAATTTTGATGATAAAAATATATCACTACATAGTATAAAACAAAGTCGTCTCGCGCTGTCTGTTCCTATGTATGCTTAGATCTTTAAAACTACGCTACGGGCTTTAATGTAGTTATTTTTATTAGATAGAATGATTCAAGAGGAAGGTTTTTACGTATAATACATGCATAATATGGTGGAGGAATAATGATAATTTTAATTTTTTGACTTTTAGGCGAAACGATGTTCGCCGGGTCAGCTGGTTTATTATAATACTTTACAATTCAATATTAACTAGTCGATAAGATAGAATAGTTTAATAGTTAAATGTCCTTGATGTTTCGGACTATTGCAGGCGAGAAAATTATATTGTTCTCTTGATGAAAAATTGTTTTATTAAATAAGAATAATTATATAGTTTATATATTGTTTTTTGTTATCTTTGCTTTAATTTCAAGATTAAACTTGTGATGTGGATAACAGTTTTTTACAATGACATTAATGACAATTGTATTTTACGATTTGATTGAAGTAGTAAACGAGCACGCATTCCATCTTATAGTAAGTGGTCAGTGCCGCCCATGGACATCTGTAAGTACCTTAATGGAGAACATGAGAGGTAACATTTTATACATAGTGTTCGCCGCAGACCTGTCTGCCTTTGTTATGTATATAAAATGGTGGATTATACTTCAGAAACCCTCCAATCTTGTGCGATATTCAAACTTACACTCAGCAAAGTTACATTTTAAAAATTATTTCAAATCAGTTTTAATTAATCAAAGCGAAATCAAATCGTAATATCCGATCTCTTTATTGTACTTTCTTTACAAGAATCCATTAGATAAAGCATATTTTAAATAAATTAGCTTCGAAACTCCAATGAAAACTCTTAGTAGTTTTTCTGAAGCGATAACTCAATCAGCTAAGTGCTTGCATTTTGCAGTAAGTCTACAGAAGGTGCAATAATGGATCGGGGAATATATTTTAGCTGCCGTGTTTTCCTTCGCTAGCTGGAGGTGTTTCATTTTATATAAGTGTTGATTTTTTTTTGAAGTAAAGCTTCTTTAGAAGCGTTGTGATTTGAAACTCGATAAAACTAAAATGCGTTAGATAGCGACAACAATATTATATAATGTCTTATAAGTTAATCCTTGCCCTACGTTTTAACCCAGCACGCCTTTTTTTCCGAGCGGTGCATGGTTATATGGAATTTTTACCGCACTAAAACCCCCCCGATAGCAGTCCTCAGCGCTACAAAGCGGACTCCGGGATCTTCAAAGGAACGCAACCGGAGTCCTCTGAGCGCATTGCCCCATCGGAGTCCTCCCAGATGGGCTGCTGGGTCCACCGCTCCGTGGTCTAGTCTTTTAGTCGCCTCTTACGACAGAGGATGCCGTAGCCCTATTCTAATCCCGGAGCTACAGGGACGAACCCAGCACACCTTAGACTGTTTGTATACGGAAAAATATATATGTATGCCGGTACAGTTTTTGGTTTTGAAACCAGGTCACTAAAACTTTGAATATAGTGATACTCCCTGATAGCAAAAGTTTTATGGACTTACATTATGCTTAAAGCGTGATATAAAAGTAAAAGATTGTGAGAAAGAATGGATAGATGTTTGTTAAGCTTTCGTGCAAAAAGTACTAAATAGATATGGATAAAATTGGGACACAGATATTTTATGTCTTTGATTAATACATAGGAGACTCTCAGCTATAGTAAAATAGAGGCACGGGAAAAGTCAAGCATTATATATTTTATTATTGATTTCTTATAAATATGTAGGTAATATTATAAATACGATATCTTAATAGGTGGTAAAACTAGTGTAGTTTGCCCAGGGAAGTACCACCGCCACACTTATTTATAGCTTGTAGCTGTTCGTGCGTTTCGATGGAAGGATGTGGTTGCCGGCACACTTTTATATGAGGCAACCATCTTAGTTCTCGGGAGTATTAACGCATCTGTGATTGACGTCAGATAGAACCATGTCTGTATGAAGTTGGTTACAGATGTCTCAGGGTGGCAGTGACCACTTGCCATCAGGTGGACTGCATGCTCCGTTGCTAATTTAATCTTATGAAAAAAAACAATGTTTGAGAGGATGTATGTTTGTTACTCATTCACGCAAAAAGTAAAGCTGTCAAAGCGCATTTCACTGAAATTTATTACCCAGATAGCTTAAGACTTAGATTAGACATAGAGGCTATTCCTTACCGTTAGACGTGACCAGTGAGAAAAGTCGTAAGAATAAAGTAGAATAAAAATCCTTTCACAATGACCTCAGGTTGTCAGCACTATTAACGGACGCCTCAAACTTCGTAAGTACGAAGTTCAAACTTAAGTATTTAACCAGCAAATTAATTATTTGGTGTTCGCACTCATTATTTACCAAGTTCCAGCGACGAAAAGGTCGTAACCGGGTTTTAGGAGTTTCAGACATTAAAAATAAGATAAGAGATTTCTGATTTTGAATTTCTCTAAACCGCATCTTTTAAAGAATCTTTTTGTGTTGAACAGAAAATAGTTTAGCTGTAAAGCAATTTGCATGTAATCAGGTAATCAGCGGGTAGTCTACAATAGAAAACATTTCTACGCTTGGTACGGTAAATAATTTAAAAAATCGGTTGTCTGTAAAGACGGTTTACTGACGATAGTTGAACGTTATAAGAAAATACTGATGGAATGGTTGCATTTTTTAAAGAAAATTCAAATTTTATTTGTTTGATAGATATTTTGTATGGATATAGAGAAGGAGGTAAATGGAAATCACAATAGAATTGATCAAGTTACATTTATTTGTACGAATTGGCCGATTGAGCCTCTTTGCCGCTAGTTCCACGCGCTCGCGTGCACTTCAACCCTTAAATGGAACGCCTCTGAGCGAGGTAACGCCGCATGAGTCATGATTTGGTGCGTGCAGCCGGCTCCATCAAATTATAAGCCGTTGTCACGTCAAAAATATACGTAGTATGCTTCTATTTTGTCTGCGAATCAGGCATATCCCTATTATATTCAATCTTATAGTTTTTTTTTTTGTAACACATAAAACATTAAGATTTACCAAAGATAGTAGAACCATCTTAGTTCGACCGAAGAAGTACCTCCGCCACAATTATTTCTAGTGTGAAGCAGTTCTTGCGTAGGAAGGATGTTGCACAGATTTAAATGAGGCGACCATTTTAGCCCTCGGGAGTGGCAACATCTCTGTAATTGACTTCAGATCGACACCATGTTTTGTATGAAGATGCTTACAATTGTTCACGGGCGGCAGTGACCACTTACCATCAGGTGGACTTCATGGTCGTTTACTACCTTAGTCTTTTAAATCTTATACAGACGAATCGAGAATTTCCTCCTACTTTGAAGTCGATTAAAAAACGTGCGGCACTCGGGGACTGCCGCGGTAAAGCTATTGCATAGCATTATTTATCAACTTACGCAATTATAATTATTTATTTATTTATGAGTTTTTTTTTTCTTTGGTATTAATTTAAGTTTTTTTCTTTGATACTATATACTTTCTCACAAGCAGCTGATTACATATTCGTCTGATTTCCGAGCAGCACGTCTCAATCTGTACGAGCTTCGTACTGTCGTACCATATACATACACGTTACGGGAATACGCTACGCGAACTACATGGTTGGCGTAGTGGGGCGTGTTAGGTTTTTTTCGTTACGGAATTTCTGAATTCGGTCACCACGTTCAAAGCCCGCGATAAAGGCTATACAATTAAAAAAGAAAAAAATGTATATATCAACATAATAAATAGCATTTACAGACTTAAAATAAAATACCAAATGTAAATAATACTCGTAGTTTATTAAGTCGAAATAGAAGATTGTACAGATCTAGAGAGATTAGCAAGACCAGTTAATTACTACGGTTTCCTTGACCTTAGTATCTTCAGTAGCTTTAGTTCTGCGGTAGAGTTATTTAGAGTTTGATGGTAATCTGCAAACTTGTGTAGAGCAGTAAACCGACTCTACCATTTGGATATAAACAAAACACATTACTTATCTAAGTTTATACTGTTTATAGATCTAGGAAACACCAGTGGGAATTCTAGTTTTGTATTATATTGTGTATGATATTTTCTATGAACGCTGTTATATCTTTAAAATATATTCATACTATTATGAATATAGTTTAACTAGGGATATAGTGCTATAGTTTTTCCGTAGCTATGATAATGTAACAATATTCCTCGTCAACCCATTATTATTGTCCCACTGCTGGGCACGGGTCTTCTCTCAGAATGAGAGAGTTTTAGGCCATAGTCCACCGCGCTGGCCATGTGCAAATTGGTGGACTTCACACACCGAGAACTTTATTTTTAAAGAACTCTTGGAGATGTAGGTTTTCTTGCGATGTTTTCCTTCAGCGAAAAGCAGTGATAATTAATTTCTCATACGCACATAATCAGCGTGCCTGGGTTTGAACCCTGGACCTCCCGATTGAGAGGGCAAGTTTTAACCATCAGGCTAACAGTGCTTTATTCCTAGTTTGAAATATGTCCAATGAAGGAGCGCAGCTAGGTACTAATGATACGAGGTGACCGGGCTGCATGGACCCGGCTATATTGGCTATATTGGCAACATTTTTATTAGTGATCAATTTTCAGATATATAGATCTAGTGGAGCTGGCGACCATTTATTTGTTGAAAAGTTGAAAAGTCGGTGGGCGATGATTTAACCCACGGTACGACTTATAACAAGCATTTTTGCTTTTTTGTTACATATCTTTACTCTTCATTCGGGCCCCTAACTAATTTGAATACGGGGCCCTACAAGATACCCTATGTCACAGGTTCAATGGTCACTAGCAACGTTATACGACGGTCAAACAGTTAATACTCGTATGTCTTATCATTTGATGAAAAACAGACAGAAAATAAATTATATTTTATGATGTTATTTCTGTTTAAAATTTGTAAAGTTGTTGTTACTTCTATACAACAAAACAGTGTCGCGAAATCCAATTCATTATGTACCAAACAAATCCAACAGCACAAAAACCAACCACAAGCTAAGGCCATAAAGTTTAATCTCGCGACATTGATTTACGGTATTATGTTACAACAAACAAAACTAAGCCTCATATCACATACATACGGAACAATTCAGTTTGCGGACGAAGTAAAAAATCATACGGATATATATGATATGATATATATATGATATATATGATAACAGCTTACAGTCTATATATATGACAATTCTACCCTGTTGAGTTCACTCTGTAGGTATATATAGACTGTAAGCTGTTGATGTTAGGGTTTATCAATACTTGTCCTACTATTAAGGGCAAAGTCTTCTACCAGAATCAGATGAGGTTGTTTTCATGCTCTACCTAACGATAAGGCTGATGGGCTACCTGATAAAGGGACCGAACCTATGAACATTTGAGTTCTGAGAAGTCGCCAATGTGCTCCGGGAATTCCTCAAAAGGAAGCTCATCAAGATACTAGAAGACTAGGGAAAATTTAAATTGGCAGAATTTATTAACTTCACTAGATCTCTTTTGAAGTGACCTAGATCCCTGTAGTTCTGGGATTAAAATAGGGCTACGGCATCCCCTGCCTGTCGTAAGAGGCGACTAAAAGGGGCTTCCGGGGTTGCAGACGACTAGAGTGGGAGTTGGAACCGATCGGTCAGGCAATCCCGGGAAGGACGGCGGTATGGGGAAACGGGCTCGGAGAATTTCCGGTTGAAGTAATTTCGAGATCCCGGAGTCCTCCTTTTTAGCGCCGAGGACGGCCACCGGGGTGGGGGGGGGGGGGTTAGTGCGGTAAAAATCCCACATAAGCCTGCGCCGCTGTCACGGCGTTGGGTACCTTTTGAAGATTTCCCCATCGAGAACAAAAAAAAAAAGATATACAACACCTATCTGGTCATGAGGACTTTGATAATTATTTTCAATATGCACTTGACCTAACTTTGAAATGAAATGAAATGAAATGAAATGTCTTTATTTTGTATAGGCCTACGGGGGCACTTACAAATTGTCAGTTACATTTTTTTCTTACACTACCACCGGATCGGAATACGACCTCAACTGAGAAGATCCGGCAAGAAACTCAGCGGGTTTGTCTTTTTTTCTTATTTACATTCATTTTTTTTAATATTATTACAATCATGTTTTTTTTACATGGTAATGAAAGTTAGCTCCAGTATCTTGCCTTACAGTTCAGTAAAAGAGAGCCCTGTTTGGCAAGATACGCTACACTTTGACATTTATATCGGAATCTGAATTTGACCACGAATACAGACTGGGAAGTCTATCTTCAAATAGGTTTTATTCCTATGAACATTTCTGGGTGGTAGAACCAGTGTAGTTCGACTGCCGAAGTACGACCGCCACACCTATTTCCAGCGTGAAGCATTTCTAACGTTTCGAGGGAAGGGCGTGGTTGCTGGCACACTTTTATCTGAGGCGATCATCGTATTCCTCGGGAGTAGCAACGCATCTGTGACTGACTTTAGATAGAATCTATGCTCTATTTGAAGTTGCTCACCGATGTCCATGGGTGCCAGTTACCACTTACCATCAGGTGGACTGCATGCTCGTTTGCTACTTCAATCAGATAAAACAAACATTAAACTAAAATGACTCCTATCTATATCACCAGACTAGCACCACTTTTATTCATATTATCAAGCTATGTCTTATGTCTATTGAAAATTCCACTAAACTTAACTATCACCCTGTTGAGTTCACTCTGTAGATATATTTAGAGATATATACGGATCGTACCGACATGTCCGTCGGTGAACCGCGGAATTCATTGCGGTGTTGTCATATTAGGCTGTTGACAACGCTTCGTGCAATGTATTGGCTATATGTCACTTCGCCAAGTGATTGTGATCTGTGTTTCATCTTACAATACGCTTGTTAAATCACACGTATGATTATTGTCATTGTGCATTTTTGAAACTATGTAGCTCTGGTCTACTTTTTGGTCTTTTAAATCGAACTTAAAGTGATCATGACATATTATGTTGAAATTGTTTATGAAAGAAAATTCAGACGAACATTACACAATATTACATTTCAAATAACCTACATAAGCAAGAAGATCTGTTAAATAATGAATAATCAGGTATAATATTCAGATAACATATTTCTTAAAATTAAAATAAAGCCGTATCCACCCCTAATAAATTTATTTAAATCATCGCCCAGAATATACATCTAAAAGCAAGTAACCTCAGTTGAAGTGAGAATCCATTATAAAAATGAGAAAATATAACAAAGGAGTCCAACGGATGAGATCAAGAAATTTGAATGAGGGTTCAACCTTTGCGTGATAATAAAATAAGGCTTACAAAAGAAGACATAATACTGGACCTGAATTATATGGAGAAACTGAATTTAACACTACATTCCGAAACTGAGGTCGACCGCAATAAAAGGAATGAAGTGGCGTCACACGCAAAATGTCCCAAAAATGTAACAGCGGAGGTATCTGGACAAATATAATTTTATTAGGAATATTTTATGACACGACTAAATTCATGAGTCCCCTAAAAGTTTTACGGCGTTTCCTTGTATCGGACCTGGGCGAGGAACATAAACCCCGTCATGCGTGGACTTAGCACAAAAACGCGTATAAAGCTTATTTTATTGTTAATGTCTTATTTTCGGATATAGGCGGCATTTTTTTCATCGACTTTTCCCTTACAATATACAACGGTTGTCAAGTGGAGAAAGATTGGATTCCAATCACAGGAGTAAGTAAGATTGAGGAATTGAATTTCGGTACTTGAGCATTTAATAGGATAGAAAAGAAATGGGAATTTATTGTTGTACAGAGCCCACTTATTGCTTTAATCGAGAACTTTCTTCTTAACGGATCAGCCAATAATCGGAATAAAAAGAAAGATTAAGGAACCGACTGAAATTGAATGACATCACATCGAAGATAAATACTAATATACTCGACATTCGTATAATCATGCCAAAACAAAGCATAATTTATAAAGAATAGCTTATTTTTTTACCAAATCAGAATAGTTAACAAGCAGGCAGTTCACCTAATGGTAAAAGACCATCTGTAAACATCCGTAAGTCATCTCATATAGAATTGGGATGTTATGGTAGTTTAATCATTGACGCATTATTACTCCCGAGGATTAAATGGTTTTTCCTCCTTACTTCCTCGTTAACCCATTATTGTTCCACTGTTGGGCACGGGTCTTCTCGCAGAATGGGAGAGTTTAGGCCATAGTCCACCGCGCTGGCCAAGTGCAAATTGGTGGACTGTGTATGAAGTCTCCGAGTTTTTTTTTTTTACGAACTCTTGGGTGTAGGTTTCCTCACATTAATTTGTAATACGAACAGGAATCAGTGGTGCATGGCTGTGTATGTACCTCAGACCTCCCGATAGAGAGGGCAAGTTTCAACCATTTGGCTATCACTGCTCTAGGGAGCAAGTTTCAACCATTAGGCCATCACTGCTTTACTTAAATGGTCACCTCATATAAAATGAACCAGGTAGCATTCAACCCTATTATCAAAACACGAAAACTGTTTCCCGTTAGTAATTAGTATGACGATGGAACGTCTCCTGTCAAATCATACTGATTTTACCACCTGTAAATAGTACTTTTTTTTTTGTTTTCGAGGGGGAAACCTTCAAAAGATACCCGATGCCGTGGGAGCGACGCAGGGTTATGTGGGATTTTTACCGCACTAAAACCCCCCCGGTGGCCGTCCTCGGCGCTGAAAAGGAGGACTCCGGGATCTCGAAACGACTTCAACCGGAATCCTCCGAGCGCTCTGCCACATCGGGCTCCTCCCAGATAGGCGGCTGGGCCCACCGCCCCGCCTAGTCTTTACGACGGTATGCGACCACACATACCGCCGCCCTTCCCGGGATTGCCTGACCGAACTGTTCGAGCTCCCACTCTAGCCGTCTGCAACCCCGGAAGCCCCTTTTAGGCGCCTCTTACGACAGGCAGGGGATACCGAAGCCCTATTCTGACCCCGAGGCTACAGGGACGGTAAATAGTACTTAGTGTAGGTTAATGATTGTACGGTCATATATTAAGGTGATTTGTATTGTGATTCGCAACGCTGCTTCAATTAAAGTAACTTAAAGGATCAACACGCTTTCTACACTCATAGCACCACACGAGGATTTTCTCCTGTGTCGTGGTTACCATGGACTGAATCTAAACTCATCATTCCGATACTTGTCTGGTCGGGAATCGAACCCGGGACCCATTGCGCGTCAGATCGGTACGGTAACCGCTCCACCACGGTCGTCTAAGATAAGATAGATTTAGTATAAGAAAAAATATGAAGGTAAAAATTTTCCGGTTATTCTCCATCCTCAATGAATTCATTAATACTACCTAGATTCTAAGAGATTGTCATGGGTATAGAATTTTAGTAGCTGTTGAACATGGAGTTTACTGTCCTTACATTTGATAGTTATGTAAATACATACATAACAAATATAAGAACAAAATGCTGTTCGTCTTCAAATGTCAGAAGTCGAAAACAAACTTCACTGTTTGTAACATGGGTTAAGCCCTCTAGCGGCACACACTTCCTAATGTACAGTTTTCAATTTAAACATTAGGGTCAACAATTATTGAAACTATGAGAAAGTAATAAATTCCCTTTTGCATTTATATAAAACTATATTTTGCTCACAGCTTTGTCCACTTTGATTATTTACCATGATAGAGCCTCGTATTCATGGTAAACATTTGTTTAGCAACACGGTTGCATAAGCATGTCGCCGAGTTGCTGTCAACATATATCATAAACAATGTTTCATCATCTATGTTTATGAACTGTTTATAAACTGTTTACAGAGATGATGAAAATTTTTGAAACATTGTTTATTAACAAATGTTGCCTAACTAATACGAGGCTTTAATGGTATAACTTTTTGACATTTTCCTCAAGAAACATTTTAAAGCAGACTGGCGTGTGGACAATATATATTTATTAAACAAAGTTTAGAGTTCTAGCCGTTCATCAACAACGTTGATAAACTGTTGCTAAACAAATGTTTACCATGAATACGAGGGTTAAAGAGTAGTTAGTAGTTAAAGTGTTCACCTAGGCCATAAAGTATATGGGTGCTTAATTTTATACAACTAGGTTCAGTATTTTTTCCTTAAAAGGTTTTGACGCAAATATACAAACATCCTCACAAAACTTTGGCATTTATAACATTGCTAGCTCTTACACGCGGCTTCGCCCGCACGGTTAAAGGGAATTAACATTAGCAATTGATAGCGTGATTCAGAACTTGCGAATGAATTTTACTAACGCCATCTATTAACAACGTCTGGAACTACTAAATATGTACCAACTAACAAAACTTCGATATTTTCATGGGAATGAGAGAGCGCGGTAAAAAGTAGCCTACGTCACTTCCGCCTTCCTATCCCCCAGCAAACAAACCATATCATACAATAGCTATATGGCGACGTGAAAGGGTAACAAACAAACACACTTTCACATTTATAATATTAGTATGGATTAGTATGATGTAACTTTTGTATTAATGAAGAAGCAAGACTACAACAAGAAACAGCGAAATAGCTATTTAATATAATCGCTTTGTTTAGTTAAATGTAATCGAAAATTTCAAATACGTAATATCTTTGATGTTTATAATTCCTTTTGACATCCGTCAACTTTGACTTCCGTCATAATAAATAAAACGTCAAAGTGTCAGATGCTTAATGTACATCAACAGCTGAAACTGTTTATTGAAGTGAAACTTCTTTAGGCGCATGAGGGTAAAATTTTTACAGATGAAACGTCACGCCGGTATGCAACGGAAGTGTCGGAAAAGAGAGAGAGAGTGATCGAGACCGATTGAGAGAGAGTAAGACAGGGCAAACGTAGCATGAGCAACTAGCCGTGGAGTGAGAGTAGGGAGCAAGCGAGTGAGAAAGATTGAGAGAAAAAATGAGACAGAGCGAACGTCGTATCACGCCTTTTTCCCTTCCTCTTAATCTTGGAAATTTAAAGTTTTAGATTTGTATAAATATAAACAAGATTTATAAATTAGTTCGCCAAAGAAGTTTCACTTTTGACATGTGTACTTTGTACGCACGCATGTTTTTTTAAGTAGGTAGGCCAGTTTCCCCTGTAGTTCCGGGATCAGAATAGGGCTACGGTATTCCTTGCCTGTCGTAAGAAGTGACTAAAAGGGACTTCCGGGGTTCCGGGCGTTAGGAGAGGGAGCTCGAACCGTCCTGCCACGCGACCCCATGTAGGACGACGGCATGTGTGGCCACATGTTATCTTAAACACCAGGGAGGCGCACTGAGTACAATGCTCACTGGGAAGAGCCCGAAGAGGGCATCGCGCTCGGAGGATACCGGCAGCGGTCCGTTGGAGATCCCGGCGCCCTCCACACAGAGTCGAGGATGGCCACCGGGGGGGGTTTTAATGAGGTAAAAATCCCACATAACTCGGCGTTGCTCCCACGGCGTCGGGTACCTTTCGAAGGTTTCCCCCTCGATATCAAAAAAAAGGCCAGTTTTTAAAATGTCAATTTGTTTTTACATCTTATTATAATAGAATATTTTATCTTTGACTTCGATTTTAATTTTTTGTATTTATTATAATTTAATGTATTTGTTATATGTAATATTTAAGTAATCTGTAATTCTTTGTACATATAATTGTTGATGTTTTGATATGGAAAGTTACTTACTAAAAATAATTTTACAAATACTTTAATTTAACCTAATAATAAGTAAATATTGACAGATGTTAAATTGTTGAAATTTTAAAGATAATTAATGAATATTATAAGTAATCCATATATGTATAGGTACTAACACATTTGACTACATCTAACGAATTAGTCTCCCTGTAATGTTAGTGAAGATGATTAAATAAATAATTATAGCAAATACTCATGAAACAAAACAAATATAGCACTACCAAATTTCCAGTGTCAAAAATTATGCCCGTAACACTACGGGAACACATTTTGGTAGTTTATCTCAATTTTCAGTTCTATCTACTGTTATTTAGCACACGAAATTTTGTGATATAAATTTCAATATAGCTTCTAGTCGAATTTACCCTAGCACCGAACATAATGGTGTGATGAGTTTCAGTGAGGTAGCTTATCCCGAGAGTATATGTTTTCAGTAAAAGGTAAAAGATATGAATTTGTCACGAGCTCTATAAATACGTTTATATTTCCGCTACTTCTTTTGAATTTGGTATACATATTGAAAGTGTCGGCGTCATTGTTATTTTTTCTGTTAAAACATTAATGGATTGTTCAAGGTAGTTTATAATGTATGTTGTTATTTTATTTAAGTTCTCGCATTTTATTGTAATAGTTGATTATAATAGCTATTAAAATATAAAATAACTTAATTATATGTGTATACAAAATAATAACTTAAATTTAAAAAGAAACGAAATGCCAAATTAAAAATAAAAATCTGCATCCAAATTACTGTCTATAGGATGAGTTCTCAGAATGCTGGCAACATTACCTCGTTGAATAGCAAGGCTAATTCGTTGACCGAGGTATGTGCCAGCTTTCTGATCATTCGTTGACTCTATCAAACATTTGGACAGATGCTTAAAAAATAATTTGTTCAAGCTAACAAATACCTATATATGATTTATTTGTGACGTGACCGATTATAATAACAATAATATCTTATATCTTTATTTGCTGAAATGTGGTTACAAAGTTGGTCAGTACATAATGTAATACAATGGCGTACAAATTAATCATTGGATACTTCCATATGTGGCTTAAAATCTGTAATTAGAATCAGGGCATAACTTTTGATCTGTTAGGAGTTAATAACAGATGTTCATAAGTTACAATATTTACTTCATATCCAGTGAATTACACACTAGTATGCAACTACAGTTCCACAAAAAAATGTTTTAGTGCTTTGATATTGTTGTAATATACAAACTTATAATTGTGTAACGTTAGAAAAAGAAAGGTTTGTCATTTGTATTTTGACAATGTTACTTAAAATAATGGTATATGGTGCAATGTTTTTCCAGCTATAATTATCTATACTATAATAAATCTGTAAGAGGTCGCTGTCTGTACATGGAATAAATTTAGGTGAAAACCATTTCTAGAGGTCTTTAATACGATATAGAACCCAAAATAATGGTTTTTAGAAATCTTTTCTGTTTGTCTGTTTGTCTGTTTATCTGTTTGTCTGTTTGTCTGTTTGTCTGTGTGTTTGAAAACGCTAATCTCAGAAACGGCTTATCCAATTTGAATATAATTTTCACGGATGTATTGTGGGAAACTTCACTTAACATTTAGTGTTTATTTTATGTAAATCGGTTTATAAATAAAAAAGTTATGTCAATTTAAAACTACGCAGTATTTATACTGTGTGCGAGATAAGTAACTGAATAGTTGAATTGGTTGAATCTAAACATGTTATGGTCTGTAAAATGTATTCCTTTGTTATGTATTTTTTATTGGTTATGTGTGTACCTATGTTATTTGATACTATACAAATCTTTATCTCTATATCTATATATACTTATACTTAGATAAAAACGAAAGGATGCTCTCTCACTCATCTATTGAATAAACATCGTAGAGCCTAAACTGCTAAAGATACAAATATGATTTTTACTAGGGGTTCCTTTTATGACGTAGACGTCAGTTAAGAATGAATTTTCTGAACCTCCCCCCCCCCCAATTTAACCCAAATAGGAGATGTAAGTTTGTATGAAAGTCAGTCAATTTTGAGGCCACCTCAATAAAATTTAGTATTTTGCTTTGGTTTTTATGTTAAAACATAGTTTTAAAACGACTTCCAAAAAGGAAGAGGTTATCAATTCGTCTGTATTTTTTTTGTTTTTTTTTTTATTTTATATTTGTTACTCGATTTCTCCTCACTGGGTGAACGGATTTGGATGATTTTTTTTTTCATTTGAAAGGTAGTGCGCGTCATGGGGTCCCATTTATTTTTAGTTCACTTTTGACAGTGGCATCCATAAGAAAAGCGCATAAGTGTGATATTTGCATTTACGATGTGCGCGATAAATAGATGAATAACTCAATTTCCCGCCAACCGATTTTCATGATTTTTCTTTTATTTGAAAGAAAAGGGTACTCTGATGAGTTTGATACGGTTCTGATCATAGGGTCCATTTCTTTGAAGCAAATTAACGAAATCAGCGATACTCGGCCAAACCTAAGCTGTAGGAGTCCAATTGGGTTGAATGTAGAATGAGATTACTAAGCAGATATTTCCTACAAAAATTTACCTTCAACTCTTCAATCCTGATGATGCAGGGGTACTGCTAGCCTGAACCGTAGAAGTAAGTCAATTTGTTTTTATGGATATATAATAAGATTGTTAAACAAATTCATGGGACAAAAATTTGATCTTCAACTCCTCAACCCTGATGATGTAAGGGTATTTCAAGAGTAAACCGTAGGAGTTGGCTATTTGGTACTTACGATTATGTAATAAAAATACCAAGCAAAGATACACGGTACAAATTTTGACCTTCAACTCCTCAACCCTGATGATGCAGGGTTACTTCAAGCCTAAGCCATAGGAGATGGCCAATTGGTGCTTTCGGGTATGTAATATGATTACTAAGCAAAGACACAAAATGAAAATTTCGACCTTAAACTCCTCACCCCTGATGATGCAGGATACTGCTAGCCTAAACTATACGAGATGTGCATTTGGTGCTTTCAGGTATTTAATATAAATACTAAGCAAAGACTCATGGTGAAAATTTTGACCTTTAACTCCTCAACCCTGATGATGCAGGGATACTTCAAGCCTAAGCCATAGAAGTTAGCTATTTAGTGCTTTCAGGTATGTAATATAATTACTAAGCAAAGACACATGATGAAAATTTCGATCTTCGACTCCTCAAGCCTGATGATGCAGGGTACTGCAAGCCTAAGCCATAGGAGTTGGTCATTTAATGCTTTCGGGTATGTAATATAATTACTAAGGAAAGATACATGATGACAATTTCGACCTTAAGCTCTTCAGCCCTGATGATGCAGGGTACTGCAAGCCCAAGCTATAGAAGTTGGCTCGCAAGTGTTTACGTATAAGTAATAAGAATATTAAGCAAAGACACGGAATATTTTTTTTGCCTTCAACTCCTCCCTGATGATGCGAGATAGTGCAAGCTTAAATTATAAAAGGTAGTCACATAATGCTTACGGTTGTTTTTACTATATATTATAAGTTTAATGACAGCTCATTAAACTGAAATGTGATTAATAAACTAAACTTCAATTCATCAGCCCTGATAATCTAAGTACACAACCTACTTAAGCCGTATGAGTTTGGTACTTATTGATTACAATACATTACAACCCGTTCCTGAGAGAACATTATGATGAAAAGTGTCACTTTGAATACCTGAATCCTGAAAATGCAGGAGTATTGTCATGTTATTGTTAAGAGTTGGATTTAGCTGTAGCTTTTTAAACAGGATGGGTTAGGTTAGGTTGGAACATAAAAGAAAACATAAAAAATAAGCGTGCAGGGTGCGGCAGCGCCCTGAGAGCGGGTGCGCCCTGTTCGCATGAATTGTAAAAGTGTTTTGATTATGTCTTCTGCTTTACAAAGAACAATGCGGGATTTAAGCACACAAATAGCCCGATGCACCTCTTAAAAGATCTTATCTTTGGCCACATGAATCAAAATATGAACTTAGAATATATGTCGCTGTTCAGTGATATTCAAATTTACTAATGATTTCTTTGTTATCCAGAAAATTTAAAATCAATCTTTATATCGATACGTCTTCGTTTAAATGTGGAGGAGTTGGTTGAAAAAGTATATCCCGATATTGTTAATACAACCAATAACACTATAAATTGGTTCCAAAAGACGGCTATATACCCACCAATGAACGTGTCGATAAAATAAATGTTTTTTTTTTTTCAAAATTTAAAGCAGCGTCACAGACCTACTATTCGGTAGACACAGTCATTGAGATGGAGGAAGTAGTACATTATCCAACAGAATTTTTAAATTCCTTAATGCCTTCCGGAACTCCTGAACACAAATTAATATTAAAAGTAGGTTTACCTATAATCTTAGAAATTTTAATCCGCCAAAATTACTTCAAATAGTATTTTTCAATTCGGAAAAATTCAAATCAATCTTTATAATCGATACGTTTTGGTTCAAATGTGGAGGAGTTGATTGAAAAAAAGTATCCCGATATTGTGAATGAGACCACTAAGAATGTAAATTGGTTAAAAAAAGCGGTTTACAATATTAGAATTCGTCTAATTTAAAAAAAAATACATAACAATACGTTCCTACCCACAAATACACACTTTAAATTCGTTTTTTCACTCTGTGTTTGACCAGGTAATCCTTGAGCGGCCAAACCAATTTTAATGTTACTACTTTTTATCATAGAATTCCCATGGTGTCGAGATTTGAGCAGGAAAAACTTTGTGACACGTTGATTTGCACGCGGGCAAAGCCGCGGGTACAGCTAGTATGAAATAAATAGTGTTAGTTGTAAAGTTCACGAGTTTTACTTTATTTCCAACAGATATACCTATTGAATTCAGAAATAGGTGAACCATCTGATACCTATCAAATGGTTCATCTATTTCTGAATTCAATTGTATTTTGACAATGTTACTTGAAATAATGGTATATGGTGCAATGTTGGTCTAGCTATAATCATGTGAAATAAATAGTGTTAGTTGTAAAGTTCATGAGTTTTACTTTATTTCCAACAGATATACCTATTGAATTCAGAAATAGGTGAACTATTTGATGCCTATCAAATGGTTCACCTATTCCTGAATTCAAGGTCACTTAGACTCGTACTATTTTCAAAACACTTAAGTATTTCAAATCCAAGTGACACTTTCGGAATCGTCAGTTTGTTTGTAACCGAGTTAGTGTTTCAAACAGTAGGCTAAGTTGGAAAGCGTCTGCGGTCAGACCACGTTGGAATCTGAGAGGATTCCAACTTGCTACTTCGTCCGCCGCTTCCAGAATCTTATTACTGGAGTGTCTGTGCTCCACTTAAAAGTTATAGGCTGATAAATTTACTTTGGCAACTGTTGTCTTCTCAGTTGATACCCAGTAGCAAATCTTTTCGTTACAAAGTGTTTGAGAAACGTGCCAAGAAAGGAAAATTTTGACGATATATTTAAAATTTTGGAAGTAGGTTAGTTTTAAGTAATAAGAATTCATTTCAAACGACATTCATAAACTAAAGTGAAATAACACACCTATAAAATGAAGTCATTGATGACATATCTACGGATAGTAAAAACTTATCTTGAGATATAAAATATAATTATAACAAAGCATGGAACGTTTAATCTGCAAAGAGCACTCTTTTTGCCGTATTTAAGTCTGACTTAAAAAATAATAAATCGAATTCAGTTGATACAACACAATAGAAACAAAACATCTTAATTTTACACCAAAATATAGCCAAAACCAAAGATACACAATTTAAAGGACAACGGGCAAATTCATATTCGTTTTATACACCAGGCACATCGTGTGGAATTAATTCAAACAGAGAAAAGTAACGGTCATATTTGTATTGTATCGTGCAGAAGAAATACGAATATAAAATGAAACTAAGACTCACCAAGTAATATACTCCAAACGGCATGACCACCACTGCCACTAGCAGGTCAGCCACCGCTAAGCTCACTATGAAGTAATTCGTCACCGTTTGTAGCGTCCTCTCCCTCACAACACTCATTATCACTAACACATTCCCGAAAAGTGTAAAAAATGGAAATATCAACAACAATAACGCCCACAGATTATATTCCGGCATTGGATCAGATCGGACAAAACACGATATGTTAAATGTCCCGTTAAAAGTACAATTAGTGTAAACATCGTTCAATATGTCTAGGGTATCATTGTGCCCACTAAACACGTCATGACTAGCGTTCCCATAAAAGTAATCACTGAAATCTTCGACCAGCATCATAAAATCACTTTCTTTTGTACCATTCTTTATTTCTTTATACATCTCTTTTTTACCTTTTGTGTGTAATTCTACTATATTATCAGGTGGTCTTTTTGATGGGTATAGGTGTATGGAACTGTACGTGGTATTGTGATGGTATGGCACTTTGGTTGTGTTCTCCATTCTTCTATCTACCTTATTTGAAATCATTTCCCATTTTATTGACTCTTTGGATTTCTTTCAGTTCTTTTGAAACGTCTTGATTCTTGCCATTCCTTCATCAGCTTCATTTCTCTCGTTTCCATATCTGAAAAAAAAATCGTATCAATTATTCACTAATAAACAGTACGTGCAGTTTATTTTCATGTAATTTGGAGTTAAATTAATCGGTGAATTTGAATGTGGTTTGCCTTTATAATTAATTATGACGTGTGGTTTTTAAATTATAATAAACATTAATTTCCATTTTAGTTGTTCATTAGAAATAACTACGCCTCTGTGGGTCAAAGTAATACTAATCAAGAGAGAGGTTTTGTTCTGATGTAAGTGGAGAGAATAAAGTCGTATAAAGAATATCTTATTTTTTTCATTATTTGTAATTTATTTTTTGGGCGACTTGTTTCACTGTGCATTATCATAATTCTACAGAATACGACCATTTATATTTATATACCTACGCACCGCGATTTCATACGGAAACTTAAATCTTCCTCACGAATCTATGTATATTTTATCACGCGACATATAAGAGAAAACCCGACTTCGAATATTCCTGCCAAATCATTTGTGAATAATAAAAATATCTTGTTTTAGTATTTATCTGTTTAGGTTAGTATTTACCAAAGGAAGACGAGTTCTATTTTATCGGTATATTTTGGATAAAGCCTACCAATATAATACCAATCCATATATGCCTAGCTTGGTAGATAGCCTTAATCCTTAAATGTGTGCCCAACAGACAGATAATAAATTAGTAACGGCAACATAAAAACAAAGCGATTGTTTATAACCGAAATATTTTGAATTTTACATAAAATTTAATGTTTAACCGAGCGTAAATAAAAGTTCAATAGGGGCCCATTACAGCGTCGATCCATCAATCACCACAAAGCCACAGGAGCTAAAATATCTCTTACATTATTACAGACATCTATCGGAGAATTCCTTTTTTTGATTTCACAAGTCAATTTAAAGTGATTGATAACCAGCGCCTTCGTCAGATGGTACCGAAGATAATAAATCATCCATAACCTTAATTACAGGGGGATGTTTTAATTGCCTTCTTAATTTCGTTAATAGGGTCTCGAAGACCCTTACTGACAGTTTTTAAGAGGCCGATAATGCTGTTAATGGGTAACCTGAGGGGCTTATGAAAGTTAAGGGCCGTGAACAAATTCCTTGAATGTATAAATTCAGGTAATTTTAGATAAGTTCTGAAATTAAATAACGGGTTGGACGGTCAGAACAACAGTTTGTTATGATATAAATTAAACTCAATTTTAAACAAATGGTGTCAATAAAGAACAATTGATGAAAATCAGTTAATGCTTAGAAATATTGCAAGAACAACATTTTATCAAAACGCAAAATTTGCTACACGCTAGAAATTCTCCAACGTGTGGAACTTGTATTACGGTCGAATCATAATAGTTATATGTATTACATATTATAACAATCATAAATCATTATTTTTTCATAAGTGTAACAATGATCTCTAAACTCATATTACATTGAGCTCTAAGCTGATTTTCAATGATAGTATCAAAAAAACTTCAAGGTGGTAGAACCAGTGTAGTTCGACCGAGGAAGTACCACCAACACACCCATTTAGCGTGAATCATTTCTTGCGTTTCGATAAAAGGGTGTGGTTGCCGGCACACTTTCACACGTGGCGACCATCATAGTCCTCGGGAGTAGCAACGCATCTGTGATTGACTTCAGATGGAACCCATGTTCTGTATGTAGTTAATTACAGATGTTCATGGGCGGAAGTGACCACTTACCAGCACGTGGGCTGCATGCCCGTTTGCTACTTTTTTAAAAAAATCATGTTTCACATGAAGACGGAATGTTATTTTGCTTCTAGGAATCAACATAACCTTTTAACGTCTGCCTCATAACTTTGTACTTCTACATTGGAATGAAGATAGTTTGACATTATCAGTTAGCAAATAGAGTTAGCAAGGTTCAATTGAATTAGACGCGTCTAATAGTGTGTGTGTGGCACCAATTCGCACTTGGCCAGCGCGGTGGACTATGGCCTAAACTCTCTCATTCTGAGAGAAGACCCGTGCCCAGCAGTGGGACAGTAATGGGTTGACGATGAATAGTGTGTGGAAGCGTATTAAATCTTCAATTAGTATGACACAAAGGCACACATTTCATAAACGAAACAGTTCATGCGTTTTAGTTGAAGTGGTTGCCAGCTTACTTTTATATCAGGAGACCAACTCAGTTCTCAGGAGTAACAACGCAGTTTCGATTGATTTAGGAAATAATCCTTTTTCTACATGAAGATGCATTCATGTCCATGGCTAGCAGTGAACAGTCTGTCTGGACTAAGATCGCCTTTTATTTAAGCCAATTCGCATTTGCATGTGGTTTATTTTAAAGAACAAAACAAAATGCCTTCATTACGTTTCCTTAGAACAGTCATTGTTTACGTTTTTGCCCACGCATTGCTCTTTACATTTTACATTCATGTGTTCCGCTTCGGATATGCCTTGCAATGTACTTTAAAATGATGGACGAATACCTAATATATATCTGTTTTCTGGAATCATAATAGACTCATCATAAAATACGCATCTGTAGTTGACTAACTAGAACTTTTGGCCTTTTTTGGCTTTGGCTTGATTCAAAAAGAGTTGGCAAACTACAAACGACTGATAGAATTTCCTTAAAACATATTTCTTCAACCATAGCTTGGAGCACTCTCGATTAGACACGCCTTCAAGCAAAAACTATTCAAATCGAATCATCCGTCTGAAAGTTTCGTTCTTCCGTTCAATCGGATCAATGCTTTTTACCCGACTGCATCAGAAGGAGGGAGATGTTTATCAAGCGTACGTTTGTTTATATGTATATAGTTATATAACGAAGGCAGTAGGAGTCTCGTGGGCAAACGCAGCGATTTCGACTTCAGGTGGCCACCACCAAAATCACTCCCTGCTCCCAAATTTCGAATCAAACGCCATGATGGCTGTCGTCCATCTTTTCTTTCTTTGATAGTGACACTTGTCAATTCTAACCACGTGAAATCGACTTCGCTCAGGAGACAATGTCAACCTGACGTTTGCATTAATCAGCAACAGATGGCGCTTAATGTCGACGATGCGACATATATTTCTACATTTCTATGGTACGCGCTACAGCTGAAATGATTTGACGGATAACATATAAAATACTGGAATCGACTGACTTGCAGAGTGACATAGTGACATAGGTTATATAAAATACTAGCTGAACCCCGCAGTTTCGCCCGCGTTAAAAAAATCGATGTATCGATCGTCTCGTGGGAATAAAATATTTTCCCAAATTGAAAAGTAGCCTATATGTTAATCCAGAATGTCAGCTAACTCACTACCAATTTTATGAAAATCACTCCAGCCGTTTAGACGTGAAGAAGTAACTAACATACACACTCACAAAGTTTCGCCTTTATAATATTATTATGAAGTATGATTAAAATTACATCTACGTATAGAGAAAAATAAATAGGGTGGTAGAAAGACGATTTTTTACTACCATACAATATGGATTTCACATTAAAGCAATTACAAGTACAATGCATACTAAGAAAATATAGCAGACTAGCTTTTGCCCGCGGCTTCGCTCGCGTGGAATTTAGTCTGCCACATAAAGTTTGCAAGGTGGTAGAGCAATGGTTCAACCAGGGAGTTATCACCGCCGCATCTATTTCTACCGTGAAGCAATTCTTGTGTTTCATTAGAAGGGTGTGGCTGCCGGCTCGCTTTTATATGAGGCGATCATCAAAGTCCTCGAGAGTAGCAACGCATCTGTGATTGACTTCAGATTGAACCCTTGCCCTACTTCCTAAATCTGTGTGTTCAAATTTCAAATCACAGGCACGTATATTAATTTGAATTAGTCATGTCGGCAACGGATATTATTACTTATTCTAAATTTTAAAGTTTTAAGAAAGGGTCTCAAAACGCGTGACGGTTACCAACGCGCAGTTGGCTAGCGTGGTCAACTACGACCTAAACTACTGCTAATCTGACATATGTGCCGAGTTGTGTAACATTAAAAGATCGATGACGATTGAATGACATATCTAACCTTTTCCACTGTTTCATTCATATTGACCTTTTTTTGTCGAGAGGGAAACCTTTAAAAGGTACCATACGCCGTGGGAGCGACGCAGGGTTATGTGGGATTCTTATCGCACCAGGCCTCCGGGATCTTCAAAGAAACGCAACTGGAGTCCTCTGAGTGCATTGCCCCATCGGGCTCCTCCCAAGTGAGCGGCAGGGCCCACCACTCCATCTAGTCTTTACCACGATATGCGACCACACGTATACCACTATCCTTCCCGGGATCGCCTGGCTGGACTGTTCAAGCTCCTTGCGTGCTGGCTCTCACGACAGCATGCGACCACACATGCTGACATCTTTCCCGAAGTTGCTGACTGGGTAGCCGCCCGCAACCCCGAAAGCCCCCTTTTAGTCGCCTCTTACCACAAACAGGGGATACCGTAGCCTTATTCTGATCCCGGAACTACAGGGACGTCATTCACGTCGACCTTTTCCATTTTGCTCCGTGATTTATAACCATTTAAATATTAAATTCATAGAACTTCGTTGAATACGGCGGCGGCGCACGGCGCGTACTGCCGGTCAATCAATTGACTACGCAATATGTTATACTCGTAATATCTTCTAAACTACTTATCCAATTTACATGGTGTAAAAGTAAATTTAATCTGTATTAGATGCTTGATTTTTTGAAATCATATATTTTGATAAGGATTAATATTTAGTTTGTATAAAACCTATGGAAACATCAACTTCATATTTTTTAAATTTTCAAAGTATAAAAAGAGTTATTGTGGGTTATACATAAAATATAGATATATGCTGTCGCGGACTTTTATTTAGATCTATGTGAGCCAAACAATCCCACCGTACATTATATTTGGATATCTTCAACGGTTTAGGCAGCGTACGCGAAGATAGCTCTCAGAGGACAACTTTTTTTGCGACTAATCTGATATTTCTCGTTATAGTATAACCTTATTACAAAAAAATCGGTATAAATTATAGTCCATGTGTGATTCTGATGTACAACCTATACTACTGTAAAGTTTCAACCTAATCCGTTGAGTAGTTTTTGCGTGAAAGAATAACAAACACACATACATCCTCACAAACTTTCGCATTTATAATATTAGTAGGACTGCTAACGAAAAATCTAGAAATTTGAAACTTGCTACTTTACCAGGATAAATTAGTAGAATGGCGTCAATTATGTATACCAGTTTAACAAGATCAGCCTCAGAATTGAGTACAATTATTAATTTAACAGTACAAATACCTTACAGATTAATTTCGGAGTTGATTCAACTAATATTACATTTGTGGAATACTAGGGAAGATTAAATTGGGATAGTTGTCGTTATTTGATGGCCCCTGTGGTGTACAGACTACTCTGGGGCATAGAAGGTTCTGGGTTTGATGTCTACTCAATAAATAAATAACTTAAATGAAATGAAATGAAATGTCTTTATTTTGTATAGGCCTGCGGGGGCACTTACAAGTTGTCGGTTACATTTTTTTTCTTACACTACCACCAGATCGGATATACAATGTCTGGAATTAAGATATTTGTATCCTTAATTCAGCTCCCGTAAACGCTTAAAAATATTTTGAAGACCATTTTTATACAGTCTAAGGAGCATTTTGTACATGTGATGATAAGTTGTGTCTGCCACCCATCGACATAATTATAACCACTAAATCCTGTAACTGAAGTCAATCACAAATTACCACTAATAAGGATTATAATCTTCGTCTTGAATTCAAGACTTACATGCACGTCTGTTTTAAAAATCCCTAATGGAACGATTTGGGTTTCTATCCCCATGACTAAAATGGGTCAATTAATAAACGTCTTTAAATTTCAAACCAATTATGAAATCAATGACTACCAATTTATGAAATCATAAGTAGTACTATTGTGCGTAGTACTCTCAATAGTACTAGTGCACTTGCCTAAATACTTAACTTTTATTTCATTGTGTCCATATCTTATTTCTAACATCAAAAGCTCACCAATGAAACCTACGCCTACCCCTCCTATTACTGTGAAGTTGTTATTTTTCAAGGAAAACTGAATTATTCAAGACTTTTGCATACAACGTAGATGGATGGTGTTATGCTAATGCACGCTATTCAAGTTTGATAGATACCTCGATGACACTCTGTCACGGTTAGAGTGGGTGCTTGAATTTTTTGCGAAACGATTTAGATGTGAGGGGAATCCGGCGACGGGTCCTGTTAAGTAGCCATTAGCACCTATTTACATCAGTTAACAGCGTTAATTGAGCAGGGCTTTGCATAACATGTTCGGAGAAGTGAAAAAAGAATTATCAAAAAATACTGATTTGTATGCCACATTAAGACAGTCTTGAGACTGCTCATATAAATCAAAACTTAACAAAATGAAGCACGATGTACATAGGTATATCGTACAAATGTATATCGTGCTACATTTTGTTAAATTACTGTGTATTTGTACCTATGTACATATACATAGTATACGCATAGCTCATGGAAAGCATTCAGTGACGACGACGCGAATCCTATGATTTTGATGAGTTACCCTAAAAGTTCTCAATGCGTCTAAAGAAACTTCACTTCAAAAATGTTAGATGTTAGTATGTACATCGTCCCGAGTTCCTGTAGGACCGTCATAAGGACCAGATCGAGCGGTGAAACCAGCCACTCACCTAGGAGGAGCCTGATGGGGCAGCGCGTTCAGAGGATTCCGGTTGCGTTCCTTTGGAGATCCTGGATTCCTCTTTTTGTAGCGCTGAGGACAGTCACCAAGACGGTTTTAGTACGATAAAAACCCCATAATCCACCGTCGCTTTTACGGCGTTGAGTACCTTTTGCAGATTTCCTCCTCAAAAATAAAAATAAAATGTACATTGCACGCTTAACATATTTTAGATTTCAGATGTATAATCTAACATTTATGTATTTTTTTACACCCAGTAAATAGTTATAAAGCACCACACAAAAAATACAGTCGAATTGAAAATCTTTTCCTTTTTTAAAGTATGTAAAAAATGAATATTCTGCAGCCGTATCTACTATAAACTAAAAGTCTAGCTAAATAAAAGTGTCAAAATTGAAACTTCAGGATTTTTCACATCAAACGAATACAAAATGGACTGAGCACTAAAAATGTATGAAACTAGTATATCCGTCACTCCATCAAGTGCAGAAATATGTGATAAAAACACAAGAGATATATCTGGCGTTGTTGGCACTCTGCCATACGTTAAATCATATCTCACTGAGGGAAAGTAATCATATTGTTTGGATTCATATTCATTGATCATTTTAGGATACGGAAGACGAAGAATCCTTTTTAGTCTATTTTCAAATTAATGCTGGTCAGAAAAATCAAATTTCTGAAACAGCGAATTGCTTATATTGCCAACTGATTATTTATCTTGCTAATATTATAAAAGCAATCTGTGATTTTGTGAACTTTATCTTATCTTATTTTTTTTTATTTTTTCCTTTTAAATTTTTGTTTCTTCTATTTTTTAACTGATTTCATTTATTTACAAGCACTAGCCCGCAACATTATTCGCGCAACTTTTAAAGACAGGAATTTTAAGTTTCTACATAACTTCCGTGCTTCGATGCTGACGGCAGTAACTGTATAGACTGCATGGAAACTATAATATAAAAATCTTATTGAAATCTCAGGCACGTTTGAATTTGGTCATATTATACTGGCATCCAGCCATCCTTTGAAACATGTTAGAGTGGCGACTCCTTGGGTGCACCGAATGTCCATAGGTGACGGTGACTGCTTTCCATCAGGTAGCCCGTCTGCCTTAACGTTAGGTTAAAGTAAAAAAGAAAAAAAATAGACCTCTCTTTTTGCCAATCATCATGGCACCTGATATACGTGTTAGTGACCGCAGTGGGTGTTGATGTCACGCAGAAAGACTATGCTGCCCATCTCTAGCATTTATTTTCTTATCCGTTTACGACATCAACGGAAATAAGAAGTGATCCTATTCAAGACTGACATCATGGAACACTCTGCTTTAACGTGTGTAAAGGAAATATGAAAAGGAACAAGCCTGAGAGTTATTTATAGAAAAAAGTTGATATAGGTACAATCTACCAATTTGGTACTTGGTCTGCGGAGTGGAATATGTGCTTAACTTCCCTGACTTTTTAAAGAAAGTCAAGCTTAGAAATGTGGCAATTTTGGGTTGACAAGTATAAATAAAAAAAACAAGTATTTTTTTTCTTTAGAAACAATTATTTATGAACTCAAATAACCATCTGAACTCAATCTTATTTTACAGGAACAATAAATTGCATCTGTATTTTCTGTATCTCAAAAGCCCTTTTTTACAAAAGACCTTGTGGTAATGACATTTTAATTATGGCCACGCCAAGTGCTATCAAAATATCGTTGTCTGTTAGGGATACGAAGGGCTCGTACCCTTATCTGCTCAGTATTCTGTTCTTGTATTTTTTACACCAGAATCTAGGATATCTGCCTTGAAAACATATGACAAAAATATAAAAACAAAGTCGTTTTGTTAATATGTTTCTAATATGTTTTATTTAAAAAAAATATACTCTTTCTACACTCATAGCCCCACACTAGGATTTTCTTCTGTGTTGTGGGTACCATAGACACACACAAGACGAATACACAAACACCCAGACACAGAATATGAATTTAAACTCATCATTCAGATGTCTGGCCGGGAATCGAACCCGGGAACCATTGCGCCATAACAAACTGTTTGTGTGTCTTGTCTTATTAATAAATGGGGAAGTAGTGTTTATGCGAGAGTAGACGTATGAGTGTTTTGAGGTGTATGTGTGTTTCATTTTTTTCACGATAAAAACTACAGTTCGCATTTGCTGATATTTAGCACACAGAATGTGACCTTGAATAACATAGAATACTCATTGCCAGGGTAAACGTTATCAAATTAGGCTGAGCCGCGGCAATAACCTAGTATTTTCTATATTTTGTTTATATATATTCTTATTGATTTTTATAACGAATTTGGTCAGTGGTGTTTAACAGTAGTGTCCATAGGCAAGCTTCTTGTTCGTTGGTAACATTTTTAATTGAATTTGAGAATTGAACTACGATCGAATTTCGACCGTTGCGATGAGTTACAATAAATCACCCAAAAATCCTTATTTTGTTATACATTCTTGATTCTAAAATACAACAGAGTGTACAGTCCATTTGATAATATCACTGCCGTAAATAGGAATTTAGTACCCAGATTCTTGTAGCTCGGTATGATATAACAGGGTCTAACTTAGCCTCATAAATAGCAATGAAATTACAACGGATTTGGGTATAATTTGTATAAAACAACAATAAGAAAATTTATATGGATGAGCTGATTATGTATACAAACCCGACTTTCTTGCCAGATGTTTTTATTCGAGGTCATCTCACAATCCGGTGGTAGTGCAGAATCTATATATTAATACGTGAAGCAAAGACTTGTGATACTTGCCGCAGACAGAGGAGTATGTAATTAGGCACAGGTATAGTTGATGTAGAGAAGGATAGCGCAATGCTGATATTTTTTTCAAATAATGCATAAAACTTACATAAAATTAGCTAAAATCACATTACACTCACTACGCACCTGTTAAAGATAAAAAGAGGTTTCTTTTTATCTTCAACGGGTGCATTCAAAATAACTTGAAAATTATTACAATTTATTTATATTAAAGAAATATCGGTGCTACTTTGGACAATATGAAGTTTAGTTCTTTAATTTAAATTACGGTCGAATTTCGACCGTTGTGGGAGGTGACTAGTAGTATCAACGAAGACATCAAATAAACCATAGCTAATTTATGCTTCTTGTATACACTAAGATTAGATATAAAGAGACAGAGATATAAATCTAAAACAACAAAAATACAGAATATTAAAAATTGTCTAAGTCCTCATTGCACGAAAGAATTTAAATAAAAATATAAACAAATGCAAAAGCGTTTGCTCTTTTATGTTGACGCTTCTAAAACGTTTTCCTTTGCGCATAATTTCCTTTCTAAAAATGAAAAGAATCATCCTGATAGGCTCATGCCGAGAATTCTCTACGCTTCGATAGAATCTGTTCAAATGTTTGAGTCAACATCTGTTTTGAGTGCTTTACTTAGAAGTTGGTAGAAGAGGTTTTTGGAGGTGGTAAAACCAGTGTTGATCGACCAGGGAAGTACCACCGCCACACCTATATCTAGCGTGAAGCATTTCTTGCGTTTCAATGGAAGGGTGAGGTTGCCATCACACTTTCACATGAGGGGATCCATCATACATAAAATCGATTCGTGTATTTTATGCAGGTGTTTTATACTTTTAAGTAAAAGTAACTTTATTGACTAATAATAATACTTTTTTTTCTATTGCTATTTTTTTTTCTCAGATTCATATTTTTAAGTTAGAAAATAATAAGTCAATACCGATTAAAATATCGATTAGTTTGCAACGTAAATTACTTAATATTGAATTTCTCTTTCTATAGGTAGCAGATTGACCTAATATTTTGTACTTAAAACAGAAAATTATGATGATAATGATAAACCCTAATTGCACTTGTGTCATCTCTAGCCCAAAAGTCCCAGTCTCCTTTATAGATTCATTGAAGGTGCTGGGGTCTGCGGTGGTGCTGGCGTCGGTAATGTCGGTGATGGTGAAAGAATGACATAGCTTACAATGCTTTTAATTTTACTTTAATTTTTACTTTTGTTGGTAATCCTGGTGACAAAGATTTTTATTATATTTTAGCTCACATTAAAGTATGATTTGAAGTTAATTTTTACTGATTATTATATTATAAGTTAAGATACAATACATATTTCCTCAAAATATCTACACGTTTCAGTTTATATCAGCAATTCAGGTAACACCCAACTGGAATAAAATGGAACCGAATATTATTCTCATGCTTCCTGCATGAAACATTTACCTCAAAAAAGAAACAATACAATGTTCACGATCGTAACAAACAAACGGAAACACAAAATAGACCGGTTGACAATAAAATATTAAATTGAACGTAAAGCGGGGAACGAGAATGTGTAGATATGATTATTGGAAATTTGACGATTGTATTTGTTTTCTGTTTGAAATTTATGTTAAAGTCTTTTTACAGGTCTGCGTTAATAATTTTTGACCGTATGTATGCATGTATGTGTGTTTGTGTAGAGCAGTGATAGCCTAATGCTTGCCCTCTCGATCGGGAGGTCAAAAGTTCAAACCCACGCACCACTGATTCTTCTAAATTATGTGCGTATTAGAAATTAATTATCACTGTTTTTTGGCGAAAGAAAACCTGAGAGTTCTTTTAAAAAAAAGAAATTCTCATAGGTGCGTGAAATCCACCAATTCACACTTGGCCTGCGCGGTGGACTATGACCTAAAAATTCTCTCATTCTGAGAGCAGACCCGTGCCCAGCAGTGAGACAATAATGGGTTGACGACACCATGCATGTTTGTATGTATGTCCATTTAAGTGAAACTCGCTACAGACCAAACGACTTGACGGATATGTAATGATATACATAGTTATACGTTAAGAGAACGCTCGGCCGCGCTAAACCGCATGGTAGGCGGAGTGGGGGTGTTAGGTTTTTTTCGTTACGGAATTTTTGATTCAATCGCCGCGCTCAATTTCCACGATAAAAGCTATGCAACAGTTTAAAATGGTAGACTTCAAGCTCATTTGCCACTTCAATTATATACAAAGAAAAGAATATGAATAATCGCTTAATCCTGAAATCGAGCAAGATGGGTGAGGTCTATTAAGTTATGTCCGCTTGGGAAATTATACAAAAGAGTTATATTCCCTTCAAGAATATAATGGATTTGTTAAACTATCCTATTAGTAAGTAAGAGCGTTCTTCATACCTTATTTAAGTACCTTTATTACATATATTCATTTAGTATTATATTAATTGCCTTAAAATTATATGAATTTAATAAAGATAATGTATGCTTCGTTCTTTATTTTTAAGATTATTACTTACGGTTAAGCATCAATATATTCCTTTTTTAACATCCTAATTTAGTAAAGTAAAACTTGTATGGTTTCACCAGAGAGTACCCCTCCTTGCCAAATTTATTACTACTTTAAAAGGTGGTAGAACCAGTGTAGTTCAACCGGGGAGGCATAATCGCCACACCTATTTGTAACGTGAAGCATTCCTTGCGTTTTGATGGAAGTATTATTACGTATTAAAGAGGGTTCGATTGAAAAACAGAGATATTGGATTAATTTTCTTTAACTTTAGCCGTAACAGAAGTCATTAGCAAATCCGAAGCTGAGATAAATTAGCGAGTGATCACGACTTCGCCTGATCGATGGGATTAGCTCACTCGCTCGGGAAATTACAAAGGTCCTGATCCATCACAGTTTAGCCTTAATCACTTGGATACTGCATTGTCATGGTATTGCATTGATTAGAGCAAGAGTTCGATGTTAAACCCATTAGTGATTGCAAGATTTTTTGATTTTGGTAATCCTTTAAAAGAATTTGGTCGAAAGTTAACTCACTGGTGGTCTTGGAGTTATATGAGTAATTTTATGCGTGGTACCATGTTTAGGAAACTTTACAAATTATACTTTGGATGGATATAACGAGCATGGTTTGACTGGGTTAAACCTCTGCATTTTTTGTAGTGTGAAGCAATTTTTGAGTTTCAATGGAAGGTTTAAACAGCCGGCTGACATTCATATCAGACGACCATCAATTTCCCCGGAAGTAGCATCTTTTATTGGCTTCATGTAGAAACCTCTTTTTTATATAAAGTTTTTTACAGTTATTTATTGACAATATCTGACTAACCTGATGGTATTAGGTACCTAGGTAACTGATACCATCAAGTTCATTGCATGTTTGTTTTATATTATAAACTTAGGGTAAGTTGGGTAATCGTTAATTAAAATTATATTAAATGAACGTTATATTAGTACGTAGTTCTAACATTAAGCTCATTTTTGACAATTTTCACAGTTCCACATATTATACACCGTTCCTGATTCCATCAAAGATAATAATTATGTTGAGCGACTAGGGGATTGTACAAAGCTAGCATTTATTTATATATTTTTTAATTATTTGTGACATAAAAGTCGGGTGTAAACTAAAAAAAATCTAAATCCCTCGAGGCCAATATTATTATTCAAATTATACAACATACTACATTCATAATACTTTCTATCCATTCAACCATCGTATCCAGATAATTACAAGTGTGTATAATGAAGTTGCATCAAAGAGTAGTATGTAATTAAGAGCGCAATTAATGAGGGCCGTGACGGATGTTGTCACGTGAACGAGCCTGGCTTTAAGCACGATGTTACGTTATGTTAACTTAATTTAAAAATATGACGAAATTAATATGTTATCTGCTGAAAAAAGGATTCATGGGAATTATTACCGTACAATCTGGATAGCGATTCATCTAATTATTTTTTTTAATTTTTTTTTTAATTTGTTTTTTTTTTATTTTTAATTTGTTTTTTTTTTATCTGACTGAACTAGCAATCGAACATGCAGTCCACCTGATGGTAAGTGGTCACTGCCGCCCATGGAAATCTGTAATCAACTACATACAGAACGTGGGTTTCATTTGAAGTTAATTACAGATGCGTTGCTACTCCCAAAGACTAGGATGGTTGCCTCATGTGAAAAGCATAATTAATTTCTAATAAGAATATAAATCAGTGGTCGGTGCCTGGGTTTGAACCTCGAAACTCCCGATTGTGAGGGCAAGTTTCAACCAATATATATCACTAGTCTATACAAAACTATAATTAAACATTAATTATGTTACATCTAACATCGTCCCGTTTTCTTAATGTATCGAGGAACACGAGGTAACGTAACTGTTAGTTCTAAATTACAAGAAGTACAAGTCGAGTGCAAGCGTTTTTCTTTATTTTATTTTTAATTGAAGTAGGAAAAAAACATACAGTCTACCCGATGGTATTGACGACTTTATAAAGAACAAAGGCTGTATCTGAAGTCAATTACAGACGTGTTTCTATTTCCGAGGACTAATGTAGTGACGTCATATAAAAGTGAGTTTTTTTATCTAACTGTAGTAGCAAACGAGCACGTAGTCCACCTCATGATAAATGGTCACTGCTGCCCATGGACGTCTGTAATCGACTTCATACAGAACATGGGTTCCATCTGAAGTCTATTGCAGATGCGTTGCTACTCCCGAGGACTATGATGGTTGCCTCATGTGAAAGTGTGTCAACCATACTCTTCTATCGAAACGCAAGAAATGCTTCAAGATAGAAATAGGTTTGGCGGTGGTGCTTCCCCACTCGAACTACGCTGGTTCTATCACCTTCAAACCAACTGCTGGCAACAACATCGTCCGACTAAAACGCAAAGTGTTTCTTGCTAGAAATAGATGTGCAGTCAAATACCTCCTTGAACAATATTCGTTCAACCATCTTAAAAACACCCCTTCATTCGAGTAGCTTCATATCCTACCTCTCCGTGTTACACTCGAATCTACAGCTAATAAAGGGAATGAGTGAATAGGGCGTGACGTAATAAGAACGTAATTAATGAGCTACGCGACAGATGTCACGTGAATGGCTCTGTGCGTAAAGTAGAGCTACGTGACGTGAAATTACACGTGCGTGCAAAGCGTAATTGTAAGATAAGTGTACGTTTGCTAATAATACTGATGAGAGAATAATTTTATTACATTAAACATTTTGTACACAAACTAGAGTTAACTACAAGAAAGTAGTAAAAAAATATTTGTTTATTTTATATTATTTACATAGTTAAATATTTCATCACAAATATGTTAACTAAGATATTATTACTCAATTAAGATTACTTTTCCGTTTAAGATTCTAGATTACTCAATGTACATTCTGATTTTCGTGTGAGTCGGATCGGCAGAACTTGAGTAATCTTAAATTTTAGTAAGTATCAGTTTTCTTAAATTTTAGCAAGTATTATACTATATTAGTACAAGTTTTATTAAAGCAAGATTTTTTTAAATATACATCTCTAAAAGCACTACAACACTAGATTAAAATATAGCTAACACTGTAGGACTCGCGATTGTGAAACCTATAGTTAGATACGATCTTCACACCCTAGTCACATCAGTCGATTGAATAGGCAAACCAAACAGACAACATCGAATCCGAAGAGCGAAGGCGCAGTTAATACATTATCGTAAAATAGGACATTCGGTTTGTTTGCCGGACAAATACAGTGGGTCAAGGCAAAACTGGTGTTTGAAACGAATTTAAGACTTTTTTCGCTATCCTGAAATAGATGTATCTTGTTTTATCTTTGTAATACGATTTTTTATTGAAAAAAAGAGGAGAAAACGCTAACATTTTCCACGTTAATAGAGTTAAATTAGGACTTTTTCCTACGTCGTAAGTGCCAAGAGCAGTGATAGCCTAACGGTTGAAACTTGCCCTCTCAATCGGGAGGTCCGAAGATTAAACCCAGGCAAGCACCACTGATTTATGAGCGTATTAAAAATTAATTATGACTGTTTTTTGGCAAAGAAAAGCTTCGTGAGGAAACCTACACACCCTCTCGGGTGTGTAGGTTCTTTAAACGAAAAGTTCTCGGAGGTCTGTGAAGTCCACCAATTCCCACTTGGCCAGCGCGGTGGACTATTGCCAAAAACTCTCATTCAGAGAGAAGACTCGTGCCCAGCAGTGGGACGATAATGGGTTGACGACGGACGATAATAAGTGCCATGGATTTATTTGTATAAATCCAAAGACTATATAACAAACATCCGGACCAAGAACAAGAACCTAAATTCATCGTTCAGATCCTTGTCTTGTCGGGGATTGAACCCAAAAACTATTGCATTTCAGACCGTTATAGATAGACAGTTTTGAGCACTTTGTTTTATAAAATAAGTATAGAGTATGGATATAAGCATAGATGACACTTTTATGTTACAATTACTATATTAAATGAATTATTAATAAACAAAACAGCCGATTGCAAATTTTATAACTCGAGTTATTTGATATTATAATGATTTCTTGTTTATAATATTATTAATAACAAACATATTTTTTTGTAATGAAAGACAAGATTTTTTGAAAATAATATAATGATAAAAACTAACCGCGTATAAAATTAAATAAAAACACACGCTTTCTATACGAACAATATACACGACTACGACGAATACACAAACACCCAAACACAGAACATGAATCTAAACTCATCATACCTGTCTGGCCGGGAATCGAACCCGGAACCCATTGCGCGTCAGACCAGTGTGGTAACCGCTCCGCCACGCGGGTCGTTATTTAATAAGCATATCATGATTAAATCGGTGATCGCGACAGATTACTGGTTCAACGCCAATATTTGTGAAGAAATTATTCAAGATACAAAAATGACGGGGATGTCTATGGTAAATAATAAGACCTGGCGCAACGCCAAAATCCGTCTCATATGAAACATGACACCCTGACAGTGCCCAGGGATTGAATGATTACTTGCGAGTCCAAGCATTTTCTTTGGCTAAATAAGGTAATCTTATTAATATTATCATAGCGAAAGTTTATGAGGATGTATGCATGTTGCTGCAGCATTGCAGATTCGATTTACCTGAAGTTTGGGTCGTACATATATTAACACGTAGAGCAAAAACTTGTGATTCGTTTTTAAGGTTTTACCCCAGGCGGTGGAGTGTCGAATTACGCACGGTTATAGTTGATGTGTGGATTGCGCAATGCCAAATTTTTTTTCAAATAATGCATAAGACATACATAAAATCAACAAAAAACATAATACACACTTTGCATTTGAAAACACAACGTCAAAAATGTCAGATGTCTTTGTCAAAATACTCGTTATCTCTTTTAAATGCAGCTAAGTTATTAACCTCTTTTTACCTTTAACGGGTGCGTTCAACATAGCTAAAATTATTACAATTTATTTAAATTAGAGAAATATTGGTGCTACATTGGACAATATGATGTTTAGTATTTTAATTTAAATAACGGTCGAATTTTGACCGTCGCGACGGGTGACTAGTTTTTATAAATGGAATACTCATTATCGTAGTAGACATAACCAAAGCGGGTAAAGCAGAAATAATGTAGTAGAAAAATAATCTCCTAATCCACTTAAAACCTTCTGAATCATAGCAGCACGCAGTAATAGACTAGTGGTTGAAGCTCGGCCTTTTAATCGAGAGTCCGAAGTTAGGAGCCCATGAACACACCTTGTGTTAGAAATTTCTTACACTGCTTTATAGTTAAGAAACACACTATAGTGTTCCTTAAAAGAGATATTCTATCTATATATCTACAAATTCGTATTTGTCCAGCGTAGTGCACTATTAACTAAAACTTTCTCATTCTAACAAAAATTTGCCCAATATTAGAATTATAATGGGTTGACAACGAACAACGAAACAGCTAGTATAGAGAAACATTCGATTCCAAATAGAATGAGATAAAATCGAAATATAAAAACAAACTACGCAAAAAGATATCCTAAATGATTTTGTTCTGTACCACAAGCAAAAGAAAAATCCCAGAAAAAAAAATAAAAGAAACGAGCATCCAAACAAGAGGAACACAGGAGGATTTCACAAACAAGATGCGGAAATAACAGTCCAAGCTCAAATCAATGAAAGCAGCGTACAGAACAAAATATCTTTTGAGGAAAATTCAAAACATCGAAGTTGGAAATTTAGAGTAAAATCAATTTAGTATCTCAAAGGAGTTTAAATGGAGCATTAATAAATGATAGATTTTAAATGAATCTAATTGGAGTTATTATTGTTTTATGCAACTCTGGTACAGTCAAAAGGATAGATAGCGTTCTGAAAGGATATTATAAGTATACTAGCTGACCCGGCGAACTTCTTTTTGCCAAAGAAAGATTATACTTGAGATTTTAAAATTAGTAAAAAAGAATATTAAGTTTATTTTTTTATTAGCATAACAAATATAAATCATTTATATGAACCGGGCGCGCCTGCTAGCAGGACGCTTTCTCATTTTATTTGTCTTTCTCTTTTGTCTTTGCTTTTATCTTTCAACCCAACCTAACCAATCCTATATAAAACGTTCCAGTTAAATCTAATCCTAAACCACAACATAAAAGTAATTCCAAGACCAAATAGCTAACATGGTTTATCAAGATTGAAGCATTTATGAAAGCTGAGGCGTAAAAAATATAAAAAACACCATATATCATAAAGACACAAAATATTTTTTTTGTCATAATTATGTTATTATGCGACACATATTTGAAATTTTCGATACATATTAGAAATACGTAAGAAAATATGTCTTAGGTCGCACATAAGGGAATGTGAATTTCCTTCTGATGGATATTAATGGGATGTTAATATAGAAATTCTCTTCTCGATACACCCACTTTTGGGTCAAGAATGACCTTATAATAATTTAAGTAATAATAAAAAAAGATACTCATAATATTAAGTATGCGAAAGCCAATACTTTCGTTTTTTAAAAGATTTTAATTAAATATGTATTATCTAATCAAAAACGACCCTTTTTAGGAAGCTAATTAGTTTTTTTAAGATCACGAGGAATTGAGTATCGCTATGAATTCGTTTCTGTATGTATCTGGGTCAAAATATTGACATAAAATAATTATATTATGAGTACCTGTTACGTATAAGAATTATTATGAGTAAGGAACTCGAATAGATCCAAATGTAACAATTTAATTTATATTTTGGCAAAGGGAGATCTCCAGCCAAGCCAGGTGATCACGTGTGGGGAGCGGCCGTACTCCGACAGTCGATGTTCGGAACTTGTATACACTACAGATTACACTACAGATTAAGATTAAACTTTGCCGTAAAGCGTATTATAAAATTTCTGATTACATAGAAGACAAAACAGCTTAGGACTGAGCAATAATATGCATTACTATAGTATATTTAATCAATGTCAAAGTGTAGCGTATCTTGCCAAACAGGGCTCTCTTTTACTGAACTTTAAGGCAAGATACTGGAGCTAACTTTCATTACCATGTAAAAAAAACATGTTTGTAAAAATATTTCAAAAAATGGCTATAAATTAGAAAAAAAGACAAACCCGCTGAGTTTCTTGCCGGATCTTGTCAGTTGAGGTCGTATTCCGATCCGGTGGTAGTGTAAGAAAAAAAATGTAACTGACAATTTGTAAGTGCCCCCGCAGGCCTATACAAAATAAAGACATTTCATTTCATTACACTATAATTACACTATAACTAGACAACAGAGACTCCAATGAAACGTCACAAATTACAATGCGTTTCAGTTAGAGTAGAGTTTCTCAAAGAAATGGACATACATACATACCTACATAAATCTTCTCCAAAAAAGATATTTAGCTCTTTCTGACAACATTTAATTTATTTATTCCGAAGCATACGAAACTCGACAGCGCTAGAAATTTTCTCAACATTCCACCCAATGAATCGTGTAACACTTACAATTTCCATCAGTTTGTCGTAATTAGATTAACTGCTCTAATTACTGTCACTCTCACCAATTTGCACGTTGACAAACGTAAACTGAATACGAATGAGCTAAAAATTGGGGCGAACCTGCGAATAATGTCAATGTTTTTAATTTAACGTAATTTGGATTTTTATTTATATCTGTAACAGAAATTGAACAGGACTGGGGAATTAGCATTTTGATTTTATTTTTAATACTAGCTAAAGCCCGCAGCATTGCCCTTATTAAAAAATCGATGTATTGATTGTCCCGTGGGAATAAGATATTTTCCACAATAAAAAGTTATATGTCAAACCAGAGTCAGCAAACTCCCTACAAAATTTTACGAAAATCGCTCCAGACGTTTAGACGTGAAGAAGTAACAAACATACACACTTACAAACTTTCGCCTTTACAATATTAGTACGATTGTACAATTTATTATGATCATTTCTTCAGCTGTAAATGTCCGAAGGATGCTGACAATATTATTCTTCGTGTCTTCCTTATAATGTCAGTACTAAGCGTTGTTATATTGTGATTATGGGCTGGGACATGAGAGGACACGACTTATCTTACCATTAATTACTAGCTGAATTGAATGCTTTGTTACGGGCCACAAATGCTTCAAAAATAAAAACCATCTTTAAATAATGAAAAATATTGAAATCAAAAATAGCCTACAGATCGGTAAGTTACATAAGCTACTTACGGCAAAATTTCTTGTAAATCGCTCCTGTAAATCTTGCATGATTGAGTACCAAATGGATACAAATCATCCAACTTTATATATATTAATAGTAGTGCGGACTCAAATGCATCGTTAGTTTAAAATCATATACGAGTTGTCATTATGAAGCGTTCCAACATAGTCCTCTGGAATAGTAATACACACTACAATTTTTGGACAATTTCAGATTTGTAATTTGATAAAAATAAAAGTAATTAATTTAAAAATAAAAAACAGAAATCATTGACAAACACAAAATTTAAAGAAATAACAATATTATATTACATAAGTTACTATTGCGAATGTAATACAAGTAAAATCGAGCAATTAAACCAAGGAAGCACTAAAAATTACACGACATAGAAGAACGGGCAGTACAGAAAACTGCTATTTTATTAGCTGTTTTGCAGTGCTATATATCAAAAAGGATTTCATTAGAGTGCTTTGTCACATAAAATTCGACCGAGGAGGTACCAACACCCATTTCTGACATAAAGCGGTTCTCGTATATAGGTACAGGTATAGGTAGGTTGTGGCTGCCACAGATCTTTTATTTGAGATAACCATCTTAGTCCACAAGATTAATAACGAGTTTTTGATTTCAGACAGCGCAACAATAGGTACGAAGGTGCTTAACGATGTTTATATCCGGCATATACCAATTGCTATCAGGTGGACTGCTGCTTTGCTCCTTCAATACGGTACAAAAAATGTGCACTGCATTGTACTTTGCAATTATCGGCAAAAACTGAAGTAGCAAACGAGTATGCCATCCACCTAATGGTAAGTGGTCACTACCGCCCATGGACATCTGTAATCAACTTTATACAAATAATGGGTTCCATCTGAAGTCGATCACAGATGCGCTGCTACTCCCGAGGACAATGATGGTCTCCTCGTATAAAAGTGTGCCGGCTACCGCACCCTTCCATCGGAACGGAAGAAATGCTTCACGCTAGAAATTGGTATGGCGGTGGTACTTCCCCGGTCAAACTATACTGGTTGTATCACCTTGTCCAATCTTGTCTTAAGAGTACAGTTCATGATACAATTTCATGTGTTTGATATTGTCGCCAGCACGGGGGTTAAATTAAGTCGGAAAATTACACGATATTGAAGGCGGCTTCAATATCGTGTAATTTTCCGAAATCACCAACATTTTAATGCTTTTTTCGTTATATTACCTATTTAACTTTCTCCAGGCGTTATTTATTTATTTATTTTATTTATTTATTTATTTAGTTACGCCAACAAAGTGAACACTTACACATTTAATAAGTTGGATATTACATAGATACTAAAACTAAGTGTCACCTCAATTATAGGTGTAAACTACGTGCTAAGAGCGACAATAAGTTACATAGAAAAAGTGCGGTCTTCAAAATCTTATCCACCGTAATGTTAGGCCAAACTAATAGATATTTTGGCGCTGAGTAGCCAAAGTGCGCAGATCCGTGACGGTGGTGCCGGAAACTTTGCCAATTTAAGCAACGTCAAGCGACGTGGTCTTTTGGTAAGTAAGGATGGCAAAATTATATAAGCGTTTTAGTATTCGGGACATTATGGTATATGATACTTTTCTTTATTGAAAACTACTATATAGAAGACCTTTTTGATGTTAAACTAGTCATCCGTCACAACGGTCGAAATTCGACCGCAATTTAAATTATTAAACTAAATTTCATAATGTCCAATGTCATGTCTCTAATTTAAATAAATTGTAATAATTTGCAAGTTATTTTGAACGCACCCGTTAAAGGTAAAAAGAGGTTTATTATCTAAGCTGCATTTAAAAGCAATAGCGGGTATTTTGACAAAGACATCTGTCATTTTTGACGTTATGTATTTTCATAGTAAGACATTGAGTGTTCTATTTCGTTTATGATGTATGTGTTTATGTCAAATGTAAGGTAGTGTGTTTAATGTGTTTTTAGTCGATTTCATGTATGTTTTATGCTTTATTGGAAAAAATATTAGCATTGCGCAATCCTTCTCTACATCAACTATAACCGTGCGTAATTTCATACTCCTCCGTCTGTGGCAAGTATCTTAAAAAGGAATCACAAATTTTTGCTTCACGTATTAATATATAGATGCCAAATAGATTATAAAAAAGGAGTATATGAAAAGGAACTGGAAAACCTTTACTTATCCTGAAATATATATTTAATTACATATTGTTTTCATTTTGAACTAAATTGGATAGTGAGAAAAAAACAAAAACAATGACATTCAATGTTACGGCAGTATCACCAATCGGTAATAACTTACTTCTAAAGTATATTTCAGGCGCCAATCTATTTCTAACAACAATATTTCTTTTCACCTACTTTAAGTTACTTTTAACTTCACAAATGTCATCTGCACGCCAAATGACAAATGAATCTTTTCGCACCAAATTTCAAAACTTTAGAAATTTCTCAAAAATATATCTTTTCTTTTTGAAACGTCGCGAATTTCTCGTAAGTTTTCAGCCACGTTTTCAAAGTTGAGTGCAGATGCCGTGCACGACGTGTTAACTAATACCTGTCGAAAAATGGCCTGTCGAAAACTGGCCTTTATCTAACTAATTTGACATGTTTTTTTTTTATTAATTTAATTCTTAAGTATTAAATGACAGTCCACTTAAAGGTTAAGGGTTACTGTCAATAAAGAAGTGATAGCCTAATGGTTGAAACTTGCCCTCTCGATCGGGAAGTCCGAGGTTCAAACTCAGGCCACCACCGATTTTTCTAAAATTATGCGTATAGTGCATATTAGAAATTAATTACCACTGCTTTTCGGTGAAGTGAAACATGGTGAGTAAACCTATACACCCGAGAGTTCTTTAAAAAAAAGTTCTTGGAGGTGTGTGAAGTCCACCAATTCGCACTTGGTCAGCGCAGTGGACTATGACCTAAAACTCTTTCATTCTGAGTGAAGACTCGTGCCCATCAGTAGGACAATAATGGGTGGATGACGGTCACTGTCAATGGACGTCTATCTATGAGCGACAGTGATAATCCTTAAATAAGATGAAAGTTTTACTTAAGGTCAGCCTAAGGCACCGACTTTTGAAGAATAAGTAGATTCACCTTATAATAGTGTATCGGCTTTAATATATCTTTAAGACCATAACACAGTAGTATAGTATAAAAAGACTGATATAAATCAACCAGATAGTTAAGATGTTGTTGATTAAAAAAAGGGTAATTGTTAAGTCAATATGTTGCAAGCATATTCTTTTTTTTTATTATTTGACTGAAGTGGCAAACGGGCATGCAGTCCATCTGATGGTAAGTGGTCACTGCCGCCCATGAACATCTGTAATCTACTTCATACAGAACATGGGTTTCATCTGAAGTCAATCACAGATGCGTTGCCACTCCCGAGGACTATGATGGTCACCTCATGTGAAAGTGTGCCGGCAACCATACCCTTCTATCGAAACGCAAGAAATGCTTCACGCTAGAAATAGGTGTGGCGGTGGTACTTCCCCGGTCGAACTGCACTGGTTCTACCACCTTGAAAACTGGCATTACAGCTAACAAACGGGTGGTACCACCGTAAAAGTATTTTTTTGTGAAATGACAGAAAACTAAGAACTATTTCTTTCGTTCCCACGTAGGCACGACTATGTTAGGTCTTGCGGAAACTTCTTTCCGCGTCCATAGTTGCAGAACCGTGCAGATGGCGCACGTCGTGACCGTAAGATTCGGGTTGAGACTGAGCCAAAAGTTTTTGCATATTTGTTTTATGACTATTGTAGTTATATGCATTATTGATGTTCAATATAATAATTATAATCTGAATGAACAGCAGGTGTTCGTACAAATACTACGTTTTGACAATTTGCATAAAAATACTGCCGTCGTCGGAACATGCGGTATTTTTGCATTCATTTGTTTATGATATGATATGATAGATCGTTAATGTTGTTTTTAAATGTTGTCTTATAACAATGATGCGGTTAGCAATAGCACAACTATGTTATCGCTCTTGAATAGCACCACTCCTACTTTTCCTTTTCTTTGTATTTTTCCGGGGTTGCGGGCGGGAAGAGTGAGAGCTCAAACCGTCTGGCCAAGCGACCCCGCGAAAGACGGCGACATGTATGGTTGCATGCTGCCGTATAGACCACAAGGTTCGGTGAGCAGTTCACGCCCACCAGGGAAGAGCCCGATAGGGCAACACGCTGAGGACACCGGCGGCGGTCCATTGGAGTTCCCGGAGACCTCTTCGCAGCGCCGAGGTCTGCCACCGGGGGGGGTTTTACTGCGGTAAGAATCCCACATAACCCGTGTCGCTTCCACGACGTCGGGTACTTTTTGAAAGTTTCCCCCACGAAAACAAAAAGAAAAAAAGGACTGAGGGATAAAATTCAGGAAATACAGCAACATTTTCTTGTATACCATCAACACCCAGTGGGGTCAACCACACTCATGAAACGCCCCGTGACGTACTAGTGTCCTGACGATCTCGTTATCCCCTTGTATTAAATTTCAAGTTCATATAATTTGCAATAAATACTCGTTTACTTTCGTGTAAGAAGATAAGTTCTAACTAATTAACTTTTTGCTTTATTAAACCAAACTGCTAACTTTTGTAGTATATCTTACAATATCTACTTAAAACATTGTACGTAGCAACTCCATAAATCCCCGTCGAGTATCCACTACAAGTTTCTAGCGCACTCTAGAAAGAGTTAATCAGTGTCGCGATACACTTGCAAAAACTTCGATCCTCCACAAAGTGTGGTTTAGACAAGTTGCGAAAGAAATACATGGGCCCAGAACACGAACACTAAGAATTACATTGAAGATGTATATAGTTCATGTAAAAATTACACACGTTTGTGTATTGCTAAAAAGAATTTGGTTAAGCACCACCATGCATTTTTATATGTATAATACCATCAAAAATGTTTTATGGTAAATGGATCTGCTGAACAACGAGATATCAGTTTGATAAGCAGGTGAATCACCATCAAACAAAAATTCAAATGACGATTTTTATTGCTATTCTAAAATTTTAAATACAAATAAAATTCAGATTAGAATATTTTAATAAAATAGTATAAGAATTGAGTTTAATCCGAATTTTGTTGAAATATCACTGATCATTCAATCAATCTTCTTCATAATAATTGTTCTGTTATACATAGTTGTTGCATTTTAACAACGAGATTGTTTCTCTTCCTATGCACAGGTTGTCCTAGTAAGAGATTGCTGATCTGTTACAAGACGACCGCCGTAGTGGTAGTCACCATCGCCTATGAATATTTGCAATATCAGAGGAGTCACCAATGCATCGCCGGTATTGAAGGAGAGTTGTTTTTGCACCTTTCTTGAAGAGCCCCATGTCATAGCACTCCATGAAAACCAGAGGAGGAAAGTCACTCCACATCTTGCACGTTTGTGGCAGGAAAGACCGTGCAAACTTAACTTCCAGTTGATGTGGATGGAATTTTATCCATTGGCAAGTAGTGCGATGGAGAAAGAGTGACGTATGCAGCAGTTCCTCGGGATACTCACCACACAAGTGTAACGTAAACTCATTTTATAAAGCAAGAGAATATACTCCGAAAACGTGCGGATTATAGCGATAAAACGTAGAGAAAGACGACTTGGCTAGAGAGCAGTACAACTGACATAAACAAGTTCTCTCGTCCAGCTGAGCTCGATAAATCCGGTACAAGTTTCAAGCGCTCTGCAGCAAGATAATCAGTCTAAAAGTTACTGTCCTCCTTACAAAGTTCCTGGTTAGCCGTTAGGCAAGTTTTGTTTATGTTATTATGTTTATCACGCTTTCTTTCTTTTGTTTGTTTATTTGCTATCGAATTGTTTGGCTTTATTTCGCGTTTGACATTATCAGTTTATCTGTCGTCTAAATTATTCATTGACTTTCTTCGTCTTCCCTAAAATGTATTGTTGCAGCTTTGATATTAACTTTGTCTCGTCTATAGCAGATTATATTATGTTTATTATTAATAGATATTGTGTTTTATGACATTATTTTATAAATGATTTCCGAAAATTAACAAAAGTATCAATTAATGTTTTAGTACAAAGCGTATAGCTAATAAAAGGCGAAAGATTTATGCGTTTTGAAGGGAAACCAGAGTATAAGAGCAGTGATAGCCTAATGGTTAAAACTTGCCCTCTCGATCGGGAGGTCCGAGGTTCAAACCCAAGCACGCACCACTGATTTATGTGCGTATTATACATTAATTATCACTGCTTTTCGGTGAAGGAAAACATCGTGAGGAAACCTACACACCCGAGAGTTCTTTAAAAAAAAATAGTTCTCGGAGGTGTGTGAAGTCCACCAATTCGCACTTGGCCAGCGCGGTGGACTATGGCCTAAATTCTCTCGTTTTAAGAGATGACCCGTGCCCAGCAGTGGGACAGTAATGGGTTAACGATGTATAGCTTATAAAAATACATCTATGTAGCTAATCTCAGTAAGACTTATTCCATTTTCATGTTTTTTTTAACGAATTCATAATTGTAATTACTTTTATCCTGTTTACAATATGTTTTAGTTTCGTATAGTAAGTCTTCATAAACCTGTATATTACTGAAATAGACATCGTTTATATACATATTTGCATCTCTCAGACGTTTTCCATTAATGTTATTTGGTAAACTAGCTTCTTATTATTATACTACTTATAAAGTTATTGATATACATAACGAATTTAATAGAAGTACGTAAAATTAATTAACGTTAACGTATACGTAAAAGGCAAAGGAGACAAAAACCCAAAAAGATCAAAGGTCTGTTTATTATTCTCCGCGCAACAATTAATTAGCAAAGTTTCATTTTTTACTTCACTACTATGCTAATTCACTGGAACATTAAAATTTAACTAAAGTACTAGTAAAGAGTCACGTAAATTTATTTTCCACCAAAAACCTGCACTGCATTCAAATGCTATTTAAATGTACTGGATGGCAGTAAATTTTGCGTTTGACACAGAGTCCGTTAAATCTAAAACAAAGAGAACATTACAAAAGCTAATAAAACGAAATGCAATATTTTTCGTATTCATGTAATTAAATACTTTGAATTGTATTTGAAATAAAACTATATTTGAAATAAAACACAATTTTGTATAGGACTTCATGGGACTTTTCAATTACAATATTATTTTTTACTCTGTCTTTAGGAACCGACAAAAAACCCAGCGGCTTTTTTCTTTGTAATGTACTGTACATATACAAATATATAATTTTCTTTTCACACCATCGTTTTAAACATATTTAGAATGAATTTAGTAGATCGGGTAGGTGATCGGCCACGAGGTCTCTTTCCTTGTGCGAGCGGTGTGACCAAATAAGCTGAGGATTTGGTAGCAGGTAATCGATAGACGGGTCCCTACGCAAAGCTGTTTCAGAATAGACGTATTGGTTCGTTTATCTGTCCAGGGTATGCAAAGCATCAGGAAAGTTCAGGGACGTGAATAGACCACGATTCTGAGCCATTGAGAAAAAATGAGGATATGTAGGTGGTAGAACCAGTGTAGTTCGACCGGGGAAGTACCACCGCCACACCTATTTCGAGCGTGAAGCATTTCCTGCGTTTCGACGGAAGGGTGTGGTTGACGGCACACTTAAATGAGGCGACCATCATTGTCCTCGGGAGTGGCAACGCATCTGCGACAAACTTCAGATAGAACCCATGTTCTATTTGAAGTTGCTTAGATGTCTATGGGCGGCAGTAAGCAATTGATAAAAACCAACGAAGTAGATGAAATCGTGAGCAATACTAACAGTATATGTGCTTGCGTACGTTCCACACATGTTAGTATATACGTACATATATGTTCATGATGGATCGGGCGAGTTAGCGGCTGTCATCTCGCAACGCGCCGGATATGAGGAATGGAGGCGAGTGATTTCTAGTATGTGCTCATGTGTTATGGGTCTTAAATTGATATAATTAGTAGGTGGATAAATTCAATGAATTTGGAAGTTTATTTTTTCTTTCATGTAAAACCTGACTTGTGAAGTCATATCGCAGGTCTTTTATTTGTATCAACCACGGCCTGGTTTGGTAAATGTAGGTATGCTATATTAATAGTATTATGGATCCTCTACTATTAAGCAAATATCTTCTAAGGGATCTAAGACATAATCCATTGTCTTCAACCGATTATTATGTCACTGCTAGGCACGGGTCTTCTCTCAGAATTAGAGAGTTATAGGCCATAGTCCACCGCGCTGGCCAAGTGCGGATTGGTGGATTTTACACACCTCCGAGAACTTTTTTTTTTAATAGAACCCTCGGGTGTGTAGGTTTCCTCACGATGTTTTCCTTCACCGAAAACGGAAGGAATGGTCATTCACTGAAGGAAAACATAATCCATACTAAACCATAAAATAAAAAAGATGAGCCAAGTGCGAGTCGGACTCGCCCATGAAGTGTTCCGTATCATTATCTATAAATGAATAAATTTAAACAGTTTTACAATTACCACTATAAGTTTCTTATTCATAGTATTTGTATGAATTATAATGTTATTTGTTTTTTTGCAAAAGTGCTTTATCTCAAAAACTGTTAACCGTATCTTGTTCGGTCCAATTTTCCTTGAAAGTTTTTCTTAACATCTACAACATTTATTATGTTCTCCAGATTTTTAACTCTCTTAGTTTAAAAATTAGAGAGAGAATTTCAACGCTTTGGAAGCGCTTATCTCTCAATCAATCGACTTTGAGAAAAAATGGTCCAGAACCCTCAATGTCATTTTTGAAGACCTTTCTATAGACACCACACGTGTAGGTAAGACGATTTTTTTTTAAGTTTCAGTTCCATGTGTTCCAACTCCCTAAAATTTAATATTTTGTAAGTGTTACTTCCCGCCACCAAGATGTGATGCTATAACATCTTGGTGGCGGCTTAAGATGGTAGAATCCTATGTATCGCCACACCTAGTCGTATGTCTACTTAGTAACGCAGTGTGAAATGCTTTTTTTATTTAACTAAAGTAGCAAGCGAGCATGCAGTCCACCTGATTGTAAGCGGTCACTGCCGCCCATGGACATCTGTAATCAATTTCATACTGAACATGGGTTCAATGAAGTCAATCACAGATGCGTAGCTATTCCCGAGGACTATGATGATCGCCTCATGTGAAAGTTTGCCGGCAACCACACCCTTCTATCGAAACGCAAGAAATGCTTCACGCTAAAAATAGGTGTGGCGGTGGTACTTCCCCGGTCGAAGTACACTGGTTCTAACACCTTGAACTGTTTTATTCTGATGGTTTGACGGTTGTGGTAAGGATAATACATGTCCGATGCATTCCAATTTAGTCCTCAGGAAAATAATGAACCTGCTTTCGACATAAGGTTGGATACATAGAAGTAATATATTTATTTCTGCAAAGATATTTCAAATATTTTAATCAGAATCTATAAATTATAATAAAAAAAATATAATATTAATAATATTGGATACTAATCTTATCCGAAACATAGCAACACCAAATAACATAAGACTACTTTTATGGGTGTCGATTACCATGATATCTCATGAGTATCAGCGATCGCTTACTTTCCCCCTTTGTTCCATTAGGTGAACTGCATGCTTGTATTTTAATAAAAGAAAAATATACACATACTATCTCTTACCCGCGGCTTCGCCCGCACGGTCAAAGGGAATAAACATTAGCATTTGATAGCGTGATTCAGAACTTGCAAATGAATTTTACTAACGCCATCTATTAACAACGTTCGAAACTACTAAATATATATCGACCAACAAAACATCGATATAAGCGCAGTGAAATGTAGCCTAGTCACTTTCCATATCATATAATAGCTATGTGGCGACGTAAAAGTGGAACAAACAAACACACTTTCACATTTATAATATTAGTATGGATATTGATCAAAATTATTACAATATTATATACAGCAAAAGCAAAGCCATAATCCAGAAATTTCTGGACCAACGCAATAGATTTCTTCTATTGCTTTGGCTTTGAAAATATCTTGGCGTCGTCATTTGTCGCGACTGGACCAATAAATGTATTCATACCTCCCAAAGGTAGACTTTCCGAGAGATTTTACTGGCGCAATTTAATGGATTCCGAGTAAAAAGCCAACACTTCGAACGATCGTAAATCTAATACAACCTTTACTGTTAGCCCTGGAACTCAATAACCATTGATAGTGGGTTGTTTTATGGCGGAAATAATGTTTTAGCTGTTTCCAACTCTTTGGAGTTCTCAATTGGTAAGCATTAGTGATGTAATAAACATTCGCATTCGCATTCGCAAGAATTGATGCGAATGATTTGCGAATATTGGTCTATTCAAATTGAAATCGGTATATTCATTTGACGTCCAAAAAAGTTGTCGCCAAATCCAGTCATCAAAATGTTAAAATAATGACATTCGCCACATTACTTTTTTTTTGTTCTCGAGGGGTAAATCTTCAAAAGGTACCCAACGCCGTGGGAGCGACGCAAAACCCCCCCGGTGGCCATCCTCGGCGGTATAAAGAGTACTCCGGGATCTCGAAACGACCTCAACCGGAATCCTCTGAGCGCGTTGCCCCATCTGGGCCACCGCTGGGCCCACCGCTCCGTCTAGTCTTTACGACGGTATTTGACCGCAAATACCCAAGAGTATGTATGACCATTTCGTTCGCCCGCGGTATAGCCCAAAAGGCTTGACGAGTTACGACATATCATTAGAATCGTCTCAATTTATATAGTGTCATAGGTTATAGGTTTATTTTAATAAGTTAATTTAGTTTAGTTTTTTGTTATTCTTACTATACCTATAAGTAAACAGATCATTTCAAAATATGTACATTGTAATAGTTTATTTTACTATTTTAGCGAAAAACCCATTAGAGTATATTATAATAATATACTTATTTTTGATGCTTCTGATGGGTTATTCGATAATATTATTATAGACGACCCGCGTGGCGCAGCGGTTACCATACCGGTCTGACACGCAGTGGGCCCCGGGTTCGATTCCCGGCCAGACAGGTATCTGAATAATGAGTTTAGATTCTTGTTCTGGGTCTGGGTGTTTGTGTATTCTTCTTTGTGTGTGTCCATGGCACCCACGACACAGGAGAAAATCCTACTGTGGGGCTATGAGTGTAGAAAGCGTTTTTTTTTATATTATTATTAAAAAAAAACAAAATACCCAATTGGTAATTTCAGTTACGTTTTCGAGTTATTTTCAAAATGATTCCTTGTTTAACAGAACCTCATACTTTAGCCAAATCAGATTTTATTTATTCAATTTCTTTGACATAAGTTTCTAGATACGAGTATATTGGTACCAAACTGCTTTCAGTTCGAGGTTTTGTTTCATCATATTGGTCTTATATTAGAAATATGTAAGAAATAAAGCTCTGCGACTCGTGGGAGACTTATTCGATGAAATTATTAGACTAGACGCGGCTTGTATGTAAAAATCTAATATTATTTGAGTAGTGAAACCTGCTCACATTTTCACAGCTTATTTAGCTTAGTTAAGGTTAATATTGTGACAATTCGTCTTTTTATGAATTTGAAATAGCAAAAAACTGTCTTAAGCTAACTTTCATTACCATGTAAAAAAAACATGATTGTAATAATATTAAAAAAATTGAATATAAATAAGAAAAAAAGACAAACCCGCTGAGTTTCTTGCCGGATCTTCTCAGTTGAGGTCGTATTCCGATCCGGTGGTAGTGTAAGAAAAAAAATGTAACTGACAATTTGTAAGTGCCCCCGCAGGCCTATACAAAATAAAGACATTTCATTTCATTTCAATGACAGATTTATTGCCGCTCTAGAAGACTAAGATCTATAAAAGTAAGCAGGCAACCAAAAATGGGATTTGGCGTTTCGTATTTTAATGATATTCCAGTATTCCGTTATTATTTCTCCGCTTACATATTGCAGCAATTCACCATATTTTACATTCAAGGCCTTTCCCACACCGTTCATGAGTACGGCCTGAACGTGATTCCATCTAATCCAATCAATTATGTACTATCCTCGGAACCCGTTGAAAAACGTCACACATTTTCTCGTTAATTGTACTTTATTTCGCGGTTATGGCTGAAATTTGGGTACGTTAGGGCATAGCGGTTTGGTGGTTTTCGGTCATTGAAGATAATGGAACTATGACTTTGATAATCATTAAATTCTCCTAGTATTTGTAACGTTACAAAAAGTTCACATGTAATAGTACTTGGGTGTAGTTAGGTGTACGTATAAGTGCGTACCGAATTTATTCTAAGTCGTTTATTGAAATATTAATGTTGTAAATCAACTATATAAAAATAAAATTTTGAAATATTATTAAGTTCGGAAAGAACGTAAAGTATTTGAGAAAAGAAATGTGCTATATTATTACAAAGTTCTCGGTTAAATTTGCGTTTTATGTGATTTTCGTAAACGTTAAAGAGATTGTCTTAAACACTTTTTAAAATAGTTGATGGTAAATAGTCTGAAAATTTGTAAAAATAGATACATATTAAATTTTGTAAGTTAAAATTATATGTATGGTATGAGCTCTGTCACATAAATAAAAAATACATACCTATAAGATGTAAGTAATATTACTCGACCTATTCATAAAGAAACCAAATAAAAGATTCATACATCTACAGCGAAGATAAACCAACACGTGGACCAATAAAAACAGTAAAGTTATAAGTATTTGATGTATAATAGTGAAATTCGTAAAGTTTCGGTGTAAATCAGGCGTGAGCCTTAGAGATTTATTTATAAACTTCAGTACCTGTTGGCCAAGTAAGGCTTAGGTTACTCAGAAAAAGGAAATAATGTTTTATGAAAGTTTCAAATTACATTACTTTACACATTACACCGATTTTATTGCAAAAGTTAGTTAAAAGCAAATGTGTTATAAGTTACCTTTTTGGTAATAAATAGCTTGAAATTAGTGATTTCTTTGATCCGATAAGTATTCCCATATTTTTGATTCTCTCTTCTCGTCAACCCATTATTGTCCCACTGCTGGGCACGGGTCTTCTTTCAGAATGAGAGAGTTTAGGCCATAGTCCACCGCACTGGCCAAGTGCGAATTGGTAGACTTCACACACCGAGAACTTTTTTTTTTTTTAAGAACTCTCGGGTTTCCTCACGATGTTTTCCTTCACCGAAAAGCAGTGATAATTAATTTCTAATACGCACATAAATCAGTGGTGCGTGCCTGGGTTTGAACCTCGGACCTCCCAATCGAGAGGGCAAGTTTTAACCATTAGGCTATCACTGCTCTTATATTTTTGATTATTTAACAGTAATTAATATTAGACGATTAAATATGATCGTTTAGAGGGCTTATCGAGTCGAAGATTGGCTTTCAAGAAATTTGATGACGATAAGAAAGATCTTCCGATAAGTAATTTACCTTTTAAATTTTTAGCTTAAGTCCTACTATTTCGGAAATTTTGCAATATGACAGATGAATTTCAGAACTTGCATTGAGATTGCGGGATAAGCGAGCTCCTAACCCGGAGTCTAATTACAAATGCTCCTTTGTGAATACCAGGAGAAATTAAAGTGTCTCATTCCAACGTGAAAACACAGGACAAGATCCTACAAACAAGAACTTTTCGTGAACCCATTATTGTCTCACTGCTGGGCACGGGTCTCCTCTCAGAATGAGAGAGTTTAGGACATAGTCCACCGCGCTGGCCAAGTGCGAATTGGTGGACTTCACACACCTCCGAGATCTTTTTTTTTTAAACTCTCGGGTGTGTAGTTTTCCTCACGATGTTTTTCATCGAAAAGCAGTGATAATCAATTTCTAATACGCACATAATCCCTACTAATATTATAAATGCGAAAGTAACTCTGTCTGTCTGTCTGTCTGTCTGTCTGTCTGTCTGTTACTCTTTCACGGCAAAACTACTGAACCGATTTTTATAAAATTGTGTACACAGATAGTGGTGACCTTGGGATCCATTATAGGCTACTTTTTATTTCAAAAAATGGGTTGAAAATGTTAAAATCGAGCATAAATGTTTGTATGGTAGTTCGTTTTTGACTAAGAGCTGTACTATTATTTACGTCAAGGGGTATCATAGATTTGATTAAAAACTTATGTGAATAATAAAACATTAAAAAATATTGATTTTGAGTCGACAACATATATTCGTAAAACTCGGTATGTCGTGAATTTTGTTATATTCCAATGCAAATGACAATCTCCATATTGGCTTTTGACATAGAGGTGTACTAATAATTCCGTCAAGGGGTATGATAGATTTGATTAAAAACTTATGTGAACAATTAAACATTAAAAAATATTGATTTTGAATCGACAACATATATCCGTAAAACTCGGTATGTCGCGAATTTTGTTAAATTCCAATGCAAATGACAATCGCCATATTGGCCCTTTCGCCTGGACGTCATCGTGAGTTCGTTCAGAAATAATACATATAAATTGGTAACAATTAATTATCATTCAAATAGATGTGATAAATTTGATTTAATTTACCCATAATATGGGTTTATAATATGAAAATGTATTTATAATGCGAAAGATACGATTATAATTACGAGGAATTCCCGATGAGTTAAATATTAGGTATACTTGCGCTATCACTGTTCTGTTGAATTATGTTGAATGAACATTTGATAGATGGCGTTATCTACAATACAACTTCGAAGTAATATCGATAAATTAAATGTTGATGTTGAATTACTAATAATTCCGTCAAGGGCTAAGAAACACTGGTTTGCACACTTGATTATAAAATAAATCCACGATAGCATATTTATATCTCTTAAGGTTAACTCACAATAATTATTCCATATTTTAACTAAAAATAATACGTTATTTTCGAGTCTGTTGTCTTTTGTTCAGTATTAATCCTTATGTCGTCGTCAACCCATTATTGTCCCACTGCTGGGCACGGGTCTTTTCTCAGAATGAGAGAGTTTTAGGTCATAGTCCACCACGCTGGCTATTTGCGAATTGGTGGACTTCTTGTGGAATCCTTATGTAAATAAATGCATTCGTTAGTTTCGTAATTTTAATAAAGATCAAAATTGTTTTTTACACTGTATGCATCAAATAAATACGTTTAAAGTCATTAGAGATATCAAATTATATAACTTCCTTCAAAGGGTACGATAATAAAATTCCGTCAAGGGGCAAGATAGACTTGATTGAAAACTTATCTCAATAATAAAACATTAAAAAATATTGATTTTGAGTCGACAACATATTTTATATCTGTAAAACTCGGTATATCGCGACTTTTGTTTATCGCCATATTAGCCATTTTGCCCTGATGTCATCCTGATCCTTAGTTCATTATGAAATAATAGATACCTATAAATCGATAACAATTAATTATCATACAAATAAATGTGATATAAATTTGATTTAATTTACCCACAATATAAAATTACGAGGAATTACCGATGAGTTAAATATTAGGTATACTTGCGCCATCTATCCTGATCTATGTTGAACTACTATGTTGAATTACATTGAATGCGTTAGGTGGCGTTATTTACAAAACAACTACGAAGTCTATCGATAAATTAAATGTTGATGTTGAATACTAATAATTGCGTCAAGGGCTACGAAACACTGGATTGCTACCTTAAATATAAAATCAATCCGCGATAGTATATCTCTATAACTTATGGTTAAGTCACAATATTTTTTTTATGTTCCATATTTCAACTAAAAATATTACGTTAATAATTTCGAGTGTGTTTTCTTCTGTTCGGTATTAATCTTATATAAATAAATGCATTCGTTAGCTTTTACACTATATGCATCAAATAAATACTTTTAAAGATATTAGAGATTTAAAATAATAAAGATGTGTCTCTCGGCAGGGGTAGCTAACCGTCTCGCTCGCGCATGCTAATACATGCCGGCCGCCGATGCGTGTGCATTATTAGAGTAATCTGACCACTTGATAGTGTCCAGTGTTGAGTAGGACACGAATGTTAAATAAGTTTGTAAGAATAGCGTTTTTTTGTACTAGACCAGTACAAACATTGCACTTCACCCTGCAGCATAACCCTGAAAATTTTTAAACATACTGCGGAAAAGTTAAAATCAATCTTTGTAATCGATGCGTTTTGGTTTAAATGTGGAGCAGGATTTGGTTTACAAGGTGCTTCTTGGTATTGTGTGACCACTAAGATTGTTAATTAATTCAAAGAAAGGCGGTTCACAATCGTCTAATTTTAAAATTCTAATTCTAATTTGTCTAATTTTTAAAATATTTTAACCTAACAATTATGATCCTAACCACAAATACATACTTTAAATTCGTTTCTTTACTCTTTGTATGTCCGGGTAATCGCCTGAGCGGCTAAACTCATTTGGATAGGACTTGCACTATAGAAAAGGTTGTGGAATAACATAATTATAGACTACTTTTTATCATATAATTTCAACGGGGTCGAGATTTTTGCGGGAAAAACTTTGCGATACACTCATTTTTACGCGGGCGAAGCCGCGGGTACAGCTAGTTTGAGATAAATCAGTGATGCGTACCTGAGTTTGAACTTCGGATCGCCCGATCGAGAGGGCAAGTTTCAACCATTAACCACTGCTCTCGCTAACAAGAACTTAGTAACGCCCAATTCCCAACAACTGTGAAAATATTTAGTAAAAAAACCACTTATATTCACTTATGTCATAAGATCGAAGATAATTGAAGGAAATGTGTGAAAGAAGTCATAATTTATAGAGTACTTAGTGTCGGGAGCGGCGTATACCGTTCGGCACGTGACAGAATATAGGTCGACCGTTAAATTATCTGTTTAATTTTCCCTCAACGAAACTTCATCTGCATATATTGTCTCTTCATTTTCTATTATATATTGTCGCGTGGTATTACCCTTCCTTAATGACTTCTCTTATTATGCATGTTATGAAGCAAATTGTTTTTTTTTACGAAACCTTATAGATTTAATTTTGAATAAGGTAACATAGCTACTGTTGATTGGCGTACAAATGATTGAACGAAAAAAACACTAAGTCTGTCACTGAGTGCCTTAATAAATGATTTAAGACAGAAGGAATTGTTGTCCTATTACTGTCCTACTACTGGGCTGAGGTCTTTTTTATAGTAAGAGAAGTTTTGATCATACTCCAAAATGCTGACCTAGCAAGAGTTGATGAACATAAGTTTGAAAAATATTTAATAAAGAACACTCCGGCAACTAAGTTTTCTTAATTTTTATTACCGTTATAACAAGAGATAAGTTATTTTTGAATACTGAATAATCAGAGGTGGGACTTAAACCTCGAACCTTTGGGTTACACGGCCAAGTTACAACCACTAGGCTTTTTATTGAGCAACAACTTAACTAAATTAAAACTAAACGCTTTCCACAGTTTCTAAACTCATATATATATGGACTCATATACATATGGACATACACAAGACGAATACACAAACACCCAGACCCAGAACATGAATCTAAAACTAATCATTCAGATACATGTCTGGAAGGAAATCGAACCCGGGACCCACGGCGCGTCAGACTGGTATGGTAACCGCTCCGCCACGCGGGTCGTTAACTAAGGTACTAATTATGGGATTAAAAATTAAACACTTGTATGGACTTATATGGACATCAGATACACAATGCCACCCTAAACCATTCTAAAAAGAATTGTTGTTTCCGCTTTGATACATTTTTAAAACACCGTATAAAACCTACATACCGAGAGACCTTTTACAAACAAGTTATTTGTAAATAAATCATTTTGTCTGAACTATCTAAGATAGAAGTAACAATCAATTTGTGATCTATTTAATGTAGGATATTTACGAACATGCAGTAACTACAACAAAACTTCCTTTGTAAAGGACGGCTTGGATCCAATAAATACCACCTAAAAAGTGGATGATCAGATTCATTGAATACTTAAAATAATAGTCTACGAGCATGCAGTCCACCTGATGGTAAGTGGTCACTGACGCCTATTGGATTTCTGTAAGCAACTTCAAATAAAACATGGGTTCTATCTGAAATCAATCACAGATGCGTTGCCGATGACTATATGGATGAATATGATGGTTGCCTCATATAAAAGTGTGCCGGCAAGTCCGGCAACTACACCCTTCCATAGAAAATTGGTATATTTGGTATTTATTCGAACTACATTGGTTCTACTACCTGTGAAAAAAAAAATAGAAAAAATGTCAATGAACCAATATTTCCATTTTCCTTATCAAGTTATTTGCATGCATTATAAGTACTTATTTACCTTTAAGAAGTATCGGTATAAATTTGTTATACTAATAGGAAACAGTATCGAGCTTGAAATCAGGTCATTACTTTTTTCAGCGGGTACTTCGCGCCGGAGCCTCGGAAATATTGCTTGTTACGTGACGAAATAACGGTCGAACTATATGGACTAGTCCTACTGAAATCGGTATGCGATAAGAGAAACTTACTCGCGAAGAATGACAGTTATTTGAAAGAAAGAAATATTTATTTGTAAAAAAATATAACAACATTATGTGCCATAAATAACAGCATACATTATTTTTACATTAGACCATTTCTGTAGTCAAATTTTATCAAAGGGTCTATACTCAGCCTCACCGCGGCGAACCACGGCCACTGGCTTTCAGTGTGTCCCAATTCGACGAGCAGCTCTGTTGAGTGGTACGTTGGCAAAATATAATATAAATAAATGACACATAACAATACCTAAAATTAAAACATAACTAAATAACATGTGTAGTACTAGAATAGGTAAAGGTATTATGTACATTTGTAAAAACTATAATTAATAATTATAATTTACCGTCGCACTTACTTTTAACGATTTTGATATGAAATAAATTACTTTAAGGGTATACTAGCGTTATTACAATTTCTTCATCACTAAAATAAAAAATAAATACACAGTCAGTCTTACGTACACGTAAGCCACTAATTATAAGCATGGGTATTTCTCGAAACTCATCAAAAGATGGCGCAGCTTTATTTGGCTCGCGTTATTTGAGTTTTCCTAACATCCTGCATATGCTCATGCTCATGCTCATGCACAAGCACAAACTCGAGACTATCGGGCATGATCGCTCTCCAGGCATTACGTAGACGGTCGGAAGATTTTCCTTTACCAAATAATCACAAAATATAATTTTACACTTCGTATTCAGTTTTCAATGGTGGTTCAAGCGCAATGAGCATTTCTATTCTTATTTCTTCTTCTATTTTAGAAGAAACTAGCGCTGTTTAGCTATGCTTTATAAAGTCTAATGAAGCATATATACTTTCAGAATAAAGGTAATCTATCATTGATATAAGAAGTAGGACGATCTACACAACTCTTAGCATGTATAATATGGTCTGTTCTTCATTTATGTTCTTCGATAACCTTGTGAAATATGGTAGAACTCTTTCCGCGACACGTTTTTCTGCCTAATGGCAGTATTATAAAGCGCTGTTTCATTGATTTAAAACTGTGGTAACGGAGAAATATTTATCTGGGGCATTTCAACTTAATACTTAGGTATAGCAGTGCATTTGTTCCCACATAAACCGCTTATCTTATAGGGTGGATCACATGTGTCCATGGATTCACATGTGTCCTTCGGATGGACTAATTGTTCGTGTGTTACTTCTATAATAATTAAAGAACTAATATATTAGTGGGTTCTTTTATCTTATTATACGTTACAAGTAGTCAATAGGACATGTACTTTACAATATCTGTTTAATTTTCTCCCCGAAACATGTTTGGATATATTTGCATTTTGAAGCGTTGCAGACCTCGGAGAAATAAATTCAAGAGCCAAATTTCTTGCAATTTCTTTTTCATGTTATTTATTACGAGAATCTGTTGGGATATTTTACATACAGATTTTTAGAAGTTTACGTTTATCGAGGGACATTATTATTTGACCTTCAAATAAAATTATCTTTTATACTTCATCTTTTATACCTCTGTTCTATAAAAACTGGTACGAGTAGTGCTAAATTTTAGGGAGCGTCTATAAAAAGTAAAGCTAATGCAAAAAAATATATATTATTATTATTATATGCATCACTGAGCTAACTGCGGATAAATGTGGATATAAAAATCGTATGACCTGAGATTGTCATCTCATAATTATGTGGTCTATTCACCCTTCTACTGAAATACAATAACTACTTCACGTTAAAAGGTTTGAAAGTAGTAGCTTTCTAGACAAACTGTGGTAAAATCAGTGTAGGAGGGGGAGGTACCACCGTTACATCCATTTCTTGCGTTGGATAAGTAGTTCTTACTAATCAGTGAAATGCTGGAGCTATCTCAGTCATATGATGGGACCACTTTAGTTCTCGGGAGAGTAGGATAGAGTTAGAGAGATAATTTGAACATAAGATTAAAATAGAACTAGTGTTCTATATGAAGGGTTATACATATCTTACGGCGGTAATAACTTACAGTTATGTGGCTTGTACGCTCATTACTTCAACCATAAAAAGAACCACAAGAAATGGTGAAAGAAAAAACGGATCAGGTGCAAGTCAGGTTCGCGCACGGAGGGTTCTGTACCATTATCTATAAAAAACAGCAAAAACAAGTTTGTTGAACGCAATAGTCATATATCATCTGTAAAATTTTCAACTGTCTAGCAAGCATTGGTTCATGAGGTATACCCTGGTGACAGACAGACAGCAGAGTCTTAGTAATAGGGTTTCGTTTGCACCCTTTGGGTATGGAACCCTAAAAAGTATTCCATAATGGATTTTTCTTAGCAACATTTTTCAACAAAAGCCTTCAATGCCCACAAATTTATTCCATCCCCTAACATACTTTCATAATCTTCATGAATTATTAATTAGTGTCGAAACCACAATTCCCTTCAGAGCCGATAAAGTTTAATCGATTCGTCTGTAATTTATGGGCACTCTTCTTGCTCAATGTGAAATATTCTGGTATTACAGTTAAAAAGTGCTATACCTTTTTCTAGTTGGTAGTAACAGTGTAGTTTGAACAGGGAGATACCACCGTCCAACCTATTTCTAGCGGGAAGCAGTGCTTGCGTTTCGATGGAAGGGTGTGGTTGCCGGCACACTTTTATATGAGGGACTATCTTAGTCCTCGAGAGTAGCAACGCATCTCTGGTTGACTTCAGGTTACAACCTAACCAGGTTTGTGAAATTGCATACAGATGTCCATGGGTGGCAGTAACCACTTACCATCAGGTGGTCTCATTATTCTTTATTCCCACGGATGAAGAGGCAACTTTGGGACAAAATACAATTATTTTTGACGAAAAAATAATCAAGGTTTTTTTAAATTAATTTCAGGTTTGTTTTATTGTAATTATAAAGGATACTTAAATGTACGAAAAACAAATTTTCTTGAAGAACTTTTTTAAAATGGAAAGTAAATGAGCCTATCAATATGAAACGGTCAATGTTTTTTTTTATTGATAACCAGCCGATAATTCATTTGTCTACTATGCTGCTTCAATTCCAATTGATACAAGTATTTTCATGTGCCATGTGACATAAGTTTTAAATAGCACCTTTTTTCTTTTTCGGTAGATGTCATAGGAGGTTCCCAAGAGACGTTGTTGTTGTTAGCACACTTTTATTTATGACGACCATCATAGTCCTCGGGTGTGTCAACGCATCTGTCATTGACTTCAGTTGGAGCCCATGTTCTGTATGAAGTTGATTGCAGGTATCCATGGGTGACTGTGGCCACTTACCATTAGGTGGGCTGAATGCTCGGCTTTTTCTTGTTTGTTGTTTCTTGTCTGAAGCTTACTGCTTCAGCCAGATAAACAAGAAAAAAAGACAAAATCGAAAAAATATCTGTCAGACCGAGAATTGAATACAGAACTGTCTGTTTAACCATTCAGAAGGCTAATATTATATCAAAATCAAAAGCCTTTGTACGGTAACTATTTTTGCTCCTCGATTACAAAATATCTTTATCTCAGGAAATGTAAACATCTCCTGTATTCTTAAATATCTGTAAATGACATAAATAACAAATCCCAATTCTATAAAATCAAAAATGTCGTTTAGTTTTTATCGTTCAGTTCGTTTAATACTAAAATAATCTTCCAATCACGGCGGCCGGTTTCGGGGGAAACTATAAATTCAATTTATGTTTGAATTAATGCGATTTATTAAAGCAGGGGCAAAATTAAAAACGCATTTGCACCCGAATTCAGGTCACAGTTTGTGTTATTTTCCCATTCTGTTAAGTGATTTGTGTTTTAGTCGTTTTTGGTAATTGGTTGTGTTTGCTCATTCGTATAAATTGGTTTTTACAAAGAAGTAATTAAAAGTAAACTTAATTTTCTAGATTAGATTCAGGTTGGTTTAATAGTTTCTATTAAGAAATAATAGTAAAGTAGTAGTTATATATTGTACTAGCCCTTACTATGCCCTTACTTACATTTCCTGTAAGTTTCCACAAGTTGTTTAATACTATGTATAATAGTGTAGTCTATATACCGGTCCATATAAATCGGTAACACGTTTATTGTCGACAGCTATAAGATATATTTTTTTCACGATGCTGCTCCAACTTTAATTAGCCTTATAGCTACGTGCCGCGTGAGAACAACACCACTTCCTCTTTTTTCAAAGATGTTGTAGGACACGACTAAATAACAAAACCAGAAGATGAGCAGCTGCGTCTGCCTACATGCCAGACGTGGGGTTTATTGGCAATAACCTCATTAGGGGAGACCGGTGTTCAGCTGTAAGCCTGAGAGACCCGATGGATAAATTAACAGCATATGGCTACATAGCTGGTTTTATGTTTTTTTATAGATTGACTGATCAACTTTCATCTCAAAGAACAAAAAGCAAAATATATTAAACACTGTTACATAATTCGATAATTGGAACAGTACAACTGCTACTGTCAAAAAACACAGCATCAATCATATCATCGTGATACAGAATTTGAATTTGATAATTGGAACAGCAAAATTGCTGTCAAAAACACAAACTAAAATTCAATAGAAACACGTAAAACTACAAGATTTATGAGACAAATTCATCAAGTCCCAGTTTAAACAAGAAATGTAAGCCTACAAACGATTCAATCTGTGAACGAAAACACCTGTTTTAACAAATCGTGGAGCTGAACGGGATTGTAAGACATCGTTAGAAATGTGAACACGAATTCACATTTCGTTACAATCTTGTTTCACAGAAGTGCGAATACAGTGAAATGTGAATAATACCGCTTATTACACTCATGACTCCTAGGATTTTCTCCTGTGTGGTGGCTGCTATGCTCACACGTAGATAAATACATAAACACCCAGACCCAGAACAGGAATCTAAATTCATCAGTCAGAAAGCTGACTGACCGAGTATCGAAACCGAAACTTCGCTATTTCCGCACAATTCAAATCTTTGGGTAATTTATTATTTCACGATAAATATAAAAACAAACTTGACAAGCAGATTACAGTTTTGAAAAAACGTTTAAAACAAACAAAACCATTAAAGTTCCTGAAACAATAAGACGCAGTTAAGCCTACAAATTATTCAAACGAGGAAAGGGAGACAGACACCTGTTTTAACAAATCAGAGAGTTAAGCCGGCGTGAGCCATTGGCAGATTTTAACAGGAATAAGGGTTACATTTTAAATGCATTACTATTTTATGTTTTACTACCTTCCACTCGAGACTATATTTACGTATTTTAGGATCATCCCATTAGACATTTTATGCTCGGGTTTGGACATAGGTAACACCTAATGGGCCTATTTCCAAAAGTAATCGCACCAACATACCTATATGCTGTGTTGGTAACCGCAGTAGGTATTCTTGTTATTCAGCAATAGTGTTGAGTGTGAGTGTGTTTGATGTACAATGTAATCTTAATTTCAATGAATTGTTCTATTTTTTATTAATTCATTAATTGTTTTAAATAATATTTTAATATTTTAATCTCAAGTTTACTGTATATTTTAGGGCGTCTGCTCATTATGTATGCTGAGCTTACCTCTAATTGTGGAGACACGATGTATTTCATACTATGTTAAATTGTATTAAATTGTTATTGTGTTTTCTGCGTTGGTAAGCCTTATTTAAATAAATAAATAGTGTGCTGCCCATTTCTTGGATTTGTTTCTTATCGTCTCCACCTGACGGTATGCTTACCGCGGCTGATATTCACGAAAAGAGAGAGTGTAGTATGAAAAAAATATAAAAACGTTGTACGGCATGACTATAAGCAAATGAGAATTTATGAAAATCCGAAAATCTCGGTATTCGCGCTTCGAAGCATCTGACTTAGAAGCTAAATTTCAAATAACTAATATTTTGGCGGTTTTGGTGCCAAAAATTAAGTACGGTGCCGAAATAATTTTGTGTAGGATTTTTATTTTAAAAAGGCTGATGTAAAGGAAAACGTATCATCTGATAGTAAGTAGTTACTGCCGCCCATGGCACATCACCCGTCCGGTGGACTGCATGCTCATTTGCTTCTTCAAGCGGATAAAAAAACAGTGAGCTAGCAACAACATCTTTCAAGAAAAATGCAAGAACTGATTCATACTAGAAACACATAATATATGTAGTGGTGGTACTTTCCGGTCGAAATACTCTGGTTAGAGCTACTACTAGCACAGTACCATATGGTTTTATAGGTGGTAAAACAATCGTTCGACCGGGAAAATACCACCGCCACACCTATTTCTAGTGTGAAGCAGTTCTGGTTGGTTGGTGGTTGCCGGCACACTTTTATATGAGGCGACCATCTTAGTACTCGGTTGTAACAACGCCTCTGTGATTGACATCAGATAGAACCCAAATTCTATGTGAAGTTGCTTACGAGTGTCCATGGCCGGCAGAGATCACTTACCATCGGGTGCTTTATAAGCTCGTTTTTTACTTTAATTTTATAAAAAAAAAATCTGGTGTAGGGCCCTTGAAATATTTATGTAATATCATGTTAGAATGTTATAGTAAATCATTTTATAATTTTTTATCGCCATTTTAATATTATTCGTGTTTTTACATTAGTTTTGAAGCATTTCCATAAATAAAACAATTCTGCTAATATTATACTTTTTCGCTTTACAATTCAAACTTGGATACCTGTATGGAATTTAATTAATTTATTTCAAAGGAAAACGATGCTACCTAACTTAGGTACTGTTTTTAATAAGACTTGAAAACAATTCTTGTAATTTATAATTTGATATTGCTCTGAGTGAGGGCATTTTCTTGTTATACGCGGGAGACGATGAAAAAGGTAACTTCCAAATAAATATACTGACGGATCTTTGATATACATATTTGGCTTCTTCATATACACAGCGAAAACTAACAATAATATATTATTATGAAAGATATAAAGACTATACGGTAGAGAGCATTTCATTAATATATATTTTTTATAGTATGACTAGACTAGAGCAGTGATAGCCTAATGGTTGAAACTTGCCCTCTCGATTGGGAGGTCCGAGGTTCAAACCCAGGCGCGAACCACTGATTTATGTGCGTATTAGAAATTAATTATCACTGCTTTTCGGTGAAGGAAAACATTGTGAGGAAACCTATACACCCGAGAGTTTAAAAAAAAAGTTCTTGGAGGTGAGTGAAGTCCACCAATTCGCACTTGGCCAGCGCGGTGGACTATGACCTAAACTCTCTCATTCTGAGAGAAGACCCGTGCCCAGCAGTGGGACAATAATGGGTTGACGAGATAGTATGACTATGCCTAAAGATAAGGCAGACAGCCAAACTAATGGAAAGTGGTCACCGTCGCCTAACAAGAAAAAACTTCCCAATACATTGCCAGCATGAAAGATAGCTATTTCTGCACCTTTCTTGCATTTGCATTATATAACTATTTCAATTAGGTTAAACCTTACGTTTGACCGAGTCCTTATTTTGACATTTATTCGTCACACCAACAAAATATACACTACAACATACATAAGAGTACAATAAATTAATGCTAAGTCTATTTCGACTTGACTTTTGTGTGTCTTACTACAATTAATTATTTTTGTAACTTAAAATTTATTCCAAAAAATTAACCAATATTAAATGAATCCTAATTAAGATTTTAATAAATTTAATAAAATTTGATTTTTTTAACTTTATATGTGAGTGTCATTACGCGTCGTAGTGTCAGCGGATGAATTGTTGCAAATTGTTGATAGCATAGATAGATGGATTTTTTATTTGACTGAAGTGGCAAACGAGCATACAGTCCACCTGATGGTAAGTGGTTGCTGCCACCCATGGACACCTGTAAGCCACTTCATATAGAAAATGGTTTCTATAAGTCATTCACAGATTCTTTGCTACTCCTGAAGACCATGATGTCGCCTGATATAAAAGTGTGCCGGCAACCACACCCTTCCATCGAAACGCAACAATTGCTTCACGCTAGAAATAGGTGTGGCGGTGGTACTTCGCCGGTCGAACTAAACAAGTTCTACCACCTGTAAATTTACTTCTTTTGTCCCCGTAGTTCCGGGACCAGAATAGGACTACGTTACCCTCTGCCTGTCGTAAGAGGCGATGAAAAGGGGCTTCCGAGGTTGCGGGCGGGAAGAGTGGGAGCATGAACCATCCGGCCAAGCGACCCTGGGATGGATGTGTGGTCGCATGCCGCTGTAAAGACCAGAAAGTGCGGTGAGCGTTTCACGTTCATCAGGGAAGAACCCGAAAGGGGAATCGCGTTCGGAGGATTCCGGCTGTATTCCGTTGGAGATCCCGCACTCCTCCACGCAGTGCTGAGGACGGCCACCGGTAGGATTTTAGTGCAGTAAAAATTACACATAACCCGCGTCGCTCCTACGACGTCGGGTACCTTTTGAAGGTTTCTCCTTCGTAAACAAAAAAGGGGCTATCCCTACGCAACAATGTACGCGATGTATCTCCAGATAATCTATTGTCGACAACACATAAGTATGCACATCAAATTATAAAAAATCGCTTCGTACGTACCTCGCTTCGCTATCCATACGCGCTGGGTTTCTGCCAGTCACGTAACGCCAAGTGAGCGCTCCAAACTGCGAACTCCGAGCAATGAACGACTAGTGAGTGAAAAAAAACTTTAGGTCACTTGCAAATGTAAGAAAAACAAAAGGCTTTTGAAATACTGGCGAGCGGTCTCTTTGCTTTGATTTGCGAAGAATGTGATGATTGCCCCAAATTTATTTAATACGACTGTAAAGTCTGATACGCTGCTGTATTTAGATTTGAAGGGTGATAAGGAAGAGAATAGGATTGGAAAATCTGATCTGATTAAATTGCGTCCACCGGTGGCGCTTCCTATTTCAGATTAATTATATCAGTATTCAATGGTACTGTATAATAGTTTAAAAGTGCGGAAAAGCAAAAACACAAGAAATTACAGGTGATAGAACCAGTGAAGTTTGAACGGGGAAGTACCACCTATTTCCAGCGTGAAGCAGTTCTTGCGTTCGATGGAAGGGTGTGCTTGCCGGCACACTTTTATATGAGGCGACCACCATAGTCATCGGGAGTAGCAACGCATCGGTGATTGACTTCAGACAGAACTCATGTTCTGTATTCTAACTTACAGATGTCCATGGGCTGCAAATACCACTTACCATCAGGTAGACTGCATGTTCGTTTGCTACTTCGATCAGATAAAAAAATCCTACTTAGTCGTCATGGAAAGAACCTTTTGAGGATAGACTTAGAATTTTATTTGACCACTAATACCTATATCTAACAGTTTCTTACTGTCAGGTAACAAGCTTACTCCCTTGCTGCTTCGAACGTGCGACATGAGGAAATATCTTATTGTCAGCCCACAAATGTTTGATTTGATTATTTAATTGCAAGATGAGTTTCTTTTGAGCTACCCTCGGACCGTTATTAGATGAAGCTCCCCTTGAAGAAATATGCAAACAGAACACTTCTTCAAAGATGACATTACTACAAGAGTTGGAAGTTTTCATTAAAAATACCGATTTCAGAAAAAACCATCATTTAACTTAAGTAATGTACACCGTACCATGCCAAGTAATAGATTTTAAATGGGCAATTGAAAACCTTTCAAAGTTTCAACTATTTCCATCCAAGCAACGGTCAGAAGTTTAAAAGCCATTTTCCGAAAATGCATGTCGTTTTCAGAAACTTTGAACGTTTTCTGCACCCGAATACCACATTTTTCTATTTCCGAACTCCTGAGGCACTGAACTCAAATCGATAATTATGAACATTTGTACTGCACTCAGGTTTTTCTCTTGCACATGAGAGAACTCTACTTTACCTTTTACTCAAAACATTTCTAATTTCGGCAAAAATCTGGTCTTAGCTGAAACTGTTGCTGTACTCAATTGCATACAAAAATTTAAATGAATGCGTTCGATAAATAATTGTTTATAAAAAAACGTTATCCGAACTTATCTTGACTTTGATTTTTTTATTTGAATCCGCACAATTTACATAGGTTACATTACATTACATTATGCGGATTTGTACGAATAATGGTCGCCTCATGAGAACTACACCAACACCCTCCCATCGAGAAGCAAGAAATACTTCACTTTGGAATTAGGTGTGGAATTGATACTTCCTCGGTTGAACTACACTGGTTCATCTTGAAAACCTAGATTTGTAATCAACAAATCTATGGACGTCAATGTTCTAAATCCCGGTGATTACATGCTCGTTTTTTTACTTTCATTAAAAGGGAAACTGATTCTATTCAGGCATTAATAGATATACCTATCTTCATTTCAAAAAATACCTCTTGAATCTTGACAAAAATCAATTCATCACCCTAAAATAATATGAAAGGAAGAAAGGGTAATGTATAAAGGTAGACAAATGGTATTGATTTTGTAAATATTATTCTCCCTTTCATAAATAAAACAGCAAAGGCAGGTGCCTACGAATTGTAATATCAAATATCCCTTCGCAGGTAACACTGATAAATTCCATCCTCCCATTGAGAATTGTTGACATTCGTATCAGCGCTTAACATTTGTATCATTTTGACATTTATAATACAGAATTAGAAAATTAAATCGAACAGAACGATCCCCATGCTTCTTTGTAAAATCTATTAAATTACCAACATAATTTTTCTTCGTAAAAATAGTTTTTTTTTTATTTGACTAAAGTAGCAAACGAGCATGCAGTCCACCTGATGGTAAGTGGTCACTGCTACCCATGGACATCTGTAATCAACTTCATACAGAACATGAGATCCATCTGAAGTCAATCACAGATGCGTTGCCACTTCCGAGGACTATGCTGGTCACCTCATGTGAAAGTGTGCCGGCAACCACACCCTTCTATCGAAACGCAAGAAATGCTTCCCGCTAGAAATAGGTGTGGCGGTGGTACTTCCCCGGTCGAACTACACTGGTTCTACCACCTTGTAAATATTTATAATTATAGTTATTGATTCAACAAACTTCTGTCGTTTTTTTTAAAATTACAACTGCTTTTTCTCTCTTCAGCTATTTTATTTGCAGTACATCTGTCCATACTTTGTCGCATTACTAGTTCTGCCGCTACATTATCTAATTACTTTAATTAAATAGTGAAAAAATATCTTAACTATAAACTGTCTCAAAACTGTTCTAAGAGTTTTTATCTTACTTGAAATCAAATAAATTTATGAACGGTTGTAACCCTATGCAATTAGACGGACAAGTAATTAGTTTTCTATTTAAGCCTAATGAATAATTACGAAATATAATACTATGATATGTATTATGTATTTTCAGTTACTTGCGTTATGATGCACTAGACTGTGACATCGATTAGTACCAGCTGATGAGTACACTTTGCACGCAGTCAACCACTAACTTAGATAGAGGAAATCGGGCGGATAATTTATTCCGCTACAGGAGCATACAAAATATTTAGCTTCTCGGGTATAAACAGTTCTATTGACTATGAAAGTGTTTGACTTACGAGAAAGCAGATAGATGACGTTACTCGGGTGTATATATATTTTCTTTATCTAACTGAAGGAGCAAACGAGCATGCAGTCCAACTGATGGTAAGAGGTCACTGCCGCCCATGGACATCTGTAATCAACTACATACAGAACATGGGTTCCATCTGAAGTCAATCACAGATGCGTTGCTACTCTCAAGGACTATGATGGTCGCCTCATGTGAAAGTATGCCGGCAACCACACCTTTCTATCGAAACGCAAGAAATGCTTCACGCTAGAAATAAGTGGGGCGGTGGTACTTCCCCGGTCGAACTACACTGATTATACAACATTGAAATATATTGGTAAATTTATATTGGTAATATATTTGATAAGTAAGCTAAACACATGTGATTTGAAAGTTGAAAGGTGTTTGCATGTGACTATTCTATGAACATACACATTTTAGACTTTTCTACGACATTTCGGAATCCATAAAACAAAACTAATCTAGTAGAAGTTCGTTTTCAAACAATTAACATTTTGACTTTACTAACGAAAGTTAATTATGGACATATATTTTAAACACAATCATTAAAAAACCATATTGTTCTACAAATAATTATATTTAGAGATTTGTTGCAATAGAAGCTCAAAAAATGTAAGTAACTAAAAACACGCTTTTTATAGAAAACCGAACTAAAAAATAGAAAATAAATTTAAATGGATTTAAATTAAGAAAATAGTGTTAAAAATTTCAATGAATATAAATTAATAATAGTGTGAATAAAAAAAAATCTTATTTTAAAAAAACGTGGGGTGCATGGTGTCAATGGTTATAGATATTTTATTGACAGATGTGAGTAGAGTGATTATCATTTTGATAATATCTTAAAAAGCACCCCACGCTTTCTTTTAAATAAAATATTTTTTTTATTCACACTATTATTAATTTATATTCATTGAAATTTTTAACACTATTTTCTTAATTTAAATTCATTTAAATTTATTTTCTATTTTTTAGTTCGGTTTTCTATAAAAAGCGTGTTTTTTACTTTTTTTAAACTATTATTTATTTTCTACTTTTTAGTCAAATTAAAAAATGTAATAATTTTATCAAATTAATGTATTGTCATCGGTCCTCAATAAATCTATAAAGTTTGAACGAAATCTGGCCGTTTAAAGTGGGTCAAAATCGCGCCCAAAGAAGTCGGTTACAAACAAACATACAGGTGAAGCTAATAAAAAGCAAAGCTTATAAAAAGAAACCAGATTACCAGGTCCTTTAACTGAATTCTTACAACAAAATTACAATTTTCGTATTTAATACCTTAGCTCTAAAATAAATAGCAAAGGCTATAAAGATCAAAACTTGAATTCGATACAACGACGAACATTAAGAACTTTCTCGTGTAGATTGCGAACTTAGAGAAACCATTAAATCATTTGCATTCAAAATTGGCACATTGAAAGAACATACAAATTAGCGAGCGTCTAATAAATGGTAACTAAAACGCTTCCTTGCCCTTGCAAGGGTTGCCACGTTAATAGGCGTGACTGAATTAGTCTAATAGATGTACTAGAAAACGCAAGAGAGAAAAACTAGATTACCAGGTCTTTTAACTGAGTTTTTAGAACAAAATAAAATGAATCATAATTTTGCTTTTAGATTAGTATTATCGCGGAATTGATACATTATAATACTTAACGGTTACTCATGATATGCAGTTAATGGATTCTTATAGAATTCTTTTTGCCGATATTTCGACCCCGTTGCATTGATCGTGGTCACGGCCACTGCGGTAGCGGGGAGAAACAGTTGACAAGCACTAGTGGTGAATTAACCTAGGTAGGTTAATTTACCACTTGTGCACCCTACGTCTAGTTCGTTTTTCTTTCTTAGATTCCATATCACGACACACAAAAAAATATTATATAAGAATTCATTAACAATACGACGATGAACATTAAGAACTTTCTCGTGTAGATTGCGAACTTAGAGAAACCATTAAATCATTTGCATTCAAAATTGGCACATTGAAAGAACATACAAATTAGCGAGCGTCTAATAAATGGAAACTAAAACGCTTCCTTACCCTTGTAAGGGTTGCCACGTTAATAGGCGTGACCGAATTAACGAATTTAAGATTTTTTTATAACCTAACCTAACGATAAGGCAGACGGGCTACCTGATGGAAAGTAGCCACCGTCGCCTATGGACATTCGAAACCAGAGGAGTCACCAATGCATCGGCTTTGTAGGAGAGCTCTTTTCGCACCTTTCTTGAAGAACCCCATGTCATAGCGCTCCGGGAATACCTCAGGAGGAAGCTCATTCCACAACTCGCACGTCCGTGGCAAAAACGAGCGTGCAAACCGAACCGTGGAGGACTGCCACGTAATAAATAACTTTACAGAATAGAAATTAATTAAATTATCACCTAAGTGTGAGTCGGACTCGCATACGAAGGTTCTGTGCCATTCATTGCCTTTTAAAAAAATGCAAGAATTGTACACTACGAACATTTCTTTTACTAATTTATTTTTGATTTGTTGTAGATGCTAACGCAATAAAGCCACGGGTTTAAAATCAACTATTTGTTATAAATTATTTATTATCAGTAAATTATTACTATTTAATTATTTATTTATTTTTTGTGGTTGCCGGCACATTTTTATATGAGGCGACCATTATAGTCCTCAGGAGTAGCAACGCATCTGTGATTGACTTCAGATAGAACCCATGGTCCATATCAATTTGCTTACAGGTGTACATGGGTGGCAGTCAACTTACCAGGTGGACTGCATGCTTATTTGCTCCTTCAATCAGTTAAAAAAAAATGTCTGTCTGAGTGTACGCATTTCGAATAAAATATTTCTTTCTATAAAGTCACTCTTCTTATTTATTCCCAATAAACCGCTCTGCAGAGTATAACACGAATATATAGGAACGGCAACTTCCAAACTATTTCGACAACCCTATTTATCCCTAAAACCCCTCGCGACTCTATTTACGTTGAACCTCAAACTCTTGGAGAGCTCAGAGACTTGAAACTTATGCGAACAAGCCCTCAACGCAACTGTTTGATATATTCAAATATTCACATAGTATGTACTCGTAAGTATATAATTATAGATTAATAGTTAATTATTCAGCGATAGAAGTTGTATTGGTAACGGCGTAATATCAATACATACCCCTATTTCTAGCGTGAAGCATTTCTTGCGTTTCGATGGAAGGGTGTGGTTGCCGGCACACTTTCACTTGAGGCGACCATCATAGACCTCGGGAGTAGCAACGCATCTGAGATTGACTTCAAATAGAACCCATGTTCTATATGAAGTGGATTACAGATGTCGATGGGCGGCAGAGTCCACTTACCACCAGGTGGACTGCAAGCTCGTTTGCTACTTCAGTAATGAAAAAAACTGTTTGAAAAAAAATTGTGGGATTTTATTATAGAATTTTAAAACATTTTGTAATCATAAAAAAATATTGTATTAGGTACGAAAATATACCCGCACATACATTGAAGACAAATCCTAACGTAGTCTTAACTAGTAATACTAGAATTATTCAACTGAACAGAAGGTCAAAAGGACATCCTGTGACATAAGTATTCATTAACACAGGCTTTTCTTATACACATAAGGTTAAGTAGAGGTTAAATATCTGTACGGTTTACAACACGTACAATGGGCAATGCTGCGTCAGCATTATCCTTCGGTGACCTGCCCCAGCAGCAGTGGCGGACTAAGGGGGGGGGGCGGAGGGGGCGGTACGCCCCGGGCCTCTGGTCTTGGGGGGCCTCCAAATGCGCGTTTGCGTTCGGTGCTGATTGCCCCCCGGGCCAGTGCCTCCGACTGCGACCACCGCGACGTAATCGTCCCGCGCCCAACACCGCCCCTTTCATTGGAAAGGGTCCCGGTGTTGGGCCAAAAGCTGCGCAAATATTCGTCTTGGGCAAAGGAGCACTTCAATCTACCCTCAAGACCGTTAACATCGAAGAGGAAAAGGGAGGCTTACAGCGAGAAAGAAGATTCTCGACCTACCCACCGATGGAGAAGTTTTTCGATCCTACCCTCACCGAGCCTTCAGAAGAGAGGGACGGAAGATCGGTGAGGGAAAAGGATAGCGGCGCTCTACCCTCTTCAGGATCAACATCTTTCAGCCAACCCTCCGGACGACAAATTGTTCGGAGGAATATCTACACTGGCGAAATCGAAGCGGTGGCCGGCCCCGCCGCTAAACAACTTGCCGAAGTAGCCGAGAGACGCGGGCAGCGAGGAAACCCGCTTAAATATTTTAGCGGTCACAAAGAAGGACCGGCTAAATGTACTGCGCGGCCACCAAAGACCCAGCGCCAGCCATCATCTTCGCCGGAGAGTGCACAGCTGCCGGCGAAGGTGGTGCGCATAGAGGCCGAAATAGAAGGAGGATCGCCTGAAGACGGAGGTCCACTGTCTCCTGAAGACTCCGAAAATTCGGATGACGAATTTGTTGACAGCTGCGAAGGTGCCGGAGCTCCCGCTGCTGCCGCTGTGGAGTCAGAATCTGAAACCGACGGGTTAAGGGCGAAATACCCAATAATGGTAAGTCGCACTAGATCCTTTAGGTCCCCCCCGCGCTCACCGTCGTCGTCTTCAAGGGCCGCGGCGACGGACGCCGAGCTGGACTCTACATCGTACGCCGGTATAGCGTCGGCGTCGACGCCGGCGCCCGCCGCCGCGTCCACTTCAGTCCGGCCGTCGACTCCGATGGCCGAATCATCGCGCCTGGGGTCGTATCCGGAACCCCAGGCACAGTCGTCCTATGCGGCGGCGCTGGCGGCGCCTGCTCCGCCGCGACAAGTAAGCCCACCACCTACTACTTCTGCAGGCAACACCACCCGCCAGCCCTCGAGTGCTGCAGCGGCCGGCAAGGCGTACCCACCCATCGTGGTCGAGCGGATGCCGAGTTGGCCCACTCACTTTGCGGCGCTGCGGGAGAAACTGGGCCACGCACCCCATGCGAGGCCCTTCGGGCAGGGCATCAGGTTCATGCCACCGACGGCCGATGAGTACCGGGTAATTCAACGGTACTTGACGGACTTGTCCGCCACAGAACCAGGACTCTCATGGTTCTGTTATACCCCGCAGGACGATCGCCCCACCAAGGTGGCGGTTAAGGGCCTGCCGGGTATGACGGACCCGGACGGAGTCACCGAGGCCTTAAAACGGCTTGGATTCCCGGCACGATTCGCCCGTCACATCCCATCCAGGCGAGGTAAGCCCGGCTGCGTGTTCTACGTGCAGCTGGACCGGATGGCCGAACCGGAGTTGCGCTGCCTCTATGGGGTGACGGAACTCCTGTTTATGCCGGGGGTCGTTGTGGAGGCGTGGAGGGGTCGTTTCGGCCCCCCCCAGTGCCATCGCTGCCAAGCAGTGGGGCACTCCTCCACCAACTGCCACCGGCCGGCCAGATGCGTCCGGTGCGCGGGGGGCCACGTAGTTCGGGATTGTCCTGAACCTAGGAACGCCACCCCCAGATGCGCCAACTGCCGGGGTGCGCACACGGCCAATACCAGGTCGTGCGTGTACCTCCGGAGGATGGCCCGCGTCAGGGGGATGGTGGTACCTCCGCCCCGCCCATCGACCACAGCGCCCGCGCAGCAACCGCAAACGACACGAAGGGAACCGGTACCCGTGCGAGTCGTGGAGGAGTTTGCGCCGACCGAGGGCGCATCGCTGATGGCACCGGCCAACCCTCCTGCAGCGCGCGCAGACGTGCGCAAAAGCAGGAGGAAGGCCAAGAGGCTTAAGGCGAGGCGCAACGAGCAGCAGGTGGAAACGCCGGCTGCTCAAGCTCCTCAGCCGCAGCCGAAGCCGAAGCCAGTCAACCAGCCGCGCCCCTCGGGAAGCGGCGCGAGAACAGCCACCACCATCAAGGCTGCTCAGGCAGTCCACCAGCCGCCTCCTCCAGCACCGACTCCAGCTCCGGAAGCTGCACAGGTGGCCCCTTCTCACAAAGGGAAGGGGAAAGGTAAGCGGTCGCAGAGGGAGGTAGAGGTCCAGGTAGCCCCAGCCCCACAGCCTCCATCACCCCGCCCCCGCTCCGTCTTCATCCCCACTCCCACACCTCGCCCCCTGCAGGCTCTGGGGATCAATACGCCGGCCGATGATCTGGTGGCGGCAATAGCAACCATCAGTGAGGCTATTGCGCGGTACCCAGCGCTTGTAGGCACCATAAAGTCCATCCTGGCTGACACTCTCGGGTTCCACTATGGCTGCTCAACTTAGACTTCTATATTGGAATCCGGGAGGAGTCCGCCAACATATCCCGGCGCTGCGGCGGCTCGTCCGGGAGCAGGACATACAGGTCGTGCTGCTGGGCGAGACGAAGCTGCGACCGGGACTGGCCTTTACGCTCCCCAACTACGCCGTGTACCGGCGCGACGAAATATCGCAGGCAGGGCTCCCTTACAGGGGCACAGCCATAGCGATTCGCCGCGATCTGGTACACGACGTGCTTCCACTGCCCCCGTACGTGAGCACGCGCTCCATCGGGGCCGTTGTGAACGCCGGGGGACGGGAACTGCGGCTGTTTGCCGCATACCGACCACCTGGTCCCCAACTTATCCCGCAGGACATCCACACCATCTTGGACGAGAGCGCTGCGACCTTACTGGCTGGTGATCTCAATGCCAAACATCCGGCTTGGGGCTCCAGAATCACCAATACAGCGGGACGCATGCTGTACTTTGACGCCGAGGAGAAGGGCTACGAGGTGATTGGGCCAGAATCGCCTACGCACATCCCCACGGCTGAGTCCTCTCGCCCTGATGTCCTGGACATTGTGCTCCACAGGAATCTCCGAAGCCCTATACACGTGGAGGTGTTGTATGATCTGGACACGCAGCACCTCCCCATCCTGGTCACGCTTGGTCTGGGGGCTAATGCGGTGGCCTTCGAAACCTTTACTCGAAGGGTGGACTGGGAGTCTTTTCAGTTAACCATGGGTGGGGTCAAACTCACCCAGGCGCTCAATTCACCGGGGGGAGTGGAAGCCGCGGCCGGCGCGTTCACGGCTTCAGTCCGGGAGGCGTTGGACGCGGCGACCACTCTCATACCGAAGACATCAAGACGCGCAAGACTCCCGGCTCACCTGGAGAGGAAATTGGCCAAGAAAAGGCTATTACGTCGTTTATGGGCGCGCACCCGCTGCCCCCGGGTGAAGCGTGACCTCAACAACCTGGCGGAGGAGTTGTCTGCTGAGATGGCGGAGTACCGTGGCGCCTCCTGGGAGGCGAGAGTCGACCAGGCAGGTGAGCACGAGACGTCGCTCTTCCATCTCACCAGGCAGCTCACCCGAACGAAGGAGACCGTCTGCCCACTCCTGGATGGTGAGGGCAGACGATGCTATTCCCCTAAGGAAAGGGCGGAGATTCATGCGGGGCACTTGGAAGAGCAATTCTCTCCACACCCCGCAGCCGCTGCCGTCGCCGAACACCACGAGATCGTAGAGGCGTGGGTAGAGGACTTCCTTGGACGCCCGACACCGCCACCCCAGGGATTGGAGTTCATCTCGCCCTCGGAGACGCGGAAGGCCGCCTTACGTTTACCGAAGCGTAAGGCGCCAGGCCCCGATGGAGTCCCTAACATGGCGTTGGCGATGCTCCCGAGGAGGGCCTTAGTCGTAATGACAAGGCTCTTCAATGGTATACTACGCACCGGCCACTTCCCGACCACCTGGAAGATGGGTAAGGTGATAGTTCTCCCGAAGCCGGGGAAAGACAGACGTCTCCCGGCCAGCTACCGTCCCATCACGTTGCTGCCCACCATAGCAAAGCTCTTCGAGAGGCTGGCGTTGAAGCGACTGCGGCCGTCACTTGTTTTAAGGGACGAGCAGTTCGGCTTCCGCGCCGGTCACTCGACTACGCTGCAGCTGACACGAGTGCTCCACCATCTTGCAAGCGAGACCAATTACGGTAGACACACGGTCGGCGTCTTCCTCGATATCGAGAAGGCGTTCGACCGCGTATGGCACCCTGGGCTCGTTTTCAAGCTGTTGGAGTCACCCCTGTCGGCGCTATTGGTGAGGTTAGTGGCGTCATTTCTAGATGGGCGGCAGTTCTATGTGTCGGTCGAGAACGTCACCTCAGACCCCCGCCCAATACGTGCTGGTGTACCACAGGGTAGCTGCCTTTCGCCACTACTCTACGCCTTCTACACGAACGACATTCCCACCCTCGAAGGTCACCTCGAGGAATGGGAAAGGGACGTGGAGCTCGCGCTGTTCGCGGACGACAGCGCATACTTCGCGTCTTCTCGTGATCCCGCAATAGCTACACGCAGGATGCAACGACTGTTGGATCTTCTGCCGGAGTGGCTGGATAAGTGGCGTATGGCTGTCAATGTCGGTAAGACGGTCGCGACACTTTTCAGCCGCAAACGCAGCATGCCGCCGCCGCTACGTCTTCGTGATCGGGAGGTAGCTTGGCAGCCCACAGTTAGGTACTTGGGATGTAACATCGATCGCACGCTGCACATGGTGCCTCAGGTGAACCACGTGATCCGACAGGCCCGTGTTGCACGTGCGATGCTCCGACCGGTGCTTGCATCTCATCTGCCGCTCCGAACAAAACTAAAGGTGTACAAGCTGTACGTCCGATCCCGATTGACCTACGCGGCGCCGGCGTGGTACGCGTTGGTGTCAGAGTCCAACAGAAAACGCCTCCGCGCGCAGCAGAACCTGTCTCTCCGGGCGATCGTCGGGGCGGGTCGCTTCGTTCGGAACGACGTGTTGGAGCGCGACCTTAAGGTGCAAACCTTGGACAGGTTTGTGGCCCAGTTGGCGCGTCGTATGTACGAACGCGCTGACAGTGGGCCACATGCCCATCTACGAGGTTTCGCGCCCCTTCACGCTCGACCCCCCGAGGGGCGTCCGCTCCCTCGTGAACTCGAGGGCCAGGTATCCTCCGACCATCTGGAGGACTAAATCTGCGTAGCAGCATAGCGCGGCCACAGAAGGCCGAAGGCTGCAACACTGCCTAACGGCAGCTCACATCACCGGTGGACAGTGCTTCCACTGAGGGAATTGCCCGGGTAAGGAGGGGATCCTCGAGGCCCGCAGACCTTACGCCAAGCGGCGACGCCACGCCACGGCATAGGACGACTTTCAAAGTCAAAAGCCTCCAAATGGCTGCAAGTACCCTTGATTAAATCATAATTAAAGCGCTTTATACGCTTTATATCAAAAACGTTAATGTATAAAGCGCTTAATCGGAATTGGAGGCCCCGGAGACAAATAAGTACAGACAGCCTGTAATATAGATAACATTTAAAAAAATATTACGTTTACTGCCCTATGTTTCTAATGTCTAGATTCGACTTTCGACTTTAAAATACTAAGTACAGTACAGTCATCTATATTGTACATGCGGTACTAATATTCTTTTATATTGAACACGTCCACATCGTCTAATACTCGCGCGGGGAATCCCCTGAACAAATGAACGAAGTAGTCGATTGAAGTGTATTTTTTCAGTCTCGTAGTTCTTTTGCGCCTAAATACGTCGAAATTGAGAAATACGCTCTTTCTTTTAAAATTAACTTAACTCCGTAAATATTTAGTCATATAAAGTTACTTTAGTATCAGTTAGTAATACTGCTTTTGGTTCGGAATATGAACAAAAGAGTTTTAATAGTGATCATATTGTCATGCATTTGAAGAAATAGTAAGTACTATCCTCATATAAGTAGCTAGCTTCGCGGAGCTTAATTGTTAATATTGGGATATTTATTCATACCTCTTTTTATTTTAGTGAAAAGAATTCATCCATCTGGCTCTCAAAAAAGGAAGCTAAAAAAAGCAAAGACTGAACAGGCCAAAGAGTTTGCTGGAACTTTATCGAAATACCTAATAGATAGTAAAGAAAAGAAAGATGCCGTCGGCGAACAAATTCATCAAACTATTGAATCGGTCCCCAATACCCAAATAAATGATGCTGACATTACAAAAACAGGTGAAACGTCTTGTGATACTAACAAAAACTCTGCCATAACCGCCAATGAAGAACCGGACGATAAAATTGATGAGACTGTTAAAATCAGAAAACAAACTGAGAAAGAGAATACTGCTTTTAATTTCTGGTTATCAAATGATGTTGCAGACTGGCCAATACCACTGCCAGATCATATTAGAAGTTTAATAGTCGTAGATCATATTAGAAGTTTCATATTAGAAGTTTAATAGTTAAGAGGTAGTGAAGTATTTCAAAACAAGGATGGACCTTTTGAATCGACAGATAGACCAGGTGAAAACACTAAGGGAACACATCGTTGTTTAACTTCGTCTTGATTTTACTCATGCTTAAACGAAACTAAATATTTAGGGATATGGATGCTGTATTCACCATCATCAAAGAAATTATACTGTTATTGCTGTCGGTTATTTGCATCTGAGGGAGACAAAAGTATTAGTAAATTTGTCTCTGGTTTTTGTCAATGGCGGAAATTAAATCCAAAGGTTTCACAACATGAATCGTCCAATGAACATTTATCAAATTTAGAAAAATGGAAATCATTAACGATGGGCTTGAAACTTAATAAAACTATTGATAAGGATAACTTGAAAATAATTAACAGAGAAACTCAGAAGTGGAGAGACATTTTACATCGACTTTTAGATGTAACACTATTTTTATCCGAACAAAATCTTGCTTTTCGAGGCCATCGTGACAAGATTTCTTCTGAAAATAAGGGAAATTTTCTAGAATTGGTACGACTGTTATCAAAATATGATCTAGTGTTGAAAGAGCATTACCTTAAACTTGAAGCTACCACTGGTAGGTCAAAACGAGTTCCCAGTTATTTGTCAACATGTAAGGCGAACAATTATTGCAGATATAAAAAGGCCAAGAATTACGGAATCCTTTTTGACAGCACCCCTGATGAAAGTAAAACAGACCAAATGAGCCAAATCATTAGATACGTTCATATAGAAAATGACATCGTGGAGGTACGAGAATCTTTCTTGGGTTTCATTTTGATGTCTGGAAAAACTGCTGAGGATATATCGAAAGATATTCAGGAATAGCTAGAAAAAGATGGACTAGATATTTCGTTGTGCAGGGCTCAAGGTTATGAGAATGCAGCATCAATGTCAGGTATTCACGGAGGTGTGCAACGGAAAATCCGAGAAGTCAATCCAAAAGCGCTTTTCAGTCCTTGTTCGAATCATTCTTTGAATCTTTGCGGAGTCCACGCATTTTCATGCGTTCCTTCTAGTGTCACATTTTTTTTGGAACAGTAGAGAAATTATTTTCATTGTTTTTGGCATCTACGAAGAGATGGGAGTTGCTTAATGAGAAAACAGAAAAAAAATTAAAACGTTTATCTGATACCCGCTGGAGCGCACATTACGAGTCAGTAAAAGTAGTCAAAGAAAACGTAGAGGCAATAGTCAATATTCTCGAAAATTTACAAGATCCTTCACAAGCTAATTTAGATACAAGATCAGGAGCAAGCTTGCTACTGCCGGCTATTTGCGATTTTACCTTTTTGAACTATGTACAATTTTGGCTCTCTATACTGGAGGAAGATAATTTGGTTCAAAAATATTTACATGACCCAAAAATGACTCTGGATATAGAACTTGCCAAAATAAAAGCCCTGGATGAATATTTAGTGACCGAACGAAGCGCAATTGTAGAAAATGCTGTAATTTTTGGCGCTAAAACATGCAATGATATGAATATTAACATCGAGAGACGAGGAAGAAGGAAGGTAAAAAAAACTATGGCGGGTGAACTAGCTCGTGATGCTGAATTATCGATTCAAGATGAAATATGGCGGTCAGTGTTTGAATGCATAGACCGATTTATACAGGAATTGTCGCAACGATACGAGGCTATCAAACAAATAAACAATATTTTCCAAATAATTGAAACAAAGTTTATGATGGAAGCTTCAGATGGCGCACTGGATAATCTGGTAGAAATTTACAATGAATTTGACAAAGAGCAGGTTTTACAAGAAATAAAAAGATACCGCAGGCACATCCATGCTGTCGATACGAGTGCGGGCGTTGCATCTAGATGGACAGCCCAAGAAGTCCTACAATTCATAATAACATGGGACTTTACTGAATCCTTACCCTGCATATCACTTATACTTCAGTATTTCTTATCCATTTGCATTTCAAATGGATCATGCGAGCGATTTTTTTCTAAATTGAAACTAATTAAAAATTACCTTCGATCTACAATGAATCAAGAGCGACTCGTCAATCTGTCTGTGCTTTCGATTGAAAGAAAAGTTTCAAAAGAAATTGATTTCACTGCAGTAATTGACGAGTTCAGTAAAATGAAGACACGGAAACATAAAATTTAATATAAGTATAAGGTTCATGTTACCTACATAATATTTAATTAAGGTATATGTCTTCATTTTTACATACTTGCATATCGTAAAATATATGATTTCTTTATTCTATTGCATGTTTTTTTGAAATATTATACTTATTTATTTTATTTTTCCAACTGTTTATTAAAGTCTAATTCAAAATCGAACGTCAATTATAAGATCTGAATCAAATAAACATAATTATGTAAATATACTTAGGCAACATATTCGAAATTAATAAAAATCTTTTTGCACTAAGAAGGGCCTCATTCAATTATGCCGCCCTGGGCCTCCGACTAGGTTAGTCCGCCACTGCCCAGCAGTTGGCATAGTTGGCTCGTAGCGTATCCACTCAATCATCATTTACTTCTAAATTATACTTAACTTACAAAATTTAAGTACTTTTTATTTGTGTGGTTTTTTGACTGTACAAAATCTATATATTAATACGTGAAATAAAAACTTGTGATTCATTTTTAGGAGGATGAAATTATGCACGGTTACAGTTGATGTAGACAAGGATTACTTCAAATAATGCATAAAACATACTGGAAATCAACTAAAAACCCATTGCACACACTACATGGGCATTTTATACAAACACACAAATAATAAACGAAATAAAACATTCAATGTCTTGCTATGAAAACACATAACTTCACAAATGTCAGATGTCTTTGTCAAAATACCCGCTATTGCTTTTAAATGCTTAGTTATAGTAAGATATTTCGATATATTTAATGCAATTAAATAAGAACACGGCCGAATCGGTGCGCACGAATCTTTATTACGAGAAAAATATAGATCTACCTTCACATATACAACATCTCCCCTCTTAAACTATGTTGATATGACCATAAAAAAAATAGAGAAAAAAAAAACTTAATACAAAAAAAACTTAAGGAAAAACAAACATAATGGTATCATGCTAACTGCTTTGTATTAACAAAGCGTAAAAAAATAATAATAAAGTAATGGCTATACATACAACCTATGAACTATTACTTATTATTTTTAATTCGACAAGTACGCTTAGGTCTATCACTTCGCGATAGTAAAACTTGTTCGGGCGATTTCAAAGGTGATTTCGGTAACAAAGGGATACAAGTATCATTTTTACTGTTCTCAATAACATCTAAATTCTTTTCTAAATTGATATTATCGTCCTTGAGGGTTTCGACAGAAGAGTTTGCTTCACCCTCTTTGTCGTGAGGTTCATAAGAATTAGGAAGTGACAAAGAGAATCGCTTCTTCGAGTACCCAGGAGTTACCAACTGATCAATATGCCTCTTCCACTTTTGTCCACCCGAAAGGCGGACTCGGTACGTTACTGGGGTGTCGCGGGCTATGACGGTGGCCGGCGCCCACTTATCAGCCCGCGGCCGATAGTCCCTCGCCAGCACGCCCTGGCCGGGCGTCGCGCTGCGCTCCGCACCAGCGCGGCGCTCGCCCGCGCCTTCCTGCGCCACTTCTACCTTCCGCAAAGCGCTAGGTCTCAATGCGTCAAGTCTACTACGTAAGCGTCTACCGAGCATGGCTTCGGCTGGTGACACACCGGTCGTTGCGTGCTCACAATTACGATACTGGAATAAAAATTTTGAAATGGCCGTTTCGATATCTATTCCCTCGTGTACCGCTTTCTTCATTGCCCTTTTAACTAACTTTACGGCATTTTCTGCCGCACCATTACCCGCAGGTCTATATGGACTAGTGATAGTATGAATAATTAAATTTTTCGCTACAAAATCGGCAAACTCGTTTGAAGAAAACGGTGGGCCCCCGTCAGTAACTAACTGAGTCGGTAAACCGAATCGTGCAAATAATTCTCGCAACTTAATAATGGTTGCAGTGGCTGTCATGGTTCCCATTTTTTGTACTTCTATCCATTTGCTGTGACCATCGACAGTTATGAGGTAATGTTTGCCTTGAAACTCGGCAAAGTCGCTATGGATACGTTGCCACGGGCGGGCCGGGAATGCCCACGGGTGTAGCACAGCGCGCGGCGGCGCGTCGCGTTGCTGGATACAAGCGGTGCATTCTCGACACAAACGTTCGATGTCCGCGTCAATCTGAGGCCAGTAAACGAAACTCCTAGCTATATTTTTCATTTTGACAACTCCCAAGTGGCCCTCGTGCAATTCTCTGAGAACCTGGCTTCTGAGCAAATCAGGAATAATAATTCGATGATTATACATAAGACAACCTCGATCTAATGAAATCAATTGTTTCCTATTAAAGTAAGGACTTTCACTTGAACATACCGGCTTAGACGGCCAACCTTCAATGACATAACTATAAATATTTTTTAACAAACTATCCTTCTGCGTCAATGAAGCTATCTCTTTCGCACTTACAGGAAAAGACTCTTCAACATAATTAATATAAGATACCGAAATCATTTTTGAATCACATTTCTTTTCATGCGGCAATGGCAGCCGTGAAAGAGCATCTACATTACTGTTATCATTCGACTTAACAAACTCAATATCAAAATCATAAGCAGCTAACCTTGTTGCATACCGCTGCAGCCGGCTAGCGGCGGTTTGCGGCAACCCTAATTTAGGTCCAAAAATGAACGTGAGAGGCTTATGATCGGTCTTGATTATAAACTTTCTACCGTACAAATATTGGTGGTGTCTCATAACACCACTAAATATCGCCAACGCTTCTTTATCAAGTTGACTATAAGAACGTTCGGCCGCATTAAGCGTGCGCGACGCGAAGCAAATAGGGCGCTCACTGCCATCGGGATAACGATGCGACAACACGCTGCCAATGCCGTACGAACTACTATCAACTGATAACACCAACGGTAATTCAGGATCGTAGTGAACAAGTATTTGTTTACTTAGCATAATGTCTTTAATTCTTTTGAATGCTTTGTCGCACTCCTCTGACCAACACCAAGTAATATTTTTACGCAGCAACTTATGTAAAGGATGCAATAATGAACTAAGATTATGAACAAATTTTGAATAATAATTCACGAGACCTAAAAAGGATCTTAGTTGCGTAATATTATTCGGTGCGGGTGCACTTACAATTGCTGCCACTTTATTTGGATCCGGATGTAATCCGTGCTTATCAATTATAAATCCAACATATGTTATGGAATCTTGCATGAAGGAACATTTTTCGAGTTTTATTCTCAATCCGACCTCACGTAACCTTTCGAACAATGCTCTCAAATTATCCATATGTTCACGCCTATTTCGACCCGTCACCGCGATATCGTCAAGAAAAACGGCTACTCCCCGAAGTCCTCTTAATGTTTCCTCCATAAATTTTTGAAATTTTTCGGGTATACAAGTCAACCCAAAAGGGGTACGCCGATAAACAAACGTACCTATGTGAGTAGTTATAGCTGTACACGGCTGCGATTCATTTTCTAATAATAATTGCTGATAGGCGTTCGTGAGGTCGATTTTCGAAAATTGTTCCCCACCGCTTAATACAGCAAACAATTCTTCAATTCGTGGCAGAGGGTACGGCTCCCTTATCAGCTTCGGGTTTATAGTTATTTTGTAATCACCGCAAATACGAATCTCACCAGATTTTTTAATTACCGGTACAATTGGTGTCCCGTAATCAGAATAATCCACCTTATAAATGGTACCCTCGGCCACGAGCCGCTCTAATTCTAATTCCACCGGCTTGCGCAGCGCCAGCGGCAGACTCCGTGCTTTTATAAATACGGGGTTCAAATCTGTCAACCGTAATGACAATTTTTTACAACAAGTACCTAGTCCGGGTGTGAAAACAGACGGAAATTCGTGCTTAAATTGTTCAACTAAGTTATTTTCGGACAAATGTAGCAACAAATCATTAATTTTAACAACATCAATTTTTAATTCTCTTAACCAAGACCTACCGAGAAGCGGAGGACCACCATTTTCAATAATAAACAATTTAAGATTACGAGCAGAATATTTTGCGAGGGCTACATCCACAAATATATATCCTATAGGACGGATTATATGGCCCGTATAAGAACGCAATTGAATTTCGTCATGTAACAATTTCACCTTATTAAAATATTTTCTGTAACAGTCAAGATTAATGGTTGACAACTTACTTCCAGTGTCCAATTCGAATTTGATTGTTGCCCCGTTAACACTCACATGCACATTATATGGTTTGTCATCTTTCCCGCTTACACTCAGGTTATTAAAATCGCAATCCGATCCGACATCATCGTTCTCCATGTAGAAGTGCTCCTTACGTTTATTATACGGACGATCACTTACTTGACCTTTGCACATAGCTCGAAGGTGTCCCTTTTGTCCACAATTATCGCACGAGTAATTTTTAAAACGGCACAATTCCGCGCGATGGTTACGACCGCATCTCCAACAAGCCCGGGAATCGTACGATGCTTGGCGTCCCCCTGCAGATCCGCCGGCCACGTCCGGCCCAGCGCGATGAGCCGCCCGAGGCGCGCGCGCTGCCCCCGCTGCCACTCTGTGCACCGGCTCAGGGCCATGCGTCGCTCGCTGCTCCCCTGCATCGGTGCTCGAGACACTGATCTGAGCATGTCGCTCAGCCGCTTCCAGGGCCAGTGCTAACTCGATTGCTCGTTTATACGTCAACGTTGGCTCCGCGAATAAACGAGATCTCATTTCGTCGCTGGATAACCCGGATACGAACTGGTCACGCAGATTTTCTTCGAGCTTAGTATCGAAGTTACATGAACTTGCTAAGTGTTTCAAAGTCTGTAGATATTCACTTAACCCTTCACCTGCCATTTGACGTCTTTGCCGGAACACATGACGTTCCGCTATGTCCGAACGCCTAGGTTCCAGGTGGTCGCTAACTATCTTCACCAATTCACTAAATGATCGGGTTTCAGGGTTGTCGGGTGCACAAAGGTCACACATTAAATCATACGTCGCCTCACCAACTAAAGTCACTAAAGTAGCTACTTCTAAGTCCTTTTTAATCTCGTTTAATGCAATGAACTGTTCCACGCGTCTAATATACGCCGACCACTTTTTACTCGACAAATCGAACTGTTCAATTTTACCGATCGGCATTTTAGCACTATTTCAATCCAAATTACGGAATAACACAGTTTATCCTCGTCGCCAGTAAGATATTTCGATATATTTAATGCAATTAAATAAGAACACGGCCGAATCGGTGCGCACGAATCTTTATTACGAGAAAAATATAGATCTACCTTCACATATACAACAGTTATTTGGTGATATTAATCAATAAAGTCAATACAATTTATTAATTGAGAAATATTCGTGCTACTTTGCACAATATGATGTTTAGTTTTAAAATTACGGTCGAATTTCGACTGTTGCGACGAGTGACTCGTCTGTATTATTCTAAATTATACATTTTATATGATGAAAATAATAAAAAATAAAATAATAATAAATAATAAATAGTTAACTGCTGATCCTAGGGGTCAATACAAAAAAACTCAAACCAAAATACCCCCATTTATATTATAGATTTCTATAATATAAATACATCGTCGTCAACCCATTACTGTCCCACTGCTGAGCACGGGTCTTCTCTCGGAATGAGAGAGCTTAGGCCATAGTCCGCCGCGCTGGCCAAGTGCGAATTGGTGGACTTCACACACCTCCGAGAACTTTTTTTTTAAAGAACTCTCGGGTGTGTAGGTTTCCTCACGATGTTTTCCTTCACCGAAAAACAGTGATGATTAAAGTATAATACGCACATAAATCAGTGGTGCGTGCCTGGGTTTGAACCTCGGACCTCCCGATTGAGAGCGCAAGTTTTAACCATTAGGCTATCACTGCTCAGAAATCTATACATATAGAAATCTATACATATTTCTAATTAAAAAACAGAATTGTTTTTGCGTTCATTCAACGCCTTTGGACGGATTTGTGACAAGTATTAATTGTTTTTTTCTCACCACCATTTTCATCTTGTCGCAGTCTAGACTGTAATAACATCTGTTTAATTAATAGTCAGTGACTGTTACTTTTCTTATTCGCGTAACTTTGAAAATCGGTATTGAGTTTGGAACAAAAAATTTAAACTACCCTGGTTTGTTAAGTGAAAACTTATTGCTTCAGAACTAAATTTATCACAACACATATGTATGTATATTTTGTAAATTTTATCGTAAGTATATATTACAGTACTCGTATTATATAGGTGACAGTAAATGGTCACAAATGTATGTTTGTTGCTCTCTTACACCAAAACTTCTATTGGATTTGGATTAAATGTATTACACTGATAGTTTACGCCCAGAGTTAATAGGATACTTGGCGACGTGGTAAACGCGACCCAAGCCAGCGAAAATACGGAAAACACCATATAAACATTAGTCGTATAAATAAAATGAATGTTTATCTGTATGTCCTCTATAGAATTGTAAACTATTCATTTGATCATGTGATGATTTTTAGCAAAGTTATTATTCATGAACTCGCGAAGGTTTCTGGTGTATGTTTTTTGTGATGGCGTAGCAAGGCGTGCAGGGTTGCAGCTAGTACTTTAATTATTCTTTAAATGATACTTTTCTTTGTTTTATCAGTAACGATTGTGTAAAAAATAGCAACATTTATTAATCAGATCAAGTAGCTAACGATCAAATAATTCACTTGATAGTAAGTGGTTACAGCCGCCTATGGATAACTGTGAGTAACTTCATATGGAAAAATAATTCTATCTAAAGTCAATCACAGATGGGTTGCTACTCCCGTGGACTAAGATAGTCGCCTCGTTGAAAAATAAGCCTAAAACCACACCGTTACACCGAAATATAAGAATTGCTTCACGCTAGACATGGGCCACCGGACGAAAAGTGATTACCGTAGCTATGGACATTTTCAACCCCAGTCGCCAATGCATCGCCGGCTTTGAAGGGGGGCCCTTTTTGCACCTTTTCCGTATTGCTCCATTTCATAGCGGTCCGACAGTACCTCAGGAGGAAGCTCATTCTAATCTTGCACGTCTATTTATTTCGTGTCAAACCTAACCTTACACTATTTATTATATTCACATTATACACGTGTTTACATGAATAATATACTAATTATTTAAAAAAAAAAACTATTTACAATATGTACATATATACAAAAAATAAAACCAAAAACATTTACACAAAAACACTACCACAAAAAATATAACCATCGCAGTCCCTGGGCAAGGTTCCCAAGATGCTGGCAGCATTTCCTCTTTGAATGGAAATACCAATTCGTTGAGCAAAATGCGTGCCAGCTCGCGGGTCACCAGTAACGTCGACCAAGCGACTGGACAGTAATTTAAAAAATTGCCAAGCCTGTGGACCCCATGGTCACAGAGTTTCAACAACAAACGCCATTAATATGTAGTTACTAGGTACGTTACTAGGTACATAAACTAACCTAATCTATATATCAAACATAACCTATATATAACCTGACCTTTATTTGAGATGATATTATAAAAATGTCCCATAACGATACAACCTTCAAAATTAAAATGATCAATGGCGTAATTTTGCTTTAAATTAATATCTGTAAGTAGCTCGTAGATTATGTTAATATCTCCTCATACAATGTTTTCATCTTCCGTTATTGAGTAATTGACCTAAATAGTAAAATGAAATTATTTCAGGGAAGGTACCACGTTAATTACTCGTCAAAGGGTTCTCCTTTATATTAAAAGGACTAGCGGAGACCTGTGGTTTCACCCGCGTTTATAAAAAATGTAATTAACTTAACGACTGACATAATTGCATCGGTAAATTTGTTTTTTCCACACTAAAGTAATTAATTTAAACGACGATTTGACGAACCGCGTGGCGAAGCGGAGACCAGACTGGTCTGACACACGCAATGGGTCCCGAGTTCGATTCCCGGCCAGACAGGTATCTGAATGATGAGTTTAGATTCATGTTCTGAGTGTTTGTGTATTCGTCTGTGTGTGTCTATGGCCATCACGACACAGGATAAGAACCTAATGTGGGGCTATGAGTGTAGAAAGCGTGTGCGTGTTTAAGCCGCTTCATACTTTTTGGATTAATCCTTAGATATAAACACAGGGAAGAAGGGTAGCAACGCTAATTGCTAGTGTGAAGCAGTTTTTGCGTTTCGATGGAAGGATGTGGTTGCCGATACATTTTTATATTACGTGACAGTCTTAGTCCTTGGAAGAGGAGACGCGTATATTCACATTGAATCTATGTTCTATGTTACGTTGATTACAGATGTTCATCGTCGGCAGAGATCGCTTACCAATGGGTGGACTGCAAACTTGTTGGCCCAGGCAGTGGCTACTTACCATTTTGACTGCATTCTCATCAGATTTAAGTAGCCATGCAGTCTACCTGATGGTAAGTGGTCACTGCCGCCTATGGGTATCTGTAAGCAACTTTAAACAGAACATGGGTTCTATCTGAAGTCAATCACAGATGCGTTGCTACTCCGGAGGACTAAGATGGTCGCCTCATAACAAAGTGTGCCGGAAACCACACCCTTCCATCGAAACGCAAGAAATGCTTCACGCTGGAAATAGGTGTGGCGGTGGTTTTCCCCGGTCGAAATACACTGGTTCTACCACCTGATCTTTGCTGCTTTCATAACCAAAAGGTCAGAAAATCTTCCCATATCTATGGCACACAAAAATCGTAGGGAGTGTAGAAAAAGTTATTATTATTTGCAAAGAGCAAATATATCGACGCCAATAAATCCGCATGTTACCCAATTTGCTGTCTATTTCCGCGGCGAGGGCGCGTCGGAACGAAATCACGGCTGATGCAACCACATATGTGTACTTTGAAAGAATAAATATTTTTCAGTGACTGCTTGGCTTGTTTTCATAACAAGGAATGTTTTACTATTTTTTTATCAGACTGAAGTAGCAAACGAGCATGCAGTCCACCTGATGGTAAGTAGTCACTGCCGCTCATGGACGTCTGTAATCAACTTCATACAGAACATAGGTTCTGTCTGAAGTTAATCACAGATGCGTTGCTACTCCCTAGGACTATGATGGTCGCCTCATATAAAAGTGTGCCGGCAACCATAACCTTCAATCAAAACGCAAGAAATGCTTCACGGTAGAAATAGATGTGGGGGTGGTACTTCCCCGGTCGAACTACATTGGTTCTACGACCTACAAAAGTACTAGCATTTATTCCTTGTTTGGTCCTTATGGTTCTCTTTTTTATAATTTAAAAGGGTATGTAGTTTAATTTCTTTAGGCCTTAAATTCTTTCTTTATAAACTAGCAGAAGCAAATGGTCATGAGGTCCACCAGATGGCAAGTGACCACTACCGCACAGGAGCATCTGTAAGTAGCTTCAGAATCAATCCTTACTATTATTTACAAAGAGCAAATATATCGACGTCAACAAATTCGCATGTTACCCAATTTGTACCTATGTCAAACATATGTATATGACTTTGGAAGAATAAACAAATGTTAGTAGTGACTGCTTGGCTCGTTTTCATTACAAGGAATGTTTTACAAGCTCTTATTAACTATTTAGTCCCATTTTTTATAAGATAAAAATAACAAGCATGCAGTACACCTGATGGTAAGCAGGGAAAATTTATAAGTAACTTTGTAGAGAATTGAAAATCCCCTTGAAGACAATCTGAAATAAGATACGACTATTGAAGACTAAGACAGTCGCCTTTTATAAAAGCCGGAAAATATGGTTTTATATGACTACAAGAACTGCTACATTCAGTGGTATCTGCTTGTTTTATTCATCCCATCCATCCACCCATCAACCAGTCTACTGCTGCACATAGGCCTTCCCCCACACGTGCCACTTGGAACAGTTCTGAGCCATTCAAATCCAGCATTTATTTGCCGTATTTTCAGGTCATTAGTCCACCTAGCCGCGGCGTCCTACGCTTTTTCTACCACCTTGCCAAAAGTTAATTCGGACAAATCTTTATTTAGTGCCTAACTAATCGTATAAATGAGTATAGGAAAATCCTGCTCATAGTTCTCATTCTAGAACTTCTAGTTTAAGCTCTACTTTGTAGATTTATAGTAAAATATTCTTTATGTCTTTCACTATTTGTAAGCGTTTTACAAGCGGGTTGCATGATGTTAGAAGTTATTCACGTAGAAGCGACGTGAGACGCGGACAATGCACGTTTAAAAAACAAGCAGATTCAGCGCTCTCGCATTTCGGTATTTTAACATAGTGATAGGCAGGTACAGGTAGTCTTTTTCCATGTAGTTCGGGACTAAAATGGAGCAACAAAACGTTTTTCTGCTGGTATAAAATCATTTTTAAAATATTTGCCCGACTTGTCATTGGCGTATTTTATTAAATTTTGTCATATAAAAGAGTTTTGTGAAAGCAGAAAGTGGTAATTAGCTAAGGTAAGTTTTTAGTATTTTGTATTTATAAGACTAATTTGAGAAATGTTGTAACTTTCAATACATGTTTAAAGTTTCTAAGTTTTGTTTAACAATAAATAAATAACACGCATTAGTATCATGATAACACACACTACTATATTAGGTCCTATATTAGTTCCTCCTGAGGTATTCCCGGAGCGCTATGACATGGGGTTCTTCAAGAAAGGTGCGAAAAGAGCTCTCCTACAAAGCCGGCGATGCATTGGCGACTCCTCTGGTGTTGCGAATGTCCACAGGCGACGGTGACTACTTTCCATCAGGTAGCACGTCTGCCTTATCGTTACGTTAAATTATAAAAAAAAAGGTCATAAACCTAGTGAAAATGAGCATAAGCCTTGTTTTTGTCAAAATGATTTATTTTACCAAAATTATTAGAAAAATACGGAGCTCTATTTTGGTTTAGAGAAACGTTACGAAAAACGGTAAGATATAACATAAGGTAAGATATAAAAGTAAATGTGGCAAAAATCAGAGTTATGTCCGTTTTTACTAGGGACGTAGTTTTATAAATTATTTTAGGGCACCTTTCGGTTACATTAATTTTATAAAATGGATACGCTTAAGCAACTTCGTACAGAACATGGGTTCCATCTGAAGTTAATCACAGATGCTTTCCTACTCCCGAGGACTATGATGGTCGTCTCATGTAAAAGTGTGCCGGCAACCACACCCTTCTATCGGAACGCAAGAAATGCTTCACGCTAGAAATAGGTTTGGTGGTGGTACTTCCCAAGTCGAACTACACTGGTTCTACCACCTTGGTTACATTGTGTGTATATATTTGTATATTGATTTATCAGGCACCACCAGGAACCAAAATATATACGTTTAAGCATCAAGGGTAATAAACAGCCAGCATACAAGCACGTGTCGCTAGCGAAAAATCACCTCTCCTTTCCAATTGCGAATATTTTTATCAGGGACGTTTGCTGAGAACGTGAAATACTGTTTGGGTGATTTGTTGAAAAAACCTCGACTTATTTTAGGATTTATGGGTTTTCATTCTCCTGTGTATCGTTGACAACGTTTTACTAACATTAGTTTTGGTATATGGTATATACAGGTAGTAGAACCGGTGTAGTTATACCGCTACACCTATTTCCAGCGTGACGGATTTCTTGCGTTTCGATGGAAGGGTGAGGTTGCTGATACACCTTTATGAGGCGACCATCATAGTCCTCAAGATTAGCAACGTATCTGTGACTGACTTCGGACAGAACCCAAGTCTGTATGAAGTCGCTTACAAATGTCCATAGGCTGCAGTGACCACTTACTATCAGGTGTACTGAATATTCGTTTGCTACTTCGATCAGATAAAAAAAAAATTCAGCAAGGACATACATAATTGAAATAATATACTAATATTATTTAAATTTATTTTTGAAATTGTTTTTTGAAGCTGGTTTCCTTTTGTCATGCATGTCGCCGATCTCAGGTAAAACAGACATTAAGTTATTAAAGTCAAAGGGTAGTAGAGCCAGTTCAATTCTAACGCAGAGATACATACTGTCACATTTTTTTTCACATGATGCTTGTTTCTTTCGTAGAAAACTGCATGCTCCTTTGCTACTTCAGTCAGAAAAAAAAATTATATTATGGTACTACGCAAGTGGTCCAATTATTTGAGTCTACATCGACAACATGCGTATAATATGAATGACTGAGTATAAGGGTTTACAATAATTTCAATAAAATAGCATCAGCAGAAACCATGGGAGTTTGAACTATACATACATTTTTAATACATTTCATGATGATACATCAACACCTATAATTAAAAGCAATTCAATAAAAACAACTACAGTCTAGAATTGAAAGATGAAGTGAAAACCTGGATGAAATAGATTATTCACCATTCCACATCAATTTTATATTCAAGGAATCGTTTCTGGCTAGCTGGGAAGCCGGCCATAGATAATGCCTGTCAGCGAATAGCCCTCAGCGATATTACTCTGGGGAGATCGAAAGCTTTGCATAAAAAATGTGCCAAGTGTGAATCGGGCGTAAAAACTAAGGACACGGCTTTAGCTATTTTGTTTCTGAAAAACTGGCATCATTTGATTGGAGGAAACAAATGATCTGAAAATCAGTGCCTTGATGTGGCTATCATGGTTACTGATGAGTTTCGAGAACCCTTCACAATTTTTGCTTTAGGCAGTAGGTATGTAAAATACTAGCTAAGCCCCGCAGCTTCACCCGCGTTAATAAAATCGATGTATCGATTGACCCGTGGGAATAAAATATTTTGCCACAGTAAAAATGAACCTATGTATATGTTAATCCAGAGTATCAGCTAATTCCCTGCCAAATTTTATGAAAATCGCTCCAGTCGTTTAGATGTGAAGAAGTAGCAAACATACACACTCACAAACTTTCGTGTTTATAATATTAGTATGATATAATAGCTACTAGTTAAAATATGCTTATATTTTTTCGCTATTTTATTACAAATTTATATTTCATTTCATTTGTTTAACTTTGCTTGGTAATCGTGCAGTTTAAAGAAGTCATACACTTCACATTGCTTTCTTCACTCAAAATAGGTTTATGATGAATGTTTAATCAGGAAAATGTAGTATCATATAGAGAAACTAACTATTATTTTACGTAAGTAGTTCTATAAAAATAGTTCAGAATTAATTAAAAAATTACACGCTTTTCAATATTAAGAATAGTTCATACGAAACTTAACTCCTGTTGAATATGGTGTAGCGATCACAGATGCACTGCATGCTCATTAGCTTTCAACATATAAAAAGCCCGAAAAAAATTGCCCCGAATTTCGAAAAGAAAAGGCGTGCAATTTTCACGGAATTAGCATATTTCCGCTCCGAGCTTTTGGCTAATGAAGACTTGTTAGCTAATGACGCACAAACATACAACAAAGCTCGCGGATTCAGCACATTTTTCACATTTAAATAAATTGTCCGTTGATATATTTTTGAAGCAACACGAACTTGCAATACATGTGACGGTAAGTGACACTGCCCATGGGCATCTTATAAGAAAGCCAACGAGCATACCTTTTAATTGAAACGCAAGAATTGCTTCATGCTAGAAATAGGTCTGGTACCTTTTTTTTTTGATATCGAGGGGGAAACCTTCGAAAGGTACCCGACACCGTGGGAGCAACGCCGAGAATTTTACTTCACTAAAAGTGGCCATCCTCGGCTCTGTGTGGAGGACACCGGGTTCTCCAACGTACCGCTGCCGGTGTCCTCCGAGCGCGATGCCCTTTTCGGGGTCTTCCCAGTTAGCATTGTACTCAGTGCGCCTCCCTGGTGTTTACGATAGCATGTGGCCACACATGCCGTCGTCCTACACGGGGTCGCTTGGCTGGACAGTTCGAGCTCCCACTCTTACCGCCCGCAACCCCGGAAGTCCCTTTTAGTCGCCTCTTACGACAGGCAGGGAATACCGTAGCCCTATTCTGATCCAAGAACTACAGGGATAGGTGTGGTACCTACCGAGTCGAACTATTCTCGTTCTATTATATTATACTTTAAAAACCTGTCACCCGTCTTTTCATATGTGCCTGGAAAAGGAGATCCTTTCTTAATTTGAGACCTAGACGGATACAATATTAATCCATGTCAACTATTATATTTTAGTAGCTTAAAACATTTTATGTACATTATTATAATATTTTACACCTCCTGTTTTACCTATGCCAAGGCGTGGTGGGTAATTATGGCATGCTAGACTTAATGATTATGGCGAGTAGCAAAAAGATACCCCCATTTAGTCCACGGTTATGTTTAAAATGTTATTTGATATTATACCTACCTATAGTTCTTAAATATCCATATACTTGAAAAAAGCAATACTTTTGGAGCACAAATTAACATTTAATCCCGAAGCTAATGACATACAAACAGCCAGCAAAGACGCGAAATACAGCGTAATTTTCCCCACATTTTAACCTCTAAATATTATGTTTTCTTATACGGCCCACATAATCCATAATCCTCCCATTCACGAGAAAGCTGAAAGAAACTGATTGTATCTAAGCATGACACAGTGTCGCGGATTACAGGATTTCGATTTTCCGTCTAAAAGACGAGAATGGCAGGCCCTATCTCACGACCTTAATAATGATGTAGAAGATATATTATGTACTAATTGATTTCTTCCTCTATCAATGATCAGTTTGTGAACTAAATATGAATAAATAATTACTTATGATTTTGTATTCTACGTTTATAGTGACTTATACTGCAAGCAAATTTTATTTTCCATCGTAAAAATAAGTTTTTTTCAAAAACTGGTTAAAACTAACTAAAAGTTAGTAAAAAAAACTTTTTAACAAAAAATATCTACCGACTTCCATGTCACAAAAAAGTAAAAAATAATTTAAATATATTTTGGTCTAGAACATACTCAGTACTTAGTACATAGTCCTGAAGTCGGTGCTCGACATATTTCGCTGGACGACGGTAACTACGTCCTATATGAGCACCGACTTCAGAACTATGTACTAAGTACTGAGTATGTTCTAGACCAAAATATATTTAAATTATTTTTTACTTTTTTGTGACATGGAAGTCGGTAGATATTTTTTGTTAAAAAGTTTTTATTTTACACTTTTTAGTGACTATATTTTTATGTTTGTATTTAAATAAAGCCTCTAAGTTTGCTTTGTGCATCTACATATTCACAAAAATTAAACATAAAACACTTTTACAATTCATACAAACAGGGCGCCCCCTCTGGAAGTACCCCTCCATCATCAGGGTTGAGGAGTTGAAGGTCAAATTTTTCATCTTATATTGTTGCTTAGTAATCTTATAACATATACGTTAGTACCAGGTGGCTAACTTCTATGGCTCAGGCTTGCAGTACCCTGCATCATCAGGGTTTAGGAGTTGAAGGTCAAAATTTTAATTTTGTGCCTCTGTTTGGTATTATTTTTACATACCCGTAAGCACCAAATTGCCAACTCCTATGGTTTAGAATTGAAGTACCCCTTCATCATCAGGGTCGAGGAGTTGAAGGTCAAAATTTTAATTTTGTGCCTCTGCTTAGTATTATTTTTACATAACCGTAAGCACCAAATTGCCAACTCCTATGGTTTAGGATTGAAGTACCCCTTCATCATCAGGGTTGAGGAGTTGAAGGTCAAATTTTTGATTTTATATTTTTGCTTAGTATTTTCTTTACATAACCGTAAGCACCAAATTGCCAACTTCTATGGTTTAGGATTGAAGTACCCCTCCATCATCAGGGTTGAGGAGTTGAAGGTCAAATTTTTCATCTTATGTTTTTGCTCAGTAATCTTATAACATATACGTAAGCACCAAATGGCTTATTCCTATGGTTTTGGCTTTAAGTACCCCTGCATCATCAGGGTTGAGGAGTTGAAGGTCAAATTTTTGTCCCATGAATTTGCTTAACAATTTCATTATATATTCGCAAACATCAAACGACCAACTTTTATAGTTCAGGCTAGCAGTACCCCTGCATCATCAGGATTGAAGAGTTGAAGGTCAAATTTTTCATAGTAAATACCTACATAGTAATTTTATTCTATATTTTACTCAATTGGACTTCTCCAGCTAAGGTTCGGCCGACTATCACTAATTTTATTATTTTGCTCCAAAAAGTTGAAGATCCTATGATTAGAACCTTATCAAACTCTTATCAGACTACCCCTGGAGTACATCCTTTCTAATAAAAAAAGAATCATCAAAATCGGTTGGCGGGATATTGAGTTATTCATACATTTATCGCGTACATTGAAAATGCAAATTTAAGACTTATGCGTTTTTCTTATGGATGCCCTAGTCAAAAAAATACTAAAAAAAAATGGGACCCTATGACACGCACTACCTTTCAAATAAAAAAAAAATCATCTAAATCGGTTCACCCAGTCCGGAGAAATGAGGTAACAAATATAAAAAATGATTATTAAATGGCTAGAAGCAAATCGGCTTGCAGTGAATATAGCTAAAACAAAGTATATTCAATCTATACTATAATAAATCTGTAAGAGGTCGCTGTCTGTACATGGAATAAATTTAGATGAAAACCATTTCTAGAGGTCTTTAATACGATATACAACCCAAAATAATGGTTTTTAGAAATCTTTTCTGTTTGTCTGTTTGTCTGTTTATCTGTTTGTCTGTTTGTCTGTTTGTCTGTTTGTCTGTTTGTCTGTGTGTTTGAAAACGCTAATCTCAGAAACGGCTTATCCAATTTGAATATAATTTTCACTGATGTGTTGTGGGAAACTTCACTTAACATTTAGTGTTTATTTTATGTAAATCGGTTTATAAATAAAAAAGTTATGTCAATTTAAAACTACGCAGTATTTATTCTGTGTTCGATGAGTGTTAACAAGATATGTAACTGCATAGTTGAATTGGTTGAAACTAAACATGTTATGGTCTTTAAAATGTATTCCTTTGTTATGTATTTTTTATTGGTTATGTGTGTACCTATGTTATTTGATACTATACAAATCTATATCTCTATATCTATATATACTTATATAAAAACGAAAGGATGCTCTCTCACTCATCTTTTGAATAAACATCGTAGAGCCTAAACTGCTAAAGATACGAATATAATTTTTACTAAGGGTTCCTTTTATGACGTAGACGTCAGTTAAGAATGAATTTTCTGATCCCCCCCCCCCAAGTTAACCCAAATAGGAGATGTAAGTTTGTATGAAAGTCAGTCAATTTTGAGGGAGGCCACCTCAATAAAATTTAGTATTTCGCTTTGATTTTTATGTTAAAACATAGTTTTAAACCGACTTCCAAAAAGGAGGAGGTTATCAATTCGTCTGTATTTTTTTTATTATTTTTTTTTTAATTTTATATTTGTTACTCGATTTCTCCGCACTGGGTGAACGGATTTGGATGATTTTTTTTTTCATTTGAAAGGTAGTGCGTGTCGTCGGGTCCCATTTATTTTTAGTTCACTTTTGACAGTGGCATCCATAAGAAAAGCGCATAAGTCTGATATTTGCATTAACGATGTGCGCGATAAATAGATGAATAACTCAATTTCCCGCCAACCGATTTTGATGATTTTTCTTTTATTTGAAAGAATGTACTTCAAGGGTACTCTGATGAGTTTGATACGGTTCTGATCACAGGATCCATTTCCATGAAGCAAATTAACGAAATTAGCGATACTCGGCCAAACCTAAGCTGTAGGAGTCCAATTGGGTTGAATGTAGAATGAGATTACTAAGCAAAAAAAAGAAGGTCAATTTTTTTTCCTAAAAAAAATTACCTTCAACTCTTCAATCCTGATGATGCAGGGGTACTGCTAGCCTGAACCGTAGAAGTAAGTCAATTTGTTTTTATGGATATATAATAAGATTGTTAAACAAATTCGGGGGACAAAAATTTGATCTTCAACTCCTCAACCCTGATGATGTAAGGGTATTTCAAGACTAAACCGTAAGAGTTGGCTATTTGGTACTTACGGTTATGTAATAAAAATACCAAGCAAAGATGAACGGTAAAAATTTTGACCTTCAACTCCTCAACCCTGATGATGAAGGGTTATTTCAAGCCATAGCCATAGGAGATGGCCATTTAATGCTTTCGGGTATGTAATATGATTACTAAGCAAAGACACAAAATGAAAATTTCGACCTCACCCCTGATGATGCAGGATGCTGCTAGCCTAAACTATACGAGATGGGCATTTGGTGCTTTCAGGTATTTAATATAATTACTAAGCAAAGACAAATGATGACAATTTTGACCTCTAACTCTTCAACCCTGATTATGCACGGGTGCTTCAAGCCTAAGCCATAGAAGTTAGCTATTTAGTGCTTTCGGGTATGTAATATAATTACTAAGCAAAGACACAAGATGAAAATTTTGACCATCATCTCCTCAACCCTGATAATACAGGGGTGCTTCAAGTCTAAGCCATAGAAGTTAGCTATTTAGTGCTTTCGGGTATGTAATATAATTACTAAGCAAAGACACAAGATGAAAATTTCTATCTTCAACTCCTCAAGCCTGATGATGCAGGGTACTGCAAGCCTAAGCCATAGGAGTTGGCCATTTAATGCTTTCGGGTATTTAATATAATTACTAAGCAAAGACACAAGATGAAAATTTTGACCATCATCTCCTCAACCCTGATGATGCAGGGATGCTTCAAGCCTAAGCCATAGAAGTTAGCTATTTAGTGCTTTCGGGTATGTAATATAATTACTAAGCAAAGACACAAGATGAAAATTTCGATCTTCAACTCCTCAAGCCTGATGATGCAGGGTACTGCAAGCCTACGCCATAGGAGTTGACCATTTAATGCTTTCGGGTATGTAATATAATTACTAAGCAAAGACACATGATGACAATTTCGACCATAAGCTCCTCAGCCCTGATGATGCAGGATACTGCAAGCCCAAGCTATAGAAGTTGGCTCGCAAGTGCTTACGTATAGGTAATAAGAATACTAAACAAAGACGCGGGATATTTTTTTACCTTTAACTCCTCCCTGATGATGCGGGATAGTGCAAGCCTAAATTATAAAAGGTAGTCACATAATGCTTACGGTTGTTTTTAGTATATATTATGAGTTTAATGACAGCTCATTAAACTGAAATGTGATTAATAAATTAAACTTCAATTCATCAACCCTGATAATCTAAGTACACAACCTACTTAAGCCGTATGAGTTTGGTACTTATTGATTACAATACATTACGACCCGTTCCTGAGAGAACATTATGATGAAAAGTGTCACTTTGAGTACCTAAATCCTGAAAATGCAGGAGTATTGTCATGTTATTATTAAGAGTTGGATTTAGCTGTAGCTTTTTCGACAGGATGGGTTAGGTTAGGTTGGAACATAAAAGAAAACATAAAAAATAAGCGAGCAGGGTGCGGCAGCGCCCTGCGAGCGGGTGCGTCCTGTTCATATGAATTGTAAAAGTGTTTTGATTCTGTCTTCTGCTTTACAAAGAACAATTTAAGCGCACAAATAGCCCGATGCACCTCTTAAAAGATCTTATCTTTGACTACATGAAACAAAATATGAACTTAGAATATATGTCGCTGTTCAGTGATATTCCAATTTTCTAAAGATTTAAGTAGATAATAGTGCTTTGTTACCCGGAAAAGTCAAAATCAATCTTTATATCGATACGTCTTCGTTCAAATGCGGAGGAGTTGGTTGAAAAAGTATATCCCGATATCTATACTAATATATAAAGCTGAAGAGTTTGTTTGTTTGAACGCGCTAATCTCAGGAACTACTGGTTCGAATTTAAAAATTCTTTTTGTATTGAATAGACCATTTATCGAGGAAGGCTTTAAGCTATATAACATCACGCTGCAACTATTAGGGGCGAAGAAATAATGGAAAATGTGAAAAAAACAGGGCAAATTATTCATCCTTGAGGGCCTCCGTTGCGTGCGCTGCGAAAACGGTACAAGATACCAAAAATATATGTATGAAAGAATTATTTCTCTTGAAATGATCTAAAAAAATGTCCACGACAGTATATGTCTATCTTTTAAGATTAACTCACTAGAACCGTTTTCATGGTAATCAAATTCGGTCGAAATTAGTTAAGAGTTGTAGGTATAATTTCACTATTTTTTTTTTATATAAGCTATATGAGTTGGCTATGTTCTTTTCAAAACTAAATTGTCTAAAATAATAATAGAAAATGAAACGGACAAAGTCGTGGGTAACAGCTATAATTTATAAAGCTGAGGAGGTTGTTTGCAAAAATAAATTATGCCCAAAATAACTATTCCACGCGGACGAAGTCGCGGGCACAGCTAGTTTGTTAATAAGGCTGGAAAACCGCTAAAATTTGATGTAGAATATAATAGTCAATCTATTGAACACGTTAACACCACGAAATTTCTTGGGTTAGAATTAGACTGCCGCTGTAACTGGAAGACTCATATAGAACAAGTATGCTCTAAAATTAATAGATTTGTTTATGTTCTTAGACGTCTTAAAAATACGTGTGATAGGAAGACAACTATCTTGGCATACCATGGTTATGTTGCCTCTAACTTACGATATGGGATTATTATCTGGGGCAACTCTACCGATATAAATAATGCATTTATAGCACAAAAAAAATGCATCCGAGCTATGACTGGCATTGCACCATGGGAATCGTGCAAGCCATTTTATATAGAATTAGGCATACTACCTTTACCCTGCATGTATATTTATGAAATGGCAATTTTTGTTAAAAAACATCACGAGAAATTTAAAACTGCAGTTAATTTAAGTGATCGTAGATACCCAAACAAATTAGTCATAACAGAAATAGGTAAAACCAAACTTCATTGGAAAAACTGTTACTGTATGGGTATAAAAATTTATAATACTATACCAGATGAAATTAAGGACCTGCCATTTATAATGTTTAGAAAAAAAATGTTTAATTGGTTACTAATGAATAGTTTTTACTCTTTAACAGAATTTTTGACATGGAGAAAACGATAATGATAATGATTTTAATTACGATTGACATTTAATTCAATATCTTGACTTGACATAACTCTTATTTCGCTATTCAATTATTTGACATGATTAGGAATTATTTGTATATTTATTGGTTCTGTAATTAATTTAATTTAATGATATTTAATATTGTAATAAAATCTATAAAATATTTCTTAAGAACCCAAAATTGCATACCTTAACCGGTGAAATATGATTGAACTGTAATAATTGTGCAACATCCTATGTAATACCATATTTATGCAATAAAGAATTATGAATTATGAATTATGAAAAAAAAAAAAAAAAAATACAGACGAATTGATAACCTCCTCCTTTTTGGAAGTCGGTTAAAAATACGCAGAGTTTTTTACCGGATCTTAGTTGAGGTGGAGTATCGATCGATCGGTAGTATCGTAACAACAAGTAGATAGATAGATAGATAGATAGATAGATAAAACATTTATTTCATTACTTATGATACAACACAAAATACATATACAAAACATTGAACAAAAGTTGGTACATACAAAAAACAAACACAAAACAACAAAAAAGTAAAAAAAATAATAACTGACTGTAGCACATCCCGTGTAAACAAAATAAAAGCACGTTAATGATTTACGAATTGAAAAAACGTGTAAATAGAAAAGTTTCCAAGAAAATAAGTAAAGTAAATAACAATCTGATTTTTTGTATATCTGTTAAAATCGTGGAGAGAGAAACTACTAAGATTTAAGTGCAAAATGTGTAGTTAATTACACTGAGACTGTGCGTTTGTATTTAAATCTAATAAAATGGACGTCTACAGATATGAAATTTAGTCCAAAGTTAATTAGGCAAGTAAAATTTATACACTCCAATCATATAAATGAAAGGATTTTCTGAAAAAAAAATGTTACAAAATATGTTTATTTTTTTTTATATTTTTTCTCCAACAATAAAATCCAGTGTCCCTTAATGAATTGGCAAATCTATCAATAATTCTGCCAATAGTTGTCTATTAATTTAATAATCTACGCCTTAAATAAACAGCATTGGTTCGCCGGAGGACAGGCTCGGGAATACAATACGGCCATTTATTTGCTTTCAAGCAATAGTGCTTGGAGTTAAATCGTCGAATGTTTTGACTCCAACTTTAGACATTGCACGATCAGTAATGGATATTATTTCGTTAATGATTTTCTGTTAGACTTTTCTCGCTTCTGCTTCTAGAATTTCTCACGACGCGAATTGTTATTTGTTCCTTATTGTCCCGCTTGTATTTTTCAATCGAGAATAATGCTCAAGGCACAGCGTGGCATTATACTGGTCTGACGAGCAGAGGGTATCGGATTCGATTCAAGGCCAGACAAACGAGTTAATTTTGAATTATGATATCTGTTCTAGGTCTAGATGTTTGGTTATTTGTCATCTTATGTGTCACGGTACTAACGAAAGTTTAAAGTATTAGCATGATTTGTAGAAAGTGGAAGAAAACATTTCAAGGTCAGTTACAGATGAGTACTCATCCCTAAATCGAAGTGGACTTGATTTAATGCCTCATATACAAGTTAATTAAAATCAATTACTTTTTATATTATTATCAGCCCATTTAAGTACACTTGGACCAAAGGTTCATAAATGATTGGCTACTGTTGTTCACCGCGATTGCATTACAATGCCATTGAGACGCTACTTTTCATCTCCACGATTGAATTTCTTAGTCGTCACATTATTTTATAATCTTAAAGTATAGCTCATTTTTTAACATACCAAACTATTATTCCTATAAGTATTATTTTATTTTGTACTCGTATCCAGAAATATAATTTTATCTGTCCGGTACAAATTATTTGAGTGACACCTTCGATGAGTGGCAGTCATTAATAATTTCAATATTTTCAACCTACTCGAAGATTCTTGAGCAAACTTGACCCAGATCTGACGTATGACACCGCAACGTCAATTCCGCTGATTCGACAGGAACGAGTCCCGTCCTAATAGAGTCATCAGTGGATGCAAAATATCCACCGTATTTGGAGGGATTGTGCGAACTCACTCAAGTGAAAATGAAATTCATAGAATGGCAAATTTTGGATACCTCATGAATAATGTTATGTCACCTAGTACTCTACATCCGGGTGTACTGAGTCACATTGAGAGTGATAGGGCGACAGATTAGAATGCAGATTCATTAATCAAAATACTGAATCTGCTAGATGATAAAACGAAATGGTTAAACTGGAGACGTACCCCCGCGACACTTAATTCTAGTGAAGCAGTGTTTGCGTTTAGGTAGAAGAGTGTGGTTGCCGTTTCACTTTTATATGAGGTAACAATCTTAGTTCTTGAGAGTAGCAACGCATATGTGATTGACTTTTATTTTATCTGATTGAAGTAGCAAACGAGCATCCAGGCCATCATCATCCACGTCATCCATGGACATCTGTACATGTCATGTATCATACAGAACATGGGTTCCATTTGAAGTCAATAACAGATGCGTGGCTACTCCCGAGGACTATGATGGTTGCCTCATGTGAAAGTGTACCGGCAACCACACCCTTCTAGCAAAACGTAAGGAATGCTTCATGCTAGGAATAGGTGCGGCGGTGGTACTTCCCCGGTCGAACTACACTGGTTCTACCACCTTGAGATAGAACTGCTGTTTCATGCGTAGTTCGTTACAGATTCATGGGTAATAGTTATCACTCGCCATCGGGTAATCCGCGGCCTTTTTTACTATTTCCATGTTATAGAAAAGTTCGTTTCTCGTCTACCGGAACCAGTGAGACAAATGCCTAGGAGAAAATTTTTCGTGCGTAACATAAGCTCAATGAATTGTGAGGATGATAGGGGACTCAGATTCCGTGTCGGCGGGCAGATTGCGACGTAGGTACTGGCGAGGTGGCTATATTGTGCTAGAGTTGTCGGTTGCGGTTGCTCACTTTCATTGTAGTTCTCAGAAGTAGTAACGCATCTGTGATTGATTCCAGATAAATCCTCTATTTTTGATAAAGTTGGTTACAGAAAAAAAATAATGTGACAAAAAAGCTTAATGAATTTGCTAATTGGACACTAGACTTTACGTGACCTTTGAGTAGGTAAACTTTTAGAACACCAAGATAAAGTTATATGTAATTCCAATCTTACAAGTTGTCATCCTAATACTAATACTATAAATGTAAAAGTGTGTTTGTTGGTTCATCCTTCACGTCACCAAACAGCTATTATATGATACGGTTTATAAGTTGGGAGATAGTTAGGAAGATGGACAGTGAAGTACTTTTTAACGCGCTCCCTTATTCCTATGAGAATATCGATGTTACTAGATATTTAGTAATTTCAGATGTTGTTAATAGATGGCGTTAGTAAAATTTATTTGCAAGTTCTAAATAACGCTATCAAATGCTACATGTAATTTACTTAAGCCAAAGGAAACATTCAAGAGAATTTTGAATTTGTACTGACCTTGCGGGTGAAACCGCGGGTAATAGCTAGTTCCGAAAAGAAAACCTTATAATCCCTGTATCACAAAAGAATAAAAAATGTTTTTTGAAACAAAAAGCAAGCATGGCCTTGTATTACATCAGGGTTGATTTGAGAACAATTTTCCTGTCTTCAATGGACTGCGAAGAAGATTGGACTTGGATACGAAAGGATTGCGAGGCGTCGGCCGCATGCCGGAAAAGATATCGAATTGGAGCCCTCGCGTTAATATATTGGTAAAGAGTCAAATGTTATCGTGATTACTCGGATGTTTCACACGTTAAGATAAATGGCAAATTTATTTATATCTGGAAGAGCGCGACTACTCTGGCAAAACTCACGAAACTTCAAAAGAAGGATACATGAAATGTTCTAGATTACAAGGATATAACATGACAAAAAGCAACAAACATACTTATGATATTCTGTAGGTGGTAGAACTATTTCTAGCGTGAAGCAGTTTTTGCATTTCGGTGGGAGGGTTTGGTCGCCGGCACACTTTTATAATGAGACGACCATCTTAATCCTCGGGAGTAGCAACGCATGTGTGATTGATTTCAGATAGAACCCCATGTTCTGTATGAAGTTGCTTACAGATGTCCACGGGTGGCGTTGACCACTTACCATCAAGTGGACTGCACGCTCGTTTGCTACTTCAATCTTACAAAAAAATACAATATCCCTGATGCCCTTAGTAACGCATCTTGGCTGATTACAGCTTACGACTATTTGAGGATTCAATGCATGTATATGCATTGAATCCTCATCCTCATCCTGCATGCATATGCATGTATACATGAACGTCAGTGGCCACTTCTTATCACGTGGACATACAAAACATGTGTAATTGGTTAACATTTTAGCGTTCCGTGATTTGAGATCATGCCATCGTTTTTTTAAAGTTATGTGCATTTTACAATTCTGTTGTCACTCACTGAACTGTTAAGGAACATGCTATGTACTTTCTTAGAGTTATATAAACTTTTCCACACCGTACACTCATTTTCGCCTTCACGCCACTACGCTCATAGACTTATTTCATGCTTATCTATGCTGCATAATTTTTTCCTTGTAAAACTTTAAATCCATTTTACTCGTCATAATTTTCAGTTGCATATCTAGCAAATCTATTTCGGTGCTTCAAATAGCGCTGTAGTGAATATAACATGCTACAGCAATAATTTAATGTAGTCTTAAATATAATACCAAAGCCTCTTAAAACTTAGGATTAGCAAAACAAGTTTCTTGCAGGTACCAATCTATTATGGTTTTCTATGTCACTGGCAGCCATCCAAGTACGAACTTTAGCGAAGTTTAATTTAAAAAATTAAATTTAAAAGTTGGCACTGTGATGTGCCCGTAAGCATTTTTGAAATAAATTAATATTAACCATGAATATAATTTTGGAGCACTTCAACTTTTGTATGAATTTTTTGATGTTGTAAGTCTAATATGGAAACATTTTTTCAAGTGTGTGTCCGTGGTACCCACGACAAACACAAAAAATCCTATTATGGGGCTATGAGCGTAGAAAACGAAATTGTGTATGTATGTATATTGTCCATATTATGTCCACTCCTTTGGCACGCGTCACAGCCTTAATGACTTGGCGGATTGTAACATATGACATAACATAAGCTTTATAATTTAAAAAATGGGGTCCTTTAATAGGATTAAGTGCGCATTCACATTAGGTCGTAAGTAGCGCGGCCGCAGCGCATCAGCCGCGCGACTGCAGAGAATGCTTTCTTTTTACGTCTATATCAGCGGGATTTTTTTTATTAGGGTAGCGCGCTATATTTTTTATAATTGAAATAATAATAATAATAAATACTGAATAATTATTTCAATAAAAAGAATTGCAGTCGCGCGGCTGACGCGCTGCGGCCGCGCTGCTTGCGACCTAATGTGAAAGCGCTCTAAAAGTCACCCCTTCCTAACAGTACAGGTGCCTTATTTTGTTTTAATTAAAACGCCAGAAGAGTGTTAAATAAAATAACTATATAACGATGATTTGAAGCTAAAGGCAATCAATATCTTTTGAAGCAGTCGGTTTTATTTTAAAAAATTTTTATAATGTAACTTATTACAAACCGCTATCATGCAAATCACTAAGCCAATAAGTTATATCTTCGTATATATAACATTTTCCTGGTCATTTCCTCAGTTATCGGGAAAGTTTTTGTACCTCGTTTGAAGTTAGTAATATGTAACATTAATTATCTAATTTTAGCTATTTTCCGAGCAAATCACCGCTGAGTTGATTTCTCTCGGGATATGTTGTTTATTGAGATTACTTACGGTTATTTTAGTTATATAGTAATTTATTTTTATCCCACTGCGTCAGAGAAAAGGTAATGTTTCTATATATATGTTTTTAGATATATTTGGAGTCCATCGAGTAAAATGCTCATAACTTTTTAATCCTTTTTTTTATCTGACTGAAGTAGCAAACGAACATGCAATCCACCTGATGGTAAGTGTTGATTGCCGTCCATGGACATCTGTAATCAACTTCATACAGAACATGGGTTCCATCTGAAGTCAATCACAGATGCGTTGCTACTCCTGAGGACTATGATGGTCGCCTTATGTGTGCAAGAATTGCTTCACGCTAGAAATAGGTGTGGCGGTGATACTTCCCCGGTCAAACTACACTGGTTCTATCACCTTGAATACTTACAAATAGCTAATTTTACAGATAAAATGGTCAGACGATTTTTCGTATTATATTTGAGAAGTGCTACAGGCGTGGAAAAACAAATATTACAGAAAAAAAAATCAGAACTATGTTTTTTAACTTAAATTATATTAAATGATACTATTAATTCTATTTTAATAAATTTCATGGCTCTAGTTTTTAACATTAGTTTTTTACTTTCATGAGTCGTTTTTAAAATAATTTATTTGATCTAATCACGTGAATGTAACTTACCTCGACGCTGGTTTAAGTATACCACCGTAGTCATAACATAATTATTTCCGGAGTAATTTTGTCAAAGTATTCAAAATCAGTGTGTGTTTGATGTTACCTGAAATAAAAAAAAATATATCAATTCAATATATTAAAAAAATAATTCACGCAGAACTTTTTTGAATTATTGGAAAATACGTATAAAACAAGATATAAGAGCAGTGATAGCCTAATAAGAGCAGTGATAGCCTAATGGTTGAAACTTGCTCTCTCGATTGGGAGGTCCGAGGTTCAAACCCAGGCACGCACCAATGATTTATGTGCGTATTAGAAATTAATTATCACTGCTTTTCGGTGAAGGAAAACATCATGAGGAAACCTACACACCCGAGAGTTCTTAAAAAAAAAGGTTCTTGGAGGTGTGTGAAGTCCACCAATTCGCACTTGGCAAGCGCGGTCGACTATGGCCTACACTCTCTCATTCTGAGAGAAGACCGGTGCCCAGCAATGGGCCAATAATGGGTTGATGAGAGAGAGACTGTCATACTCCTCGGGAATAGCAACGCTTCTGTGACTTCATAAAAACCCTGTTCTAAAAATGTTCATGGTAGTGATCACTTACTATGAGTTCGACGCATCATATATAGGTTATATATATAGGTTTCTATCCTTGCGAACTAAGTTAAAACGTATCGGAAAGTGTCTACTCTTCATCCCTGTAATTCCGGGATTAGGTGACTTAATGGGGCCTCCGGGGTTGCGGACGGCTAGAGTGAGAGCTCGAAACGTTCGGTCAGACGACCCCGGGAAGGACTGCGGTATGTGTGTCCGCATACCGTCGTAAAGACTAGACGGAGCGGTGGGCCCAACCGCCCATCTGGGAGGAGAGCGATGGGGCAACGCGCTCAGAGGATTCCGGTTGCGTTCCTTTGGATATCCCGAGATCCTCTTTGTAGCGCCGAGGACGGCCACCAGGGGGTTTTAGTGCGGTAAAAATCTCACATAACCCTGCGTCGCTCCCACGGCGTCGGGTACCTTTTGAAGTTTTCACCCTCGAGAGCAAAAAAAAAAGTGTCTACCCTTATTTCAAATTTGAAAAAAATTAAATGACTATATCATGATCTTGCAAAAAAGTGTAGATGTATTTCCAAAGTCGATCCTCTTTTACCAAGTCGACTTAAGAGTTGAACCACCTCCAAACATACACAACTGGACTGATTAATTTTAATTAAATATTTCATTCATACATTCTCAAGCATGTTATATGTTCATTACTTTGAAATATTTCACGTCTTACACCGTTAAAGGCAGTCAGTACAAGTTCATAGTCTGAACTCTCATATTGTAGATATTGTGACTCGTAATATTCGAGAGAACATCTATAAACTGTGCTACAACTATACTTCAAACCGAATTGCTTATTTTGTTATAACAAGCGATAGACTATAAGCGATATTTTTTATGTATATTTATTTGTGTTATTCCCAATTACGGATGGTATTCATTTGTGAATAAAAAGAATTATTGATATCAATAATTGCATTTTAATTTAATAGATGAAGCAAACCTATGAAGCCAGCTCACCTATGTAGTTCTATCAGGTGGTAGAACCAGTGTAGTTTGACCGGGGAGGTACTACCGCCACACCTATTTCTGACGTGAAGCAGTCCTTGCGTTTCGTGGAAAAACATAGGAAAAAATTAACCTTAAGTGCAGTACAATACAATACAAAACAACTTTATTGCACACCAAATTAAATAACAAAAAAAACCTCTTTTTTAAAAGAACCTTCAAGTGTGTAGATTCATTCGCGAAATTTTCGTTTGCATTAAAGCTGTTATTAATTTCTAATCCGCACATCAATTAATAAAATCGGTGATGTGTCCTTGAGATTCGAATCTTAGACCATCGATTGAGATGCCGAATTTTATTTAGTAGGCTATCACTCAATTTTACATTTGTATACAGTTTTACAGAACAAAATATCAGGTGGCCCTTATACAACATAGTACCGAAACACCATTAAATCAATAAATTTGTAAAAACAAAAGCATCGGTATTTTAGGAATGGTTTTACAAAAACCTGTCACTTTTATATTTTTATAGGTTTATGGGCAATAAATAAACGGAGAAGTGCTGGTGGAATATTTATTTTATACCCACAGAACCAAAACTGTTTTTAAATTTGCGGTAGGCAGCTATATTTTTTACAAAAAGACTAAATATGGAACGATTTTCCCTGTAGTTCCGGGTTCAGAAAAGGGCTACGGTGCCTGTCGTAGGAGGCGACTAAAAGGGGCTTCCGGGGTTGCGGGCAGCGAGTAGGAGCTTGAACCGTCCAGCCAGGCGATCCCGGGAAGGATGGCGGTATGTGTGATCCCATATCGTCATATCGTAAAGACTAGAAGGAGCGGTGGTCCTAGCCGCCCATCTGGCAGCAGCCCAATAGGGCAACGTGCTCAGAGGATTCCGGTTGAGTTCCTTTAGAGATCCCGGAGTCCGGAGAGTTTGTAGCGCTGAGGACAGCCACCATTTAGGGCGGTAAAAATCCTACATAACCCTGCTTTGCTCCCACGGCGTTGGGTACCTTTTGAAGGTTTCCCCCTCGACAACAAATAAAAAAAAAAACAAAAAAATATTTAACTAAGAGTGTTTTTTTAATACATAACGGTAAATAATATGTATCACAAGTAGTGCCAGAGTGTGGTGTATAAGGATAGCGTTAGTGCCGTGATGATGAACCTAAACAGGAAAAAATAACCAGACGCAGGTTAGATAGGATAATCTGCCACTACTTAGTGCTTATCAAAGGTTTCTTCCTGCCACTGCAGTTTTGCCGTGACCACGATTCATGTGACTGGGTTGAAATATCGTCAAAAGGATTCAAAAAAATAATTCAAAAATCCCATAATGTAATTACTATTATTTTAATTTTTTTATACGTTTATGTATTACTCTAACTAAGAAACAAAACTATTCACAGTATATACAAAACAAAATCTATACTAATATATAAAGCTGAAGAGTTTGTTTGTTTGTTTGTTTAAACGCGCTAATCTCAGGAACTACTGGTTTGAATTAAAAATTCTTTTTGTATTGAATAGACCATTTATCAAGGAAGGCTTTAGGCTATATAACATCACGCTGCAACTATTAGGAGCGAAGAAATAATGGAAAATGTGGAAAAAACGGGGAAAATTATTCATTTTTGAGGGCTTCCGTTGCGTGTGCTGCGAAAACGGTACAAGATACCAAAAACATATGTATGAAAGAATTATTTCTCTTGAAATGATCTAAAAAAATGTCCGCGACAGTATATGTCTATCTTTTAAGATTAACTCACTAGATCCGTTTTCATGGTAATGAAATTCGGTCGAAATTAGTTAATAGTTGTATCAACGTAATAATATTAATCTTTGTCCAAATAAATGTGTTGTTGATTAAGAGTATTTAATTGTGAACAAAATTGTCTTTTAGATCACTTAATTTCAATGAACATCTTAGAAGATATGACAATTTTAAAATAACAATGATATAAAATTCAGCCGCGCCGCATGATGTGCAAAACATGACGCTGCAAGGAGGAGGGGCGTTGCTTACGAGGGACGCGGAGAGAGGGGTGAAAATAAAACTAAAAATATAATTTACGCAGAAGTACTCTAAAATAATTATGTTCTTTTCCAAACTAAATTGTCTAAAATATTAACTATTCCACGCGGACGAAGTTGCGGGCACAGCTAGTATTAAAATAAATAACATCTTTTTTACAAAATATTATCAGGAAAGTAAATAAAGTAAAGAAATTAAAACTATAATACTCTATATAGTTAACTTGTTTTTGTTTGAATTTTCATTCAAAATAATAACCCAGGCACACAATAATATTAAAAAGATTTGTCGGCACATCGATTTTATTCTTAGTTAATTTACAACTCTATAATGTAGGGTACATCATAGAGTTTTCACTCTGACGTATCGCCGAGCACTGGAGAGGCAGCCATCTTGCACATTGGTCATTCAATCGAAGAGAGTCGTCGAAAGCGCACGCATCCACGTGCTCGGCGGACGTTAAAGTTCTATTTAAGATTATTTAAAATAACCGATTGACATTTTCTTGGCTGTGATAGTATAAAATTCAGTTATAATAGAATCGTATTTCTCAGTTTGGTGTTTCATTGAAATATTACCTCCTTGCCCGATAACTCACATCATCTTGTGCAACTTATTATTCGCCTACAATGTGAAGAGTCATGATGAGGGGGTTGAAGTCCCTCTAGATTAAATATTGAAGTGAAACTTCTTTAGGCGCATGAGGGTAAAATTTTTACAGATGAAACGTCACGCCGGTATGCAACGGAAGTGTCGGAAAAGAGAGAGAGAGTGATCGAGACCGATTGAGAGAGAGTAAGACAGGGCGAACGTAGCATGAGCAACTAGCCGTGGAGTGAGAGTAGGGAGCAAGCGAGTGAGAAAGATTGAGAGAAAAAGTGAGACAGAGCGAACGTCGTATCACGCCTTTTTTCCTTCCTCTTAATCTTGGAAATTTAAAGTTTTAGATTTGTATAAATATAAACAAGATTTATAAATTAGTTCGCCAAAGAAGTTTCACTTCTGACATGTGTACTTTGTACGCACGCATGTTTTTTTTAATTGTTTACATCTTTTCTCTTCGTTGTTGAGACAGGTGACTCAAGAGAACAATGTACTAATACGAAAGCACTAAGACAATCCCAAGCCCAGATCGCTACAATTCAGGCATCTTACCAAGTCGAACTAATTTGTCTCAACTTCGTTATAATGTATGGATCTTGTTTTGACAGCGCTGCTAAATAACACATGTACGACGTTTTCAGTACACATTTTGAATTTAAGATATTTGAAATTGTTGTTGTAAACGTTATGTGGAAGACTTTGTCTTCCAATAGAGCCATATGAGAGACGGACTTGAGCTCAGAAGTATTTTAAGGAGTACAGTTCGACTGGGGATGTCCCTCCGCAACACCTATTTCTAGTGTGAAACACTCCTTGCGTTTCGATGGAAGGGTGTGGTTGCCGGCACACTTTTATATGAGGCGACCATCCTAGTCCTCAGAAGCAGTAACGCATCTGTGATTGATTTCAGATAGAACCCATGTTCTATATGAAGTTGCTTACAGATGTCCATGGGCGGCAGTTACCAATTACCATCAGGTGGGCTGCATTTATGAGAATGTTGGCAATTTCATTATTAATAAAAAAAATCTCGCGTTTCGGATGGATGGAAGCTGGAAGATTATCACTGCTCTCCACTCAACAACCCTGACGTCTTAAATATTTAATGTTGCCGTTTATATTATAATAGATATAGGTGATATATGTATTTTTTATATTTAAAGCACGCGATATGGAAGACGGCCTACCTGGTCAATTACATTATAGCCCGTCTAACTAAGATGGGCTACTTGGTCATAAACAGTCACTGCCTTCTATAGACATTTGCTACACTAGAAAAATCGCTAATGCATCGTCGGCTTTAAAGGAGACATCTGAATACATCTTTCTTGAAGAGCCCCTTGTCTAGCACTTTTTTTTTATAATTTATAGGCAGGTATTTGATCGCAATCTCACCTGATGGTAAGTGATGATGCGGTAGAAGATGTAGCATGCCTACCTAGAAACAGCCTATTCACTCTGGCCTTGAAGAGGCCCAAATTGTACCTTTCAGGAGATACGCTCGCGAGCAGCACATTCCATTCACTAGCGGTGCGCATTAAAAACGTTGAAGCAAAACGGGACGTGCGACAAGGTGGCATATCAACAACATACGGGATGAAACGATCGCCTCGACCCACGGTGACGGAAAGTGGATGGTGGAATTAAATCGTGCAACTCATGCGCGCACTCACCGAAATGTATTCTGTAGAATACCCATAGTTGAGCTGTCCTGCGTCGATGATCAAGACTCTGCAGTTTGGCGTCTACTAGAGCAGGGTTACCGATGAGTCTCTTAGCTCGCTTTTCAATCGATTCCAAAGCCGCCAGCTGGTATTTGGCAGATCCGTCCCAGAGGTGGCAGCAGTACTCCATACACGACCGAATTTGTGCTTGATAAAGTTGAAGCAATTGTTCCGGTGTGAAATACCGCCTGACCTTCGAGAGAACTCCTAGTTTTTTCGCTGCGATTTTCGCTTTGAACTCGATGTACTGTCCGAAGTTAAGGTTGGACGAAAGCTCTACACCGAGGAGCTGGAGAGGAGGAGGAGCACTCCGAGAATATCTCAGGAAGAAATTAATTCCTCACTTTTTACAGTTGTGGTAGAAATGATCGTGCAAACCGATCTGTGAAATAAATCTCATTGTTTCTGCATTAAACTGCAATCCTCAGAAGCAATCGTTCAGAGTAGGGTCGTTATACATTGTTCGTGACATTTAATTAAATTAACAGAGTGTAAACAGATTTTTTTGTTGTGAAACTTTTGCTACAAGTAGACAATTGTTAACAGAACTGAATGTGCTAAAAATCTTCGACTAAAATACTTAATTTATTACAAATTTCGATCATCTTTAGTACTAAAAGTGTAATCTAAACAAAACATTGTGGGTAGTGCAGTGCATTTGGTTTTTGTAATAACTTGATAATGTTATCAAATACTTTACCCGTTAGAGAACTCTCGTGTGTACTATATTGTAATTTCGCTTCATTGGATTAGTAACGAGTGGCGCAAAGTGTAATCGTAAACGCTATCGACGGCGAGACCTGAAGTTCGAATCTCCAGCGACTTATTTTTTTTTTTTTTCTATTGTGTCTTTTTTTTATTATTATTTTTATTATTTTTTCTTTTTTTTTTTATAAGAATAAAATTTTTAATAAAGTGAAGAATTTTCGAGGGATACGAAGACAAATAAGAAAAATAGTGAATAAATTGAAAAATTAATAAGATGAAATTTGAATGTTGCAAAAGTACCTCTGATGGAGCAGCCGGCTCCCTGACATGCATCAAATGTAAACATTGTTATCACATACAGTGTTTATTTCCGACAGATAAAAAATCTATTGCACCTGAGTTGAAAAAATCTTGGGTCTGTCCTGAATGTTCATTAAAGCAACCCAAACAAGCTAAAAATGATAATACTCCAATTAGGAGTTCATCACGACAGCAGCAATGTTCGGATAACATCACGGTACAACGCGGCGGCTCTAGCACAGTATCACCTCCTGTGCATTCAATCCCGGACTGCGGCCTCACCACAGAGATGATAAATAACATAGTGAAGACTCAGATTGGCTTATTGAGGGATGACATGAGGGCTTTCGTCCGCAGCATATTATCCGAAGAGCTTAAGCCAATTAAAGACGAAATCATTAATATCAAAGACTCTCTATGTTTATTTAATGAACAGTTTGAAAAATTAACAAAACGGATTGATAAAGTAGAGACAGACCTAAAAGCTTATAAAAAAGTGTCCGAAGATTTAAATCCAATTAAACTATCTGTTGCAAATATGGAAAATCAGAACAATAAAAGTGAGCAATGGTCGCGGCGATCCAATATTGAGATATATGGAATCCCAGAAAAGAAGAATGAGAATCTATTTCATATTCTAAACAAGATCTCAGAGCGCACTAATTGCAAAATAGACCCAACGTCGGACATTGATTTTATAACTAGGGTATCTCCCAAAAATTCGGATCTCAAACAAGTTAAACCTATAATAGTACGTTTCTTGGCACGATACAAGAAAGATGATTTTTTATCAGATGCAAGAAAGCTAAAATTAAAAGCAAGTGACATAGGCTATGCAACGTGTAATAACTATATCTACTTTAATGATCATTTGACTAGTTCAAATAAAGAACTATTACGTCAAACGAAATCAATAGCCAGAAACAAGCAATATGCTTATGTCTGGGTCAAAAAATGCACTATATTTGTCCGACGGAATGATGCGAGTCCAGTTATAGTTATTTCAAGCAAAGAAAATTTAAACAAGATAAAATAAAAGTGGCATTTTATCCAATGTACACATGTGTTAATCGTAATTTATGGCTTTTTATCTCTTTGTTATTAATAACCTATTTAAAACTCTGTAATATGAATATTCCATTCATTAATTGGTTTGTATTACTTTTGAGTGTAATTTACTTGTTTGGGTGCATCTTAATATTAGAATTAGAGAATCTTAGTACATGTTTATATCGTTTAAGAATGAATACCATCTCTTACTTAAAAAATATGATGTCTCGGGGATTTTTATTTGCAAAATGTTATTTTTGCATATGTATGATGTTTGTCGCATTTTACGTGGCTAATTTTATTTATGCACTAGGGTGGTCAATGTATTTATATAACAAGTACTCTTATGTTATGAATGGCGTCACATAGTGATCTTTCTATTTATTATCAAAATGTACGCGGATTACGTACCAAGACCAGTGCTTTCTATCGCAACCTTCTGTTAAATAATTATGACGTTATCTGTCTTACAGAAACTTGGCTTTTACCTGGTATATATGACTCAGAAATTTTCGATGATCGGTACATAGCATATAGATGCGATCGCGATTACTGTGCCCGTGGTGATAAGCTAGGTGGAGGTGTGTTAGTGGCCACACGCCGGGAATTTACTGTGTACAACTCATCTTTCGTACCCTTTAGCAATGCATCTTCGGAAGCTACTGAGGTGGTACTCTCTGGAAATGCATCTCATAACCTTCATATCTTCTGCGGGTATTTTCCACAAAATAAGAATCATGACAACGCATTGCGTGAATTTTTTGATTATATTATTGATATATTTCTTAATCAACCAGATGATGACTATATCATACTCGGCGATTTTAATATTTCAAACGCAAATTGGTGTCAACATTCAAATCTGTTAAATTATTGCAATAATGACGTTTCAGTTAACTCACTATGTAACTTTTTATCGATTAGTAATTTTAATCAATATAATCATATTCCAAACGCTAACCAAAAGCAACTAGATCTAGTTATAAGTGGATGTATTTGTGAAGTAATACGTTGTGATAGGCCATTAGTCCCAGAAGATAGTCATCATCCAGCTTTAGATATCATTTTAAGGTCCCAAAGTAACCACTCTTTACCATCTAAACCCCGATCCGTTCGCTTGTTTCATTTAGCAGATTATAATAAAATTAATGATATTTTGTCTAAAATTGAGTGGAGCCATATATTTTGTTCAAACGATATTGATCTGTGTGTAAAAGATTTTTATGATATTATTAATAATATCGTTGAAAAAAATATTCCAAGCAAATATATTAGAAGCGAAAACCGTTTTCCTATTTGGTATACTAAAGTCTTAATAAAAATTACTAAAGAAAAGTTAAAATTTCATAAAAAGTGGAAAATTTATGGTAGAAATAGCGACTATGTTACGTTTCAATTTTTACGGGAACGGGAAAAGCGCGTACAGCAAAAGTGTTACGACAATTTCATTTTCAAAGCTGAGACCAACATTAGACGTAATAGCAAATTTTTTTGGTCTTTCGTGAAATCTAAAAAGGCTTGTTCAGGTTTGCCTGCAAATATGACTTTGAATAATGTATCATCTAATGACACACAAGAAATTTGCGAGTTATTCAATAAATGCTTTCACTCTGTATTTGAATCCGATTTAGACGCCACGCAGACATCCAGTGATAATGCCATTTCTACTTCTACATTAATTAGTTCCATTCAATTTTCAGTTGAGACCGTAGATAAGTATTTAAAGGACTTAGACATAAATAAGGGTTCAGGCCCAGATAACTTACCACCAATTTTTTTGAAAAAGTGTCACAAGAACTTATCTTTACCTCTGTTCATTCTGTTTGATTTATCTTTAAAGACCGGAAAGATGCCTCAGACTTGGAAACAATCCTATGTAACTCCGTTATTTAAATATGGTGATAAACAAAACATTGCACATTAAAGACCTATATCAAAACTTAATTCAATAGCCAAATTATTTGAAAAAATTATATATGACTCTATCTATCCAATTCTAAGGCCTATAATTATTGATCAGCAGCACGGCTTTGTTAGTAAAAAATCAACAGAGAGCAATGTGTGTGAATTTGTGCATAGAGTTACCTCCGCCATGGAAAGAGGTTTTCAGATGGATGCTATATATACTGATTATTCGAAGGCATTCGATAAAGTCAGACACTCGGTCTTGGTACGTAAGCTGGAATCAGTTGGCATACACGGAGATCTTTTACGCTGGATTACTTCGTACCTGCGCGAGCGATGCCAAGCCGTGGCAATTAAAGGGTTTTGTTCGTCCTTCCTTCCTGTCACTTCCGGTTTGCCTCAGGGATCGCATTTGGCTCCTCTCCTCTTTAATTTATTTATTAATGACATTATCACCGTATTTGATCACTCCAATATTTTATTGTACGCAGACGACATGAAAATTTTTAAGACAATTAGGAATCACTCTGACTGCATAGAGTTACAAAATGATTTAGATAAATTTATAACATATTGTAAAGATCACTATTTGGAGCTAAATGTGAAGAAGTGCAATATAATAACTTTTACTAGGAATCGAAAATATGTTAAATTTGAATATAAAATCGATCATGCCACTGTAACACGTGTTACTGAGACGAGAGACTTAGGGATAATATTAGACAGCAAGTTGACGTTTAATGAACATCTAAATTATACCATATCCAAAGCCCACCGGATGCTCGGTTTTATTTTAAGAGTTAGTCGAGATTTTAAATTAAGTTCAACACTTTCGCACCTTTTTGACTCATACGTCAGGCCTCTGCTTGAGTACGGGTCTGTCATATGGAACCCGCAGTACAAGAATCAAGTGAAAATGCTAGATAGAGTATTTAGTTTATATTTAAAACATCTTAAGTTTAGATTTTCCAATGTGCAGGTACTTACACCCCTTACATTAAGGCGAATTGAGAGAGACCAAATGTTTTTATACAAGATGTTAAATAATTATATTGAATCCCCTTTCATGCTAAGTACTATTGGTTTGAGATGCCCCCGAATCCATTCTCGTTGTCGAAGCCTGTTTCACGTACCTTTGTGTAAAAAGAAATATACAAATAATAATTTCATACACCGTTCTTGTAGCTTCTATAACAAACATCTACAAGAATTGGACATATTTAATTGCTCAATATTTGCATACAAGAGGGAACTGAAACAGGCTCTTGAAACTTATGTTATTTAATAATTTACTTTCGTCCCTTTATTTGTGTTTATTTTAATTTAATAAACCTACTCTTAACTGTTTAAAAAATATTACATCTTAATTTTTTTATGTGTTATTTATAAGTGGAAACTTTGCTGATTTTTGTTAGATCTATGTTTAATAAGTTGTATGTACTGAATATTGTATGTTTCCCAAATAAAAATAAAATAAAATAAAATAAAAACTCACAGCGTAGTTGTTATAAAGGCAAGATTTCAAACACATTGTACTTGAAATCCACTTTAAAACCCACAAGCAACAAGTGTTCTCAGAAGTAATTTCTTTCATACCCGTCTCTGCCTACACATTGCTGTTTTGTAAGATTTCTAGACGTCTTAGGTTTAGGGGATTAGATAAGTTTACTGCGAACTAAGTTGGAACTTATGAGATATGTAAATCTTCCTTACTACACCCTTTAGAATCTATATATTAAAACGTGAAGCAAAAACATTTAATTTTTTTTAAGTAATATGCCGCGGACGGATTAGTATGAAACTCACGATTATAGTGCACGTAGAGAAGGAACATACATAAAATCAATTAAAAACACATTACACACACTACCGTGCATTTGTCACAAACTCTTAAATAATAAACGAAATAGAACATTCAATGTCTTACTATGAAAACAGATAACATCAGAAATGTCAGTGTCTTTTTCAAAATTGCTTTTAAATGCGGTTTAGTTAATTCAAAATTACTTGAAAATTATTACATTTTATTTGAATTTGAGAAATATTCCTACTACTTTGGACAATATGAATTTTAGTTTTTTAATTTAAATTACGGTTGAATTTTGACCGATGTGACGGGTCATAATAAACACATGAGTAAAAAGCATATTTATCGAAAATAAAGTAGGATACATTAATATAGAACAAACTTAGTATAACGACCCTAAATAAAGTCATTTAACTAATTGTAACGATGAATCTTATTTTAAAAATTTATCGTTACAATTAGTTAATTACGTTCAGTTTCGTTATATCGTTGCACTGTAAAAATTATTGCTGACAACCCTATTGATCTAACCTAACCTAACCTAACCTAACTTGGGAAAGTCCTTACAAATCGCTAGGCAAGCGCTTATAGGCCTGTGTCACCAAATTTATAAATCAGCTGACCATGCAAAAGTTGCGGTAATATTAGAGCACTTGGCGAAGTTCTGGCACGCCACGCGGGCTGGCGGCACGCCAGTAGTTCCGGTAACTAATTAAACTATTAACTTTGTCCCGTCGCTAACGTATCGATAACCTCTGGAGTTCCCGTGTTTCGGTCATGTGCATTAATATTTAATGATATTGAAACATTATATATATTTATATTACCTTTTTTCCACGGTTCTGCTCGCTTGGGTTTACGTAAAACACAACATTGGAATTGAATAGTTGTCAGAGTGAAGTTGTCAGAAGCTATTTAATTTTTTATTTGCCGCCTGCGATGAGACAAAAAGGGGGTAGGATATAATTTTTTAATATCATCAATGTATATATCACATGAAAACTGATAAATAAACTAGAAAGATCCCTTTCTTTTTCTTTACGGATGAAGATGAATTTCGTCATGTTAAAAATAATGGTTTACAACTAATAAAAGAGTATTACACTACCAGTGTTAGCTTTAAGGTACAGAACCCACACAGGTGTTAGAAGTATGGGAGATCTATATAACAATACAATAATTTGTTTATAAAGTCGCCGTACTCGAAGTGCGGCTATCACAGGCATATTAAGGCTCCGTGGCCAATGTCAGACAGCCTAAATCCCCAGAGAGACGGGCCGCGAATTAGACAGAACAAGGTTAACGACAATGAAGCATGGATTATGGTGTATTATGTTGATTACTCCCATAAATCAGCATCCCACGTTAATTATGTCGCGAGAACATTAAGTAATCCCCATAGAGTTAATTACGTTTTAAAATAACTATTGTATTTCACTCATGCATTGCAATATACATAGCTTGATTTAGTACTTTCTACACTCATACACTACATACATACACTAGGATCATCTCCTATGTCATGGATTCCATGGACACACACAAGACGAATACACAAACACCCAGTACATGAATCTAAACTCATCATTCAGATACCTGTCTGGCCGGGAATCGAACCCGGGACATTGCGCGTCAGACCGGTATGGTAACCGCTCCACCACGCGGGTCGTCATTCATTTAACACATTAACGTAATATACGTTGCGTACATTGCACGTATACGTGTTTGTTTTCTGCCGTACGGAAAGTTGCTATGATAGGCCAGAACGTAATGGTTTTAGTGAAAAGTAATAAACTCCTGGGGTACAGTGCATTATTGTTCAACTGCTGGACACGGGTCTTCTCTCATAATGGGAGTTTTAGGCCATAGTCCACCTTCGAGATTTTTTTAAAGGCCTCTCGGGTGTGTAAGTTTCCTCACGATGTTTTCCTTCACCGAAAAGCAGTGATAATTAATTTGTAATACGCACATAAATCAGTGGTGCGTGCCTGAGTTTGAACCTTGGTCCTCCCGATTGAGATGACCAGTTTCAACTATTAGGTTATCACTGCTCTTGAATAAGCAGTTCTCTTAATTTTGCTTTTAATAAACTCCTACTAAGGGCAAATGTTCAGAGTTACCGCCCGCGTCGTGGCCCTCCGCACACGTGACACTTATTAGGCGGTTTAATCAAAGTGACCATTAATACGTAACATTTTTTTTATATGACTGAAGTAGCAACCGAGCATGCAGTCCACCTGATGGTAAGTGGTCACTGCCGCCCATGGACATCTGTAATCAACTTCATACAGAACATGGGTTCCATCTGAAGTCTATCACAGATGCGTTGCTACTCTCGAAGGCTGTGATGGTCGCCTCATTTGAAAGTGTGCCGGCAACCACACCCTTGTATCGAAACGCAAAAAATGCTTCACCCTAGAAATAGGTGTGGCGGTGCTCTGCAAACTATCATAGCAATTGTATGATATAACATATCAAATGGACATACAAACATACATAAACACGCTCGAAAAATTTTTTTCTGCTTCTGATGTGTTTAACTAAAAGGGTCGATTAAAAGTGTGGAGGAAAGTTATTATTATTATTATTATTATCTAAAGATAGAAGGTATGTCTAGAATAAATAGGCTCCGAAAGTTGGAAGCAAAGGCCAAACTTAAGCTCAAAATTAGCGAAGCAAAGCTTCTGTTTTAGCCACCTACTCATCAAACAGCATCATCAGCATTCAAACTGCAGTCTACGTTTATTATGATTTACCACAAAGTGACAACGTGAAAAGTATGCAGTGTGCGCTGTTCATTAGCAAATTAGTTTCCCGCCGCCAGATTGCACTCATTTAGCTCGTGTGAAGTTGAAACAACATTTTGACACTAACTGAACACTTTGCATAATGTCGGGTATTTGTTTTATACATATAAATACTCATAAACGAGTCATATCCTTTAACCAAATAATCGATTTTACAATCTATTTTAAGCAGCTAGGTGTTTTGTTTTTACAATCATTTGTAGTAAATAAAAATATATTATGTGTTTATAGTGCTCAATTTACTAGTTTTAATTTGATATTCGTTTTGTTGTGATAATAAAAACTAACCCCCCCCCCCACTTTTATTGATAGCAGCCGTCATGTTTAATATAATCAGTCGAGTCACTTCAGCTGTAACACGTGACAAAAATTTTACTCTCCACCAAATAGCATCATCAGCATTCAAACTACAGTCAGCTTTTATTATGATTTACCACAAAGTGACAACGTGAAAAGTATGCAGTGTGCGCTGTTCATTAGCTAATTAGTTTCCCGCCGCCAGATTGCACTCATTTAGCTCGTGTGAAGTTGAAACAACATTTTGACACTAACTGAACACTTTGCATAATGTCGGTTGAGCTTCACGAAATATTCGATTTTTGTAAATATTTTAAATAAAATATATTGTAAAATTTAAATTATAAATTGCAATTCATAGAATACGTTTTAACAACAACAATCAAAGAAGCATATTGACTCGGTGAATTAAACAAAACCTTTAATATTACGGTCATTTTTTTTATTGAAACAGCTTATAGGCATGCAGTCCACCTGGTAAGCGGCCACTGCTAATGAAGGATCTCTGTAAGCAACTTTATGTGGAATAGCGGTTGTATCTGATGTCCCTGGACCCAGGTCCCAGGACCAGAATAGGCTACGGTATCCCATGCCTATCGTAAGAGGCGACTAAAGACTAAATGGGGCTTCCGGGGTTGCGGGCGGCTAGAATGGGAACTCGAACCGTCCGGCCAAGCGAGCCCGGGAAGGGCGGCGGCACCTGTGGTCGCATGCCGCCGTAAATACCAGAAGGTGCGGTAAGCGTTTACGCCAACCAGGGTAGAGCCTGAAATGAGCATCGCGCTCGGAGGACTCCGGTTATGTTCCGATGGAGATCCCGGAATCCTCCACGCAGCGCTGAGAACCGCTACCGTGGGGGTTTTAGTGCGGTAAGAATCCCACATAACCCGCGTTACTCCCACGGCATCGGATACCTTTTTAAGGGTTCCCCCTCGTAAACAAAAAAATGGTTGTTTCTGAAGTCAATCACTGGTGCGTTGCGACTTCTAAGGACAAGTAATGTCGTCTCATATAAAAATGAGCCGGTAACTAAGCATACACTTCCTCCAAAAATCAAGCACTGAAATTCGTGGCAGTGGTACATTCGAATCATACTCATTCTACAACGTTAAATGATGACTAACAGTATGGTATTAGGTGGGTATGATGAACACCTGAAGAGTTATTACTAATTTTAATGTAAGCGTCCTTTCTGAGGTTAACAACAAAAACATTCCTATTGTCGATCCATGTTGCAGAGTTGCATCATTCTGGTCTAACATGCAGTAGGTTCGCAGGTTCGACTACCGGTCAGACAGGTCAGATTCAAATCTGAATGTTGAATTTAAAGTTACGTTCTGAATTTGAGTGTTTGTATATTCTAGTGTGAGACTTAAGCCTAGAATTCGTTATTAAATCTTGGTTTTAATTCTTGTATGTTTTATTGTCAGTTAAGTGTTATTGTTATTGTAGTCTAGCCGTCAAGGTTATGTCCGGACCGCTGTCTGTTTCATCAGACTCCTCCTAGCCCTCACTATTACCATTTAGCGATGGCTGTTTAATTTGGATTGCTCTTAACTTCTTAGTCTATTATTATCTGAAGTAACTAAAATAAAGTAATTCCTATGAACCGCTTCTGATGTCTGAAGGCTCGGCTGCCCTAGCTTATTTCCGACATATAATGTCAATTCAGCGTCCTGTGTCTGGACGCTGAATTGACATTTAATACACACATCTCCGAGTTATGTAACCGATCATATAAATCCCTCGGTTTTGTTATACGACAAAGTACACGGTTTTGCGAAAGAAATACAATAATTACTCTTTACAACGCATTCGTGCGAAGTCAATTTAGAATATAATTCAATAATTTTTGATCCCCATGAATTTAAATATACACTCATGCTTGAGAAAATACAAAAGAAATTTGGTCGTTACCTATATAAGAAAACGTATGGCTACTATCCATTTATGTATCCATCATTATTTGTGGCAGGTATGGTTGGTATCGAAACATTGGCTTTTAGACGTAAGATTGCCTTATTGATACATTATTACCAACTTTTAAACAATACAATTGATAATCCCACCACTTTGTCTCGCCTCTCGCTGTTTGTCCCGGAGCGGTTGGCTCAGCGGCGCCCGCGGGCCGTGTTCGCAGCGCCGCCGGCGCGCACGCTCACGGCGCGGCATGCCCCCACGACTCGAGCTATACGATTGCTCAACATTTCGATTGCTCAGGAACCGGATATCGATGTTTTCCATATGTTATTTAAAGATTTTTGCAGTTCTGTCAGAATTGTATACAGTTTTGCCTAATTTTATATTGTTTTTACTCTAACAAAATATATTTGTTGTTAATCATATTAGCTAGTAGTGCGCATTGGCTTTGCTGTAAGCACGACAAGCGATTGCTTTTAAATAAATAAATAAATATACCCTTCAAACAGAGTTTCTTTTCATCGTGATTATAAAACGGACATGGTTGAAGTGCTAATCCTGAAAACGAACCATTAAGGTCGCTACGTCCCTAATTTAAATAAAAGGAAGAATTTTAAAATCAATTCTAAAGTAGCCCTAAAACAATCTTCATTGAAGGGATTCCGTCACATAATATAGCCATAGGGTATTTTATGTCCATCTATTTACAAGAGTAAGGGTTGGGACAAAGTGCTCGCTACCCTCGGGGTCCCATAAAATACCCTTCATTAATAGCAAGGGATCGACATAAAAAATGTATGCACTGTATTAAAGACGTAGTAAATGACAGAATATTCAAATATTGATGAACGGCAAAATATATTGCTTATAAAAACACGCTTTCTACACTCATAGCCCCACACTAGGATTTTCTCCTGTGTCACTGGTACCATGGGTACACAAGACGAAAACATAAACACCCAGACCCAGAATATGAACCTAAACACATCATTCAGATACTAGTCTGGTCGGGTATCGAACCTGAGACCCAATGCGCATCAGACTGGTATGGTAACCGCTCCGCCACGTGGGTCGTTATGCTCTCACAGTGTGTGGAATAAACCTGACAAACGAATTTTTCATTAAATTCATTTTTTTTATAGTATGTAGTGATTTAGTGAAAAATACCCCAACGCAATAACTGTTCCACGCGAAAAAATTGTCGGATAACATTAGATCTACCATTAGAACTGTATCTGTTATTTAGGTTCTTTGTTGTTTCCTACAGATAAGAACTTATATATTAGTATTTTCTACGACATCGCGTCTAGTTTTTCGCTAGCTACCTATAAATAGCCTAACATCCTTAGATACGACCTTTCGACCTTTTGAAAGTGGACCCTTTTGACTTCGAGACGAATGTTACGTGAGAGATAATGAAATTATTACAGAACACGATGAGTAGGCCATATGATATGTAATTAGTTTGTTTTATTAGGTAGAGCGTTTGTGAGGGACGTAAACGGGAAGCTTTTGTACAAAACTATAGTATTTTTTTTATCCTTGAACCTAGCAATAAGGCAGATGAGCTATCTGATAGAAAATAGTCACTGTCGCCTATGGACATTTGTAACACCAGAGGAACCAATGCATTGCCGGCTTTGAAGGAGAGCTCTTTCGCGCCTTTTTTGAAGGGTCTCATGTCATCACGCTCCAGGAATACCTCAGGAGGAAGCTCATTCCACATCTTGCACGTCCGTGACAAAAACGAACAATATCATGTAAAACTAACTTCTATTTTATTCATCAGCCTCTTTTGAAGACCACTGCTGGGCATAATTTCCCCTGATAGAGGCTTTTGATGCACGAGCTGGTGATTACAGTGAATTTTGAAAACGTTGTTGTCCAATTGCTTGGCATTTGTTCTTTAGTCACCGCTTACGACTTTCACGGGAATTGGTTATGTTGGTATTCAAGATCGACAATAAATGGCATAACTTACTGATAAGTTATGTCGATCTAAGACATATAACTACTACTTAAAAAGTACAAGACGAAAAGATAATCTCTTTAATTTGGGAAGTCAGTTAAAAACATTGCTGTAAAAACAATGTGTAGATATTTTTTTATATTATACATATAACCATTATATACATATATGACTACTGTATTTGGCACTGGTTAGGAGGAAAGTAACAAGACTTTTACAAATTTGGTCCTCCGGGGTCGGGACGCACCTGTGGTCGCATAGATCACGAATTTTAATTGGGGTTGATCACAGATGTCCAACGACATTGAGTAATTTTTGTTTACAAATAATTAAAAAGGAATATTAAAATTTTGCTTTCACTCTTGTATGTCTCGAGATACCCAATGCCCCAAGCGTAATTACATTGACTACAATATTTAAGATTTAGTTTAGTATTTAGTTAGTAAATTGCGTGCCTATAGTGTTACATTATTCCGATTTAGAGAATAACTTTCTTCACGTGTAAAATAATGTGTAAATAAAGTTATGAATCAATTACAAAAAGAAAACCATTTAAAAAGAATACATCCTTGTTTGCAAACTGTAATTTCATAAATAAAATTTAGTGCCACGGCGGCTTGACCCACGTGTCCTCATGGTTGCCGCCCACTTCGGTCAAGTGGACATAGGAATATCCTAGATAAGAAAAACTCAAAAGCTACTCAAGAGACTTTAATTTTTAATGGAACCAAGCAACAAGCATCAGCTTTTGAATATAAAAAGAATCATTAAAATCCGATATAATAAGATACACCCAGTAATTAGTTATGAGGTAACACATAAAAAATACATACGGGTTCAGAAATTACCCCTTTTTTGAAATCGGTTAAAAATCAGCAGCTTCACAGGCAGTAAATAAAAATATACGGTTCCTATACTAACATTTGCATGATAATAAAATATCCATAGAAAGAGGCCCGTGGCACCCTTCCCATAACATAACCATGGACGCTAACTGAAGATGAAAACTCAACCCGTGTAATGTGTTAGACGTGACAATTTTTTATTTTACACATTTCCGGTATTTCCAATTGGGTTTTTCCTGACTTCGTAAATTTTGGAAAAATCAGAAGTATTCAGGGGGTAAACTGCGATTATTAGTATGTGCCATTGTAGCAAGATCTATAAGATCATTGACTTACAAACAACAAGGTCTAATTAAAGTAAACTAAATGAGGAAAAAAATTCAAGTTAATTTATAAGAAGACGGCGGGTAACCACTGGATTCAGATGGCTCAGGACCGGTTGAAATGGCGCAGATTAGGGGAGGCGTATGTCCAGCAATGGACTTTCAAGGGCTGATGGATGGATGGAAATGAGAATATTTTATTTGGCTCGGGAAGGTACTACTATCTCGATTATTTAAAATATGAAACAGATCGAATTTTTGGGAGAATTCTACACAAAATGGCCATTTTAATCGTAAGTAAATTGCCAACACATCTATATATGCTCAAATTGGACACAGTTTCGTGGCTTTGATCCAGTGACATATAGGGCTGAGGGTTTTACTTATTTTTTGGGTCATAGAAATCGGTTGTATATTTTTTACATTTTTAGAGAATATCTATATGAAACTCCACATCACAACTTCACGAAACTTAAATAGTACCCATATAAAAAGGGAGCAAAAATTCTTAATCTTGCTATCATATGCAAGGTCCATCGCACATATCCATTGTTATCTCAAAATCTACGTATTCTATCAATGTTTCGATTTAAAAACACAAGGTCAGAATATAAAGTAAGCCTCTAGAGTCGGGGTCATGCTATTAATCTTACACGACGTTTTTGTATGAGGTCACTTGTTTATGTCCTAGAGTCCGTGGGTACACAAAAAGTGACAAAGGACATTCATTATTTCATGAATTTCGTGTAGCAAATAAGTGATATACTAGCATGTGGACACTGTAGCTCTTGGTTAGAAGTAGGCAAGTGGAAAAATGGGTATGGTTTTACTGTCAGTACCGCCGCCACACCTATTTTTGGCTTGAAACTGCTCTTGCATTTCGGTGGAAGGATGTGGTTACATTCAATGACGTACACGTTCAAGTAGTCGACTATCCTAGCCCAAAAGAGTGACAATGCTTCCGTAATTGACTTTAGATAGAACCCCATGTAGTTAGTTACTTGTGTCGATGGCTAGCAGTTAGCCTTAACCATTACGTGGACAAAAACTACAACACAGTTGGACTTGGCTAGAATTTGTGTCAGAAATACCGTAAAACTTGTATTTACACATAAGATGCTGTTTAAAGACCTCTTAACACATACATACGTTATCAGACAGTGCTCTAATATAACCCAGGGTTGATTCCAGGCTGCATTAGTTCTACTCCTGAAAATAGGCCTTCGTGGCCTTCGTGTTGGGGACCACAGTGATTCATGTTACACAGGAAGACACTGTTACCCGTCTCCTATATTTTGTCGTTAACTCGCTCCCTCCTTCCACAGAAAGAAAAAAAGAAAATGAAGGAAGGATAAACATCAAAGTCAGTGAAATACCTACATACTAGTCACACGTCGCAACGGTCAAAATTCGACCGTAATTCAACTCAAAAACTAAACTTGATATTGTCCAAAGTATTTCGTAAAATCAATTTTTATTAATTTTCAAGTTATGTTAATACATCCGAAAAGTAAAAAGAGGTTTAAGTGACAAAGCTGCATTTAAAATCAATAACGGGTATTTCGACATTTGACATTTTGGACGTTATGTGTTTTCATAGTAAGATATTGAATTTTCTTTTTCATTTATCATGTATGTGTTTGTGTCAAATGCGAGGTAGTGTGCATAATGTGTTTTAGTTGATTTTATGTATGGTTTATGCATTGTTTGAAAAAAAAAAATAACATTCTGCACTCCTTCTCTACATATACTATAACCGTGCAAAATTGCATAATCCGTCCGCGGCATATTACTTAAAAATTCACCACAAGTTTTTGCTTCACGTAAATATATAGATACAAGAAAACCGTACACGTCTGTAATTCACAGCTAAATCGAGCACACATTGATTGAATACGAACTACTTCAACGCTTAGGAGATAAATTCAGACTCATTGACTTCTTGTCCTAGATATAGTACTTATTGCCGAGGCATAAAAACTAGAATTGATTGCCGACGCTGATTTGGGAGAAAGTCATTTGGTCATGAAATTAGAGCAACTAGAAGTGGTATCAACGACATCTGTATTTGCGAAAATACAATATTCAATTCATTTTGTCAGTTATAAGTATATGTTAATATGAATCTACCTTATTTGACTCTAGGGTATAATCCATGTAATGTTATTACGTATTCCCGCAAATGTAATACTAAATTGAATCGCTTTGGAGATCTGTTTGTACGTAATATATAATTAACAAACGAGTCATGTGACCATTGCTATGGACATCAGTAGTTAACTACACAGAGGACTAAAATTTTCCTAAGATTGGTCACTCTTGGCCTCTCCATAGACCTAAATAAAGTCTCTGTCCTTTAAAAAGCTGAAGACAGCTGCGCTTTTATTTATGAAATGCAGACATGCTATATTAACTTATTGGCGCCAAATTACAGAAAGATTTACTTCAACTCAATGCAACGTTCATATATAACACGAAGCATATCAATCCGACATTTGGGAATAAGTAAAATTTACGTTCAAATATTCCGTTTCATACATACATACAAATATACAAGATAAGCTAATAAAAAGCGTGTTAAGAGGACATTTGCCAAAAATCCACCTAAAAGACTTTTTAGGTCCTAAAAAGCACTAAATGGCACCACTCTAATCAGTCCTATGTACGATCAACAACAGAAGCGTTGCCACTCCCGATTTAAGATATGAATACTTTTATATGAGGCGACCATCATAGTCCTCGGGAGTAGCAACGCATCTGTGATTGACTTCAGATAGAACCCATGTTCTGTATGAAGTTGCTTACAGATTTCCAAGAGCGGCAGTGACCACTTACCATCAGACTTACCATGGACTGCATGCTCATCTACTACTTCAGTCAGATAAAAAAAAAACATGGTCTTATATGAAAGTGAACCCGCAACCATACCCTGCCACTGAAATGCTAGAAATAGGTGTAATGTCCTCCTCGGTCAAACCACACGGGTTCTACCACCTTGCAATATGTGTCGTTAATCAAAACTCATATTCCATTTGCACTATTATTTTTGTTGGGTATTAAGGTACGTGTGTAATCTAATATCAAAAGATATCAAAACTCCTAAAGACAGCCGGAATACATCCAAGAAATCTGTATAGACCATTACCCGCAGTCTAATCGAGCACACATTGATTGAATCTGAAACTACTCCAACGCTTATACGAAGAGATAAATTTACAAGTTCATCAATCCCCTGCTTAATATTTAGATCTTATCTCGCAGACGTAAGAACTATAGTTGATTGCTTGCGCTGAAATGGGGAAAAGTCACTTGAGTATGGATTTAGTGTTACTGGAAGAGGCTTGAGATACATATGTTAAATATTCTCTCGTCAACCCATTATTGTCCCACTGCTGGGCATGGGTCTTCTTTCAAAATGAGAGAGTTAAATATTATTTTTGTTTATTCGTTTGGCTAGCTGAGTATATTAAAAAATTGTCGTTGTCGTCAACCCCTTGTTGTCCTACTACTGGGTGCACGTTTACAGAATGAGAGAAAGAAAGAGCTTTAAATGAACTATTTTTAAAGAACTTTCAGGTATGTAAGGTTACTTACGATGTTTACCTTTACCGTAAAGCAATGTTCATTAGTTTTTACGGGCATCATTTTAGAAATATTAGAGGTACGTGCCCGGGATTTGAAACACCACCTGTTGGTAAGTATTCACATGCCAATGGACGTCTGAAAAGCAACTTTATACACGACAGGGATACTATCTGAAGTCAATTACATGAATTGCGCTCCCAAGAACTAAGACGGTTGCCTCAAATGAATCCGCGGTTTGCCACTCAGTTTTTTTTTTTTAATTATTTGGTTCACACATTGAATGTGATACGTTGCCTTATACTTGTATAAATAACAATATGATAGTGCTGAAAAAGTGAACGCAGCTTATTTAATGTTTTAGATATGTTAAGTACATTAGCCACTTCCGTAACATCTATATCCGTGTACAATAAAGTGTATTAGGCGCTGGCACACTGCTTAGGAAATGTGGTTCGTCGTCGCGTTAGTGCGGGTTCACTGCTCAGCGCCAGTCGCACTTATGTGTTAGCTCTCAAAGGGTGGCAAATGTTACGTTATGATCAGCGTGAGATAATCAGGAAGCTGTAATCGAGCAATTTGTAGAGAATGCGCGAGTCCAATTCAATGTTTTATTTTCTATGACATGGGGCTCTTCAAGAAAGGTGCAAAAAGAGCTCTCCTTTAAATCCGGTGATGCATTGCGACTCCGATGGAGTTGCAAATGTCCCTAGGCGACGCTGACCACTTTTCACTAGGTGGCCCGTCAGCTTTATCGTTAAGTACTAAAAAAAACGAACAAACATTCTATACAATGCATTCATACATTTATTCGTGTTATTAATAACTATTGTCGACACACGGCAAAAGTACTAATTAAGAATGTATTACAGCAATTCCACTAATTAATAAAACTCAAAATGCACCGCAAACATTTCAGTTATACATTGAAAGTAAGTATGACTTTATTTACTTTGCAGGTAATAATTAAATTATGATTTAATTAACAACTTGAATATAATCGGTTATTTGAATTTTAAACTTAAGATACCCTATTTTTTAAAGTTAAAACTGAACTAGTGAAGGTTTCATCATTTATATCATAAATCAGCCAAGAGCGAGTCGGACTCACGCATGAAGGGTTCCGGACCATTATCATTTAAAAAAAGTAAAAATTTCGTTAGCAATATGTCCTTTTATGTAATACATCATTATTACATGATGTATTACATAAAAGGACATATTGCTAACGAAATTCATTTCGGTGAAGGAAAACATCGTGAGGAAACCTACACACCCGAGAGTTCTTTAAAAAAAAAAGTTCTCGGAGGTGTGTGAAGTCCATCAATTCGCACTTGGCCAGCGCGGTGGACTATGGCCTAAACTCTCTCATTCTGAGAGAAGACCCGTGTCCAGCAGTGGGCCAATAATGGGTTGATGAGAGATGTAATACATCATTAGTAAAAAAATCAACTTTGTAGGTATCACAGTTCATGAGATTCAGCCTAGTGACACACAGACGGACAGACGACCAAACGGCCAGTCGAACAGCGGAGTCTCAGTAATAGAGACCTCTTTGGATACAGAACCAATAATAAAATAAGTACATACACGATACTATAAGATATCGAGTAGAAAAGAGCAAAATCCACAAACTAAAAAAATACATCCTTTTTCCATATATCTTTAGTTATAAGAATATCATCATCACAAGCTCAAGATGTCCCAGGTGGCGCTACAATCGCGGCATTTTCTTTGCGATGCACTCAATATTTTACGTTGATACTGGGAGGTGTCCGCATCGTTGAATATCAAATATTTTAGCATTCGATACTATTACATATTGTTGTTATATTTATTTGCTGTTATAGCAGCAACAGAATTACATTATCTATGAAAATTTCAACTGCCTAGCTATCATGGATCGTGAGACACATTCTGATGTTAGACAGACTGACAGACGGACAGACGGCCTGCCGGCCAGACTGCCACACGGACAGACGGACAGACGGTCCGACGGATAGACGGACAGACAAACAGCGGAGTCTCAGTAATAGGGTCCCGTCTTTACCCTTTGGGTACGGAACCCTAATAAAATAAGTACATACACGATACTATAAGATATCAAGTAGAAAAGAGCATCCAGATACAAAAAATACATGTTTTCCATAAATCTTTAGTTATAAGAGAATATCGTTGCATCACACGATGTCCCAGGTGGCGCTACAATCGCGGCATTCTCTTTGCGATGCACTCAATATTTCACGCTGGTACCGAGGTGTTCGCTTCGTTGAACATCAAATATCTTAGCATCCGATATTGTTGTTATATTTATTTGTTATTATAGCGGCAACAGTAATACATCATCTATAAACGTTTCAACTGCCTAGCTATCATGGATCGTGAGACACATTCTGATGTTAAACAGACTGACAGACGCACAGACGGCCAGACGGCCAGACGGACAGACGGCCAGACTGCCAGACTGCCAAACGGACAGACGGACAGACGGCCAGACTGTCAGACGGACAGACGGTCCGACGGATAGACGGACAGACGAACATCGGAGTCTCATTAATATGGTCCCGTCTTTACCCTTTGGTTACAGAACTCTAATAAAATAAGTACATACACGATACTATAAGATATCAAGTAGAAAAGAGCATCCACATACAAAAAATACATGTTTTCCATAAATCTTTAGTTATAAGAGAATATCGTTGCATCACACGATGGCCCAGGTGGCGCTACAATCGCGGCATTCTCTTTGCGATGCACTCAATATTTCACGCTGGTACCGAGGTGTTCGCATCGTTGAATATCAAATATCGTAGGATTCGATACAATATGGATTCGCATTTATATTTTCTTCGGTAAACCAAAGACCGTATTTTTATAAGATTGAAGTAGCAAACGAGCAGTCCTCCATATGGAGGTTGCAGGTCACATGGACATCCGTAAGTTCTTTTTTTATCTGACTAAAGTAGCAAACGAGTATGCAGTCCACCTGATGGTAAGTGGTCACTGCTGCTCATGGACATCTGTAATCAACTTCATACAGAACATGGGTTCTATCTGAAGTCAATCACAGATGCGTTGCTACTCCCGAGGACTATGATGGTCGCCTCATGAAAAAGTGTGCCGGCAACCACACCCCTCTATCGAAATACAACAAATGCTTCACGCTAAAAATAGATGAGCGGTGGTACTTCCTCAGTCGAACTACACTGGTTCTACCTTGAAAGTTCATACAGAACGTAGGTTCTATCTGCCAATCATCGATGCGTTGCTACTATAGAATATTAAGATTATCACCTAGTACCAAAGTGATACATATATATATATGTTTTCTTGGATAATCTGCCACATTTTGATTACATTCATATTCATGTTTGATATGAAAATGGACATAATCAGAAGTCGCTATGATATGCGTAATTACAAAACTATTTAGCCCTAAAATAATAAATATTCAAAGTTTCTGTCCTTATTGTAAGATTTACAATAAGTATGACGTAACGGGTCAGGTACTCGATACATAGTCATAACTAGCTGTGCCCGCGACTTCGTCCGCGTGGAATAGTTATTTTGGGCATAATTTATTTTTGCAAACAACCTCCTCAGCTTTATAAATTATAGCTGTTACCCACGACTTTGTCCGTTTCATTTTCTATTATTATTTTAGACAATTTAGTTTTGAAAAGAACATAGCTAACTCATATAGCTCATATATAAAAAAATAATTGTGAAATTATTAGAACCTAAAACAAAATATCCTTAAAACAAAATCAAATAGTATTTAAAAAGTATTATTACACGACGATAAAACGACGCAAGATCTCTAAGATCTATATCTTCTAAGATAATCATTGAAATTAAGTGATGTCAAAGACAATTTTGTTCACAATTAAATACTCTTAATCAACAACACATTTATTTGGACAATATTATTACATTGATACAACTCTTAACTAATTTCGACCGAATTTGATTACCATGAAAACGGTTCTAGTGAGTTAATCTTAAAAGATAGACATATACTGTCGCGTTTTTTAGATCATTTCAAGAGAAATAATTCTTTCATACATATATTTTTGGTATCTAGTACCGTTTTCGCAGCGCACGCAACGGAAGCCCTCAAGGATGAATAATTTGCCCAGTTTTTTCACATTTTCCATTATTTCTTCGCTCCTAATAGTTACAGCGTGATGTTATATAGCCTAAAGCCTTCCTCGATAAATGATCTATTCAATACAAAAAGAATTTTTAAATTCGAACCAGTAGTTCCTGAGATTAGCGCGTTCAAACAAACAAACTCTTCAGCTTTATATATTAGTATAGATATCGGGATATACTTTTTCAACCAACTCCTCCGCATTTGAACGAAGACGTATCGATATAAAGATTGATTTTGACTTTTCCGGGTAACAAAGCACTATTATCTACTTAAATCTTTAGAAAATTGGAATATCACTGAACAGCGACATATATTCTAAGTTCATATTTTGTTTCATGTGGTCAAAGATAAGATCTTTTAAGAGGTGCATCGGGCTATTTGTGCGCGTAAATTGTTCTTTGTAAAGCAGAAGACAGAATCAAAACACTTTTACAATTCATACGAACAGGGCGCACCCGCTCGCAGGGCGCTGCCGCACCCTGCTCGCTTATTTTTTATGTTTTCTTTTATGTTCCAACCTAACCTAACCCATCCTGTTGAAAAAGCTACAGCTAAATCCAACTCTTAATAATAACATGACAATACTCCTGTATTTTCAGGATTTAGGTATTCAAAGTGACACTTTTCATCATAATGTTCTCTCAGGAACGGGTCGTAATGTATTGTAATCAATAAGTACCAAACTCATACGGCTTAAGTAGGTTGTGTACTTAGATTATCAGGGTTGATGAATTGAAGTTTAATTTATTAATCACATTTCAGTTTAATGAGCTGTCATTAAACTCATAATATATACTAAAAACAACCGTAAGCATTATGTGACTACCTTTTATAATTTAGGCTTGCACTATCCCGCATCATCAGGGAGGAGTTGAAGGTAAAAAAATATCCCGCGTCTTTGTTTAGTATTCTTATTACCTATACGTAAGCACTTGCGAGCCAACTTCTATAGCTTGGGCTTGCAGTATCCTGCATCATCAGGGCTGAGGAGCTTATGGTCGAAATTGTCATCATGTGTCTTTGCTTAGTAATTATATTACATACCCGAAAGCATTAAATGGCCAACTCCTATGGCTTAGGCTTGCCGTACCCTGCATCATCAGGCTTGAGGAGTTGAAGATCGAAATTTTCATCTTGTGTCTTTGCTTAGTAATTATATTACATACCCGAAAGCACTAAATAGCTAACTTCTATGGCTTAGACTTGAAGCACCCCTGTATCATCAGGGTTGAGGAGATGATGGTCAAAATTTTCATCTTGTGTCTTTGCTTAGTAATTATATTACATACCCGAAAGCATTAAATGGCCAACTCCTATGGCTTAGGCTTGCAGTACCCTGCATCATCAGGCTTGAGGAGTTGAAGATCGAAATTTTCATCTTGTGTTTTTGCTTAGTAATTATATTATATACCCGAAAGCACTAAATAGCTAACTTCTATGGCTTAGGCTTGAAGCACCCGTGCATAATCAGGGTTGAGGAGTTAGAGGTCAAAATTGTCATCATTTGTCTTTGCTTAGTAATTATATTAAATACCTGAAAGCACCAAATGCCCATCTCGTATAGTTTAGGCTAGCAGCATCCTGCATCATCAGGGGTGAGGAGTTGAAGGTCGAAATTTTCATTTTGTGTCTTTGCTTAGTAATCATATTACATACCCGAAAGCATTAAATGGCCATCTCCTATGGCTATGGCTTGAAATAACCCTTCATCATCAGGGTTGAGGAGTTGAAGGTCAAAATTTTTACCGTTCATCTTTGCTTGGTATTTTTATTACATAACCGTAAGTACCAAATAGCCAACTCTTACGGTTTAGTCTTGAAATACCCTTACATCATCAGGGTTGAGGAGTTGAAGTTCAAATTTTTGTCCCACGAATTTGTTTAACAATCTTATTATATATCCATAAAAACAAATTGACTTATCTCTACGGTTCAGGCTAGCAGTACCCCTGCATCATCAGGATTGAAGAGTTGAAGGTCAATTTTTTTAGGAAATATCTGCTTAGTTATCTCATTCTACATTCAACCCAATTGGACTCCTACAGCTTAGGTTTGGCCGAGTATCGCTAATTTCGTTAATTTGCTTTATGGAAATGGATCCTGTGATCAGAACCGTATCAAACTCATCAGAGTACCCTTGAAGTACAACATTTCAAATAAAAGAAAAATCATCAAAATCGGTTGGCGGGAAATTGAGTTATTCATCTATTTGTCGCGCACATCGTTAATGCAAATATCAGACTTATGCGCTTTTCTTATGGATGCCACTGTCAAAAGTGAACTAAAAATAAATGGGACCCGACGACACGCACTACCTTTCAAATGAAAAAAAAATCATCCAAATCCGTTCACCCAGTGCGGAGAAATCGAGTAACAAATATAAAATTTAAAAAAAAAAATAAAAAAAAAACAGACGAATTGATAACCTCTTCATTTTTGGAAGTCGGTTTAAAACTATGTTTTTACTTAAAAATCAAAGCGAAATACTAAATTTTATTGAGATGGCCTCCCTCAAAATTGACTGACTTTCATCTCCTATTTGGGTTAACTTGGGGGGGGGGGGGGATCAGAAAATTCATTCTTAACTGACGTCTACGTCATAAAAGGAACCCTTAGTAAAAATTATATTCGTATCTTTAGCAGTTTAGGCTCTACGATGTTTATTCAAAAGATGAGTGAGAGAGCATCCTTTCGTTTTTATATAAGTATATATAGATATAGAGATATAGATTTGTATAGTATCAAATAACATAGGTACACACATAACCAATAAAAAATACATAACAAAGGAATACATTTTACAGACCATAACATGTTTAGTTTCAACCAATTCAACTATGCAGTTACATATCTTGTTAACACTCATCGAACACAGAATAAATACTGCGTAGTTTTAAATTGACATAACTTTTTTATTTATAAACCGATTTACATAAAATAAACACTAAATGTTAAGTGAAGTTTCCCACAACACATCAGTGAAAATTATATTCAAATTGGATAAGCCGTTTCTGAGATTAGCGTTTTCAAACACACAGACAAACAGACAAACAGACAAACAGACAAACAGACAAACAGACAAACAGACAAACAGACAAACAGATAAACAGACAAACAGACAAACAGACAAACAGAAAAGATTTCTAAAAACCATTATTTTGGGTTCTATATCGTATTAAAGACCTCTAGAAATGGTTTTCACCTAAATTTATTCCATGTACAGACAGCGACCTCTTACAGATTTATTATAGTATAGAAGAAGAAGAAGAAGAAGAAGATAGAAGAAGATCATAATCATAATCATAATCATCATAATCATTTTGTTACGTTACATTACTGTTATGTTACTCAAAAAACAAAAAGCCTTCTATACTTAATTGTATGCCTATAGAAATAAAAACCCGCTTCCTAAACACGCTTTCTACACTCATAGCCCCACGCTAGGATTTTCTCCTGTATCGTGGGTACGTATGGACACACACAAGACGCACTTACAAATACCCAGACCCAGAATATGAATCTAAACTCATTATTCAGATACCTGGTTAGCCGGGAATCGAACCCGGGTCCCATTGCGAGTAAGACCGGTATGGTAACCGCTCCGCCACGCGGGTCGTTGGAATGCCAATGTAAGTAAAGTTTGGACTTAATTGTTAAAGCTGTTAAATGCCAACATTTTCATTACGCAGTAAAATGAATGTTGATGTACACATCAACGTGTACATAATAACAAGCCAAACTATTTATTTTCAAAAGTTTTAACCTTGTTTCTTCTTTGTACACATTCAGTTATTTCCGCATCCCAAGCATTGCAGATGGCGCTACCATCGAAACTCGGTCTCCGATGCACTCAATATTTCACCCAGATACCAACTAAGGTATCACATCGCTGAATATCAAATATCCCAATTTGAATTCGATATAATGGATGCACCTATCCCGCAACTTCTAACGTAAATGGGTTAAGTTAGTAATATTGGGGATTAATTTAGGTTAATATCTACTATCGGCACGGCTAGGTATGTAGATTGTTATCCATCGGTCGCCTGGGGCGCTCAAGAAGGAACACCGCACACAGCGCACATAAATTTAAGAGTAATATACATTTTTTGACGAGCAGGAATCAGCGCCAAGTATTTTGTTATACAATTGTAGTAACAAACAAGCATGCGGTCCATCTGATGATAAGTGGGCGCTGCCGTCAATAAACATCTGTTGTAGCGCCAAAGTTTCAGGAAATTCCGCTCACCATTAATAAAAGCTTGGGGATCCTGGGAGTTGACATCTCGTGTGATGTGCAGTACCGGAGTCATTTGGAAGGCAAAGCCAAGTTGGCGTCTAAAAAACTGGGCGTTCTTAACAGAGTCAAGCAGTACTTCACTGGGGGCCATCTTCTTCTGCTTTATAAGGCACAAGTAATGGTGAGTGTTCCGAGGAACTGTTTGATCTAGTGCCCACATCACCCTTCCTTTATCGCACCACTCGCCGACGGATGAGGTTCCATCCGCATCAACTGGACTCGTGGCGGTGCTCCACGGTTCGGTTTGTGCGCTCGTACCTGTCGCGGACGTGCAAGATGTGGAATGAACTTCCTCCTGAGGTATTCCCGGGGCGCTACGACATGGGGTTCTTCAAGAAAGGTGTAAAGAGAGAAGCACGAGCCTTCTCTCAGAAAGAGAGTGTTTAGTTTGTGTTCCCAGCAGTGGGAAAATAATGGGTTAACGAGAAAACAGGTTAATATAGTACAAGGGTATTATATGAAGTCAGCCCAAGATGCGTTACTACTCACTAACACTAAGATAACCTCATAGAGCTGGTAACTTTCCACCGAAACGCAGGAACTGCTTCACGCCAGAAATAAGTGAGGCAGTGGTACTCCCCTGTTGAACTACTCTAGGGTGTAGTTGCCAGTCAGGGTTACCAGACGTCCCGATTTTGGCAGGACGTCCCGATTTTTTTGTCAAAATTAAATGTCCCACGTGGGACAGGCTCGGTCCCGCTTTTTGAGAAGGACTGAGCTTTTGCAAAAAAGGTCGTCAATTGCAAATATAAGGGGAATTGCAGTTAGCCGCCCAAAAAGAAGGTCGCCAAATCTAAGTTGATCTGCAGTTCGTCGATCAAAAAAAAAAGAGGTCGCCATATCTTCCGGCCCCCCCTTACACTAAGAAGAAAAAGTTTGTAAATCTCGACTTATTAAAAAAACATCTGGCAATGCTGTTGCCAGCTCACCTTTATATGAAGCGCCTTCAGAAGGAACCCTTGTATATGAAGTTGCTTATATATTTCCATGGACTCCAATGTCCACATACCGATCGGTGAACTGCATCATTTTTTAGATCCATATTATAAGAAGAAGAAATCAAATATTGCAAATTAACATCATTAACATAAAATTCATGTAAGGTAAGGAACATAATTGAAAATAAAACCGCTGTACAAAAGTTTATATACCAATGTCTATTTCACCAGTATCTTCCAAGTAAACTGAATGTTGAATATCAATATTCAGTCACGTCTCCTAACATGACAAGTCCTGTAGGAATACACAACGATCTAAGCACGTAAGGAGAGCGTAAATCCGCATAATATTGTGACTACCCGTCTTTAAAATGCTTGGAAATGTTAGAATGAATGTTGTAAATTTTAAAAATATTAACGAATTTCTCCATACTTATTTAACCTTGGCTATTTTATATTCATTTGATTTTCGTCTGATGACAAGTGACTACAGTCGCCCATGGACATCTTAATCAACTTTATACAGAACAAGGGTATCTGAAATCAATTACAGATGCTTTGCCACGCCTGAGGACTAAGGTATCTTGAACGAAAGTGAGCCAGCTACCACACACTTCCACCTATACGCAAGAATTGCTACTAAGTAGCAATAAGTGTGGTAGTACTTGTATAATTTCTTATTGCCTTTCTTTCGTTGGCGTTTTTATACTTCCGGGTGTATACCCGGAATAGGCAGGCTGGCGTATAGGCGGGCCTGGCGGAAAGGCGACTAAGAAGGAGTTCCAGGGTTGCGGGTACCAATAGTTGGAGCTAGAACCGTCCAGACGTAAAGACCAGACGGTACGGAGGGCCCAGCCGCTTACCTAGATGGAGTCCGATAATGAAACGCGCTCAGTGGACTCTGGTTGCGTTCAGTTAGAGTTCTTGGAGTCTACTTAAAAAAATAATATAACGTTAGTCTTGTCAACCCATTATTGTCCCACTGCTGGGCACGAGTATTCTCTCAGCATGAGAGAATTATGTGCCATAATCCACCGCGCTGGCCAAGTGCGAATTAGTGGACATAGCGTTAGTATCAGAGACAAACGAAGAATTCAACCACACTGAAATATTAAAAAAAGTAATAGAAAGTGAAGTCTCTGAAATAAATGTACTGTAATGTACCAGATTTCTCTTTAGACGGTAACGGGTAGAGTTGACATAATTTTACGTGAAGGGAGCAATAATTTCTAGTGTAAAGAACACATTATTCAGGCGGCATAAATTGGGTACAAACTTGTTTATGCTCCGATGTAATCTGAATCAAGCCTAAAATATAACATGTTGTACCGCGAACACCCAAATTGTGGTTTGAGATTAAGTGTCAAAATGAGACGACATTTTTATTTATTTTGTACTCATAATATTAGGCAAAATCACAAAACGTGATGTGTTATTTATTATGAAAGTATAAGAATTATTATTTTTGTAACTAGTTTAGGACTTTTTTTTAGGCAAACCATCAAAAGGTACCCGACGCCGTGGGAGCGACACAGGGTTATGTGCGGTTTTTTCCGCATTGAAGACTGATGGCCGTCCTCAGCGCTACACATAGGACTCCGGCATCTCTAAAGAAACGCAATTGGAGTCCTCTAAATGCGTTGCACCACCATAGGGCTTCTCCCAGGTGAGTGGCTGGGTCCACCGCTCTAGTAAAGACGGAGCGACCATATTAATCGAATTAAAATTATTTACAATTTATGGGCAGTCTATGTCCATAACTTTAGACTAATATATTAAAAAATATATATAACGTTATAGTGCTTGGTATTATTCATCTATCAAGTCCATCTACGTCCAAAATAACATGACATAACTGAAAATATTAATAAAATTATATAGATATTTATAGACATTATCAATGTTTTTATAATGTTGCTTAAAGTAAAACCATAAAAGACTTTCAGAGACGAAAGTCTTAACAAAAACATTGTTTTCCCTCATTTTAAATTGGGCGAAGGGGTGAAATCTATCAAAACAACCCCAGAAATACAGTCGACGGCACAATCGCGAGGCTTTTATTGCACCCGGGACTGCTCATTTCCATTCTGTTTGTTTCATTCATTCATACTGTACGAGCCTTTCACGGGAACCCTTACTCCAAATAAGGTTTCAGGGGTCCATATCGGATGTTTGTTTACCTTATTTTACTTGCCTTAATTTTATTTTATTAATAACATGGTTAGAAGCCTCCTTTTGTTTATTGTTACGTATTGTTGTTATATAACAAGAAATATTGTATATTGTATATATATACAATATACAATATTTCTTGTTATATAACATGTATTGTATATGGATAAGCCAAGAACTGTTGTGCACGCACAGGAATCCGGTGGACGTAGCGTATGCCCTAAGCGAGGTATACAGTGGCATATACTCGTCCACGTCGCGTATGAGATCCCTGAAGCTGAAGAGGTACACCGATGCGCTGATCCCAAAGACCCTCGAGAGGACACTCTACTTGGTACACACCCAAGCCGAGAAGGAGAGTCTGAAGAAAGAGGGCTTTGGGAGTGGGGAGGGATCGCGCACCCTGACCATACACGAAGCACAGGGATTAACGAGCGAGACGACGGTAATTGTGCGTGCCTCCACAAAGCACCTCCACTTGCACAACAGCGTCCCCCACGCAGTAGTGGCAGTATCGCGTCATACCACCAGCTGCACTTACTACACCGACTACAGCGATGACGCCGTAGCTCAGTTCATCCTAAGAGCTATGACTGCCACCGATGAAAGGCTGGAAGATTATAACATCTCCATGGCAATCCGTAGCAGGGACTCAAAAATCATAGATAAGAAAAATTGCACGTTCGAAGTGGCCTCCGGAAAGAATTAAATCGCAACTTACAGTAACAACAATGTAATTAGAGTGTAGTGTCCTTAGAATTATATACAATAGCTTAGCATTATACGTAAAAAAAAAAAAAAAAAATTACAACACATATACATCTATGTACAATGCACTGAATTATACACACCATGTAAATAAAAATGATGAATGGTCCTATATATATATTAAGCGTAATTGTAAGATTTCTTTAATTGCCAACGTTGTCACCACCGCACACGACGGTGTGATGGTGGCAGCGATGGCCTAACGTGGAGCTAAGAAATAAAGACTTATTGTTAAAAAAAAAGAAGAACTATTGTGATAAAAGGCACGGACGATCAGTCTGTGGAGTTTTTGTGTTATAATAAAAAAAAAAAAAAAAAAAAAAACATGTATTGTATATACAATGTTATATTGGAAGAAAGGTCCTCGAGTGGCGACCACGTTTAGGCAAAAGGAGTACAGGTCGCCCCCCTACCAGGTGGACCGATGACCTGAAGAAGACAGCGGGAAACCGTTGGATTCAGAGGGCACAGGACCGGTTGGAGTGGCGCCATTTCGGGGAGGCCTATGTCCATAAGTGGACATCAAAGGGCTGATGGATGGATGGATTGTTGTTATAGAGCAGTGATAGCCTAATGGTTGAAACTTGCCCTCTTGATCGGGCGGTCCGAGGTTCAAACCCAGGCACGCACCACTGATTTGTGAGCATATTAGAAAATAATTATCACTGCTTTTTGGTGAAGGAAAACATCGTGAAGAAACCTACACACCCGTTACTTTTTTAAAAAAAATCTCGGAGGTGTGTGAAGTCCACCAATTTTCACATGGCCAACGCGGTGGACTATGGCCTATAACTCTACAATTCCGAGCGAAGAGCCGTGCCCAGCAGTGGGACAATAATAGGTTGACGCCGTTGTTTGTTTGTAGTGGTATAAACTGTGGATGAAAGGTGCATATCCCTTTTCAAGTTTTATCATAATAATAAACTAAAATAAATGATTACAACAAACCCCGATTACTACTATTTGATGACTCGCTATAACGGTCGACCACGCAGTGGGTTCTGGGTTCGATTCCCGGCTAGACAGGTATCTGAATGATGAACTAAGATTTCTGTTCTGAGTCTGGGTCTTTGAGTTTTCGTAAGTCCATGGCTCCCACGATACAGGAGAAAATCGAAAGTGAGTTTATTTATTGCTACCCTCGTTTGATCGAGGATTAAACACATTGCTTCTCTATAATCTGCTACTAATTATCTACGTAAATTACAATAACTTATTTCCTGGTATAGTTTTAGTCAGTAAATCAACCCAGCCAATATTTTATCACTAGAAATCAAGAATTTACTATCTAAATTTACTAATAGTGCAAGTATATATCGTCGCTTAAGTTCTAACACCGCGGTCTCAAAATTAGCGACTTTTCAGGAGAGCAAATAAACTGTCTCAAATAGTTATTTTTAATTCTACAACTACCAAATAATATATTGCGTTTAAAATTTTAAAATATTATTTTTTATCAAAATGTAACATGTCTCTATATTATTTTGAGATACCATTATTTTACTAACTCATAATGGGCATTTTTTTGAGTTACGTAGTATTAGAACTTAAGCGATGATATGTAAGTATTATAAAATTAAATTTTACCTTTAAAAGACTGAAAAGGTGAAATGGATTCCATTCGATTTTTATTACGTACTGTACCAGTTTTACTTTTATTTATTCGCTGCTTGCAATCATTATTCCACGGGGTCTTTTATGTGAACCCTTTATCCCAAATAGGGACTGCTGGGAACTCGTATCAGCTTTAAAAACGACAGGTAAAACATTATTGAAAGTATAAAATTGTAATTCATTGGAACATTTGGAAATCGATTACTGCGAATTTAAAGATGATGATGAAATTAGGTCAATATGGCAAATTTTGTATATGATGGAGAAAACCAGCTTTCGTCGCAGTTTACAAATACAATTTACATATTGTTTTTAAAGATAGATACCAATTTTTTAGAAAAAAACGCCTATTTCCGTAAGTGCTACATATATTCATCATCAATTTGACTATGAAATGGAATGAAATTTCATTATTTGTATATGTATTCGGAGGTATTTACAAATAATCAGCTACAATATTTTCTTTTATGGTACATACTACTTGATCGGAACACCACCTCACTTGCGAAGGTCCGGCAATCTCAGCTGGTCTGTAATTTTTCTGTGTAGGTAATCAGAACACAGCACTTGTCTGAAAACTATACAATTATTTATCGAATAATAAAAGCGTGGGGTCCTACAGATTTTTGTATTGCTTTAAAACTATACAACTAATGCCGTAGTAACAAAAACTTTACATGGATGAAGTTCTTATAGTAATATTATAAAGGCGAAAGTTTGTGAGTGTGTATAATTGCTACTTCTTCACGTCTAAACGGGTGGAGAAACTTTCATGAAATTTGTTAGGGAGTTAGTTGACACTCTGGATTAATGTACAGGCTTTTTATTGTGGTTAAATATCTTATTCCAACGGGACAATCGATACATCATTTTAACGCGGGCGAAGCTGCGGGGTTCATCTAGTAATTCATAAGTACTAAAATTATTTTAATGAAGGGCATCAAAATTGTATGTAAAAGACGTAATAAAATAATTAAATGCGATGGCGATATTGTAAGAAAAATTTAAAATGACATTGAAAAGTTTATTACAAATTATTTTTTTGATATTTGGTTACCATAAAATTACTTAGAGAGTTTTATTTTGATGCCTAAATTAGGGAATAATAATAATAATAATCCGATAATAAAACAAACACGTTCGTAAGGCAATATTTGTGCAAACGCTACACAATACTTTATAAGTTGCAGAGTATTAGATTTTCATTACAAAATTGTATTTGCTAATTTATGCTTTAACACTTTCGTCAAAAATGTTTCGTTAATTCACGCGGAACTAAAGTAGTAAACATGAAAAAGAAACATATTGGATTCATATATCTGTGTTCCTATAATCGATGGAAGTTTAATGTGACCAAACCAACATACACAGAAGCACACTCGCACCTATACACATTATTATACAACAACACAAACATGCATACACACACACACACACAGAGACACACACACACAAACAAATGTACCTTAGCCTTAGACCTTCTGTGTGAGAGAAATAAACTATTTTCATTTACTTTTTTATTTTCAAGAAGTTGAGTTTGCTAATTACCCATGGCTAAAATATACTAAATATATATGGCTAATAGAGCAGTGATAGCCTAATGGTTGAAACTTGCCCTCTCAATCGAGAGGTCCGAGGCACGCACCACTGATTTTTCTGAAATTATATGCGTATTATTAATTAATTATAACTGGTTTTCGGTGCAGGAAAACATCGTGAGGAAACCTACACACTCGAGAGTTCTTAAAAAAAATTCTAGGAGGTGTGTGAAGTCCACCAATCCGCACGTGGCCAGCGCGGTGGACTGTGGCCTATAACTCTCTTTTTCTGAGAGAAGACTCGTGCCCAGCAGTGAGACAATAATGGGTTGACGTGAGACGAGAGAAAATATACAAGTTGTGTAAATTAAATCTATGTCTCTAGTGAAGACGGGTGTAAGTTATTTTTGCCTCACTAGTTGACCCGGCGAACTTCTTTCCGACTAAACCACAAAAATCTAAAATTATTAGTATTTCTCTACGTTATACACGTATTATACATAAAAACCTTCCTCGTAAGTCACTATATCTATTAAAATATCTATATCCGTAGCGTAGTTTTAAAGATCTAAGCAGACAGGGACATACAGCGAGAAGCGACTTTGTTTTATACTATGTAGTGATTAGTTTCACCAAAATAGTTTTTCTAACACGGAAATTTATCTTACGTCATCTCAATTCGGTAAAAAAATTACTCTGCGCTGATCTACAAAGTAATAATAAAAGTTCAGATCAAACCATAGGCAGGGAGTAGTATGACAATAACCGTGAACTTGCTAGACCCAAGTGTGACCCCACACGGCCTTTGACCGCTGATCGCCATAAAATTTTCAATATCCGTTCATGCGGCTTACGCATCGCTTATGACTACTTCGGCGTTTGGATGTCTGTGAGCGTTATCTAGAAATTCCTTTTTCTTTATGATATTAGTAGAAAGAACAAACAATCTCTCTGCACATGTTACACGTCTTTACAGAATTAATAATACTTTATAAGTCACCTAAAAGAAACCGCATCTTTTTCGCAGACTATAATATAATCTATCTATCTATTAGACTTTTGAGATCTACTGTTGCACACAGGTAAATTTTGGTTTACAACATACTCAGTACTTAGTACATAGTCCCGGAATCGGCGCTCAACTTATATCGCTGGATGACGGTGACGAAACTATGTCCTGTATGAGCTCCGACTATAAAACTATGTACTAAGTACTGAGTATGTTCTAAACCAAAATTAAATGAAATTATTTTTTACTTTTTTGTGACATGGAAGTCGGTAGATATTTTTTGTTATTTTTTTTTTATTATGAGCCTGAAGTGTACTGTACGTCTTCGGTTGAACTGTTTATATCTTAGACAATTCTGAATTTATATGGAAATAATATTTGAAATTAGCTTCAGATATTATCCGAAGATTGACTTGGAACGTTGTGTAATGTCTTCCTACAAATCAAAACTTCTGCTTGTACTTAACACTGCCGTTAAATGTTTGAAGTTGTTCGAAATTTTCGTAGTTACTTTGTAAGCGACATTGTCTATTTCTGCCTACCACCATCGTGTTAAACGTTGCTATATTCTGATTTGAAGGAAAGAACAAACTCATCTGGCATTTCAACTTAGTCCTCATAGGTTGTCCACCAAATCGCACTCGGCCAGCGCGGCGGACTATGGCCTAAAACTCTCTCATTCTGAGAGAAGACTCGTGCTCAGCAGTGGGATAATAATGGGTTGGCACCTCATAGGTAGCATCTTAGTCTTCGTGAGTAGCGACGCATGTGTAATTGATTTCAGATAGCACCTATGTTCTATATGAAGTTGTTTAAAATGTCCATGGGCGGCAGTGACCACTTCAGGTGTTCATCAGGTATACATGCTTGCTTTCTACTTTAATTAGATAACAAAATAGTCTTATACTTACGAAAAAAAACTAAACGGAAATATACTAATTTCCAGACACGAATAACGTGTACAGTCGAAAATCATAACATTTCATAAAAGACATGTTTTTATCATCTGAAGAAAGCTTTTGCGAGCTTTCATTCCGCCCCTTGAGTATGAGGAAACGCGTCTGTGGGAATTCGTTTGTGCTTCCATAAAAGCTTTGTAAGGGTAAAATGTCAGAAGGGTTTTGAAACCTTATAATGAAACCAATCATTCTCATGTAATCTCCGCCACGCAGTCATTATATGGTTTTACTGTATTTTTCAGCTTTTAAATGTTGCTTCCAGATAATAGGCTTTTTGTTAACTGTAAGAGACGAGCACTGTTTTTTAAGCATCTTATTTCTGCACTCTTGGGCTTGGCTCTATTTTAATAATAAATGTCTAGATACTTTTTTTTAAAAGTGTTAAACTTAAATATTATTCAAAACAATATATATGAAATGAAAATGAAATGAAATGTCTTTATTTGGTCAAATTGTCAGTTACATATATACCAGAGAAGTATACATATCATCAGAGAAGATCCAGCAATATAAAATAAAGACATCTAAGCTTACAAACAATTACATTAAAAATCATTGACTTTTTTAAAAGTATTATAAAAATCAATAAGTTTTATAAACGCGAGTGACACCGCAGGGCATAGCTAGTGGCTCATAAATATAGCTACCATACAGTCCGAATCAATTCATCTCCATAAATCGATTATCTCTATACCACAGGGACAAGCTTCCGAATTTATAGTGTATGGATATGTCTCGGAAACCAATTTGACACGGTATTCGAACGCCCATTGTCTAGCGCCGTAGCAAAAACAAATGCTTTTATTTTGCATTGAATAGACTATAGGAAGTAGTATATGCTCGTCATGTAGTATGCCTAGAATTGAATGGTTTCATCATATAGCGCCTAAAAGTGAATGGCCTAACGTCCATTCGTCGTCAACCCATTACTGTCCCACTGCTTGGTACGGGTCTTCTCTCAGAATGAGAGAGCTTAGGCCATAGTCCACTGCGCTGGCCAAGTGCGAATTGGTGGACTTCACACACCTCCGAGAACTTTTTTTTTTTAAAGAACTCTCGGGTGTGTAGGTTTCCTCAGATGTTTTCCTTCACCGTAAAGCAGTGATAATTAAAGTATAATACGCACATAAATCAGTGGTGAGTGCCTGGGTTTGAACCTCGGACCTCCCGATCGAGAGGGCATGTTTTAACCATTAGGCTATCACTGCTCCTTGCCTAACGTCCATGGCCATCAGCAATCAGTACTAGCTTTACAGAGGATTGGATGGCCAAAGTAAACGACACATTATGTACAACACTGGTATATTTTCACGACTTCACACTTATACAATTTCCAAATATATTCGGACAGAGCAACGTCTTACACTTGTAATTGTTGGATTGATCCACATTATGATTATACCCTCCTTTTTATACTTAACACGGTAGGAGTAAAGGAAACCGTCATAGAGACAAAAACATTACTATTAATCTATTACATTACAAAAAATATATATATGCATTTATAATATTTAACTATATAATCATTTATATTTATTTATAATGTGACTTCTATTGATTTATGTTATTTATAATCACATGGCACGATCAATTTAAATACCTTTATTATATAGATTCTTATTAATGGTTATAACTGATGTGGTCATGAGTTTAACAGTAGTGTCCCCAGGCAAGCTATACTTGTTGATTGGTAACACTAATGTTTAGGATTAGGATTTTGCACAAAAGACGCAAATGCGTTACTACCTAGAATGAATTGTTTTTATAAGTATTTCCGGCCATATCTATTTATTCAGATATATGACCAATATATTATGCAGAAAAATCTTCTGCAAGGGTTCTATCTGAATTCAATCAGATGCATTGCTACTTCCAAAGAATGATATGATCACCTCATACAAAAGTAACGACACCCTTCGATCGAAACACAAGAATCCCTTCACCCAAGAAATAACTAAAGTAGTAACTTCCGATCGAATCATAAACACTACCTACCAACTTATCTACCTTGCAAAATGTTTACAACTATCATTGACCGTTTTGACCGAAACTGGATTAAAACACAATTCAGACAAAACACTTGTTAATTCAGGCCGTGGAGGGTAGCAACCTATTTATATCCCACCCCAGGGCAAGGGTTAGCAATTGAAAAGGCCTGACGCTTATTTAACGCAGCTTCAATACTAATTGCCTTGTGTCGATCAAAGGGTAAACATTTGACTGTTTTAATTCAGGAGCAGTGATAGCATAATGGTTGAAACATGCTCTCTCGGGAAGTCCGAGATTCAAATCCCAGGCACGCGCCACTCATTAAAAAAAATATATAGGCGTATTAGAAATTATTTAGAAACTAAGTCTTTATGCTTTAAATATATATGGGTGGTTGGTATACATTTTACGACCCGCGTGGCGCAGCGGTTTCCATACCGGTCTGACACGCAATGGGTCCCAGGTTCGATTTCCGGAAGACAGGTATCTGAATGACGAGTTTAGATGCCTGTTCTGGGTCTGAGTGTTTGTGTATTCGTCTTGCGTGTGTCCATGGTACCCACGACATAGGAGAAAATCCTACTGTGGGGCTATGAGGGTAGAAAGCATGCAATTTATATGTACATGTGCTTTACCACAATAAAATAAAATATCTTATCCAATGTTTTTGCTGTACATTAAAAGCCATTAAATTAACCATGAATACCCTAAAATTATCAAATGTATATAATGATAATAATGAATATCTTTAGAATTTCTCCACATTTTACCCTACAAATGGCTAAAAGGACCAACAACATTTCTTTTGAAAATCTGCTTGGAGTCAAAATTAGCAAGTCAAATGACTAGACAAGTGCCGAGGGAGAGAACTGTGTTGAAATGTCGAGTGGAGAAATTTAGAAATGCTAACCCATAATACATATTTCTAGATTTGTTATAAGTTAAAAGTTATTTTTCTTGAAAAATACTTTTTTATTGAATTTGATTGAAGAAGATTTTTTTATCTGACTGAAGTAGCAAACGAGCATGCAGTCCACCTGATGGTAAGTGATCACTGCCGCTCATGGACATCTGTCGTCAACTACATACAGAACATGGGTTCCATCTGAAGTCAATCACAGATGCGTTGCTACTCCTGAGGTGCATGGTCGTCCTATGTGAAATGTGCCTGCTTCCACACCCTTCTATCGAAACGCAAGAAATGCTTCACGCTAGAAATAAGTGTGGCAGTGGTACTTCCCCAGTTGAACTACACTGGTTCTACCACCTTGAAAATATAATTTATTTATATTGAAGATATAATTTTATTAACGATCATTACTGAAAATGTGAAACCAACAATATGACATTTTTATATCGAGACTGAAATCAAAAATTTGAGGGTATGAAAGACAGGACTCGTAAGTTACCATCAAATCTCAGGTCAATTAGAAAAGAACTTTTTTTTTTATTAGACAAAAGTAGCAAACGAGCATGCAGTCCACCTGGTGGTGTTTACTGCCGCTTATTTTCATACCTACTGAGTCCCACACGAGAGAATTAAATAATAAATTTTGATGTGACAACGTTTTATAATTCGATGGAGCCGGCTGCACGCACCAAAAATTGAGAATTAGACGAGCTTACCTGTAAGTGAAGTCTGATTCTAATTTTATGAATGGTGATCTGAAATATAATTGAGTTTACAGTGTAGTAATCTTGTCCACACTCCGCCGGCACCGCGGTTGTTTAGCCTAATTAAAAAAGATTTTTACGGCCAAACACCATACGTCATCTATGGACACTGGCAACACCGAATTCTCACTTGCTTTAGAGAGTATTATTTCCCCTTGCTATCCTTGATGATATCCATTTCCTCATCAAGGAGACACTTTACTGTTTACTGTTGAATTATATGATTTAATAATGTAATTGAGTTATATTACATAATAAACAGTTGTGAATTATAATATGTTTTATTGTTGCAGTTTGGGTATCGATTTATTCGATTTGGGTGGGTGGGTGATTATATTTCAGATCACCATTCATAAAATTAGAATCAGACTTCACTTACAGGTAAGCTCGTCTAATTCTCAATTTTATTTCATGGTGATCTGAAATATAATTGAGTTTACAGTGTAGATGTTTAGAGTCTGCTGCAACAATATATATATTTAATGGAATTAAACTAATTCAAATAATTAAACATTTATTGTTACGGTATCTTATGGGTAAAGATATTCTAAAATCCATAATAGGGAAACTCACATTAAATATTTACAATATAATAACTAGACATAGTGAATGCCAATGATGACAATCAATATGTGCTTTACTAAAAAAAATGGTTTAATTTAATACTGCGAAAGGCAGTAATAATGATTAATTTAGGAATGTTTACTGCTCTAGGCTTGTGTCTTAACGTCCACAAATTTTGATGAAACAAATGAGCATAATCATAATGCATTATACAACATTTGTAAATAGAATTGAATTTAATGATAATTTCCTTGTCTAGATAATATTGTTTTCCTTTCTTTATTAGAAATAGAAAAAGAAAAATAACTGCATTACATAAATTTTATAAATAATGTCATAATATATGCATACAACTATGTAAATAATTTAATATAGAACAAGCTTAGTACACATATTATTTGACACATTAATAGTAATTAATGTGATCAAGTTGATCCCAATAAGAACCTATCCTGCAGTAAATCTCAAAAAAAAAAATTTTGTCATAATTTATTACAGCACTTCCGAATTATTCAGATCAAATTAGATCTGGTAAGTATGTATGAACTACAATGTAAATTTAAATTACTTATCATATGGCTGTATACTAAGAATATAAAAGTATTATCCATATGTGTACAGATAATAGTTTATTATAACTATCTAAATTCATTGCTAGTAAGTATAATTCCCATACTATCTTATACATATATATAAATGAATGATCTAAAGCTATCTTTTACAAAGCTGGTCTTAGTGCTTATTGATACACTCCTTGAATATTTATGAATAGATAGAATAATATATATTTGTTTATATAGTAAAGGATTCTTAATGCTTAATAACCAATTTGTTATATGCTGAACTTATGTAGTCTTACTTGTACATATGTTGGTTATATTTTGGCAATATTAACTTAAATATGTGTAGACTCAAATAGTGTATCCACATGATTATAATGTGTATCAAGCCTCAGTGAGGCGCATAATAAGTTCCAGCTGTAGTGTTAATAAAATATTCATACCTTTCAGTAATATGTATTAGATTTTAGTTGTATTATCATTCTTAATGTATATAATATTTTCAGTCCCCATAGTACTGAATTGTTTTAATCCCTCATGAGGTCATTCAGTACTGCATGGTGATTTAGTTAAACAGTTTTACTTACATGGGGTATGTTTTATAGTCTATAAGGATCCCTGAAGACAGGAATCCATTGCTCTTCAATAGTTACATACATAATGACTGACAATAATAAAGTTGTTACTTATATATTCTTCATGTTTATCATTTTTGTATTAATGCAGATCATTCCTTTATATCGTGACATATATTTTCCCATATTCCAGTCCGAAGAAGTTTCACATCTTATGAATCCATATGAATGAAGCGATGTAGCACTATTTTCCTGGAAAATAAAAAGATGTAGTGATGTTGAAATATCAATAAGTATAATTATTATAATTTCCTCTGTAAATTCCACCAGTGTTTGATTTGTATACTAAATACACTGACATCATATTTGTTCTCTTGTTTTAAATCTCATACATACACCTAGTGTTCAATCTCTGTGCCTCTGCAAAATATTTAGGTAATCACTGGACCAATATACAGAGATGTAATAACATTATTATTATTGTATTATAATCACATACATGCTTGATGTGAGTTTGTAATGCAAATAATGTTTCGTAACTTTAGTTAGTTTTGTTTGTTTTGCTAGCAAACAAAGCAGATTTGTTTTTAATTTTTTTTTTTTTTTTTATTATTTTTCCTCAAACTAAAATTTAAGAGACTGGGTATCTTCATAAGATTGCCCTATTTGTATGTCAGAGTTAATGGTCTGTTACATAATATGCTACTTTGATGACAAGTGCCTAAATATACTATAAATGTTGTTATCTGTAACCAATATTGCTAAATGAATTGTTAAACTGTTAATTTGAAATTAAAATTAGTTTACTAGAGATGGTATGAGATTTGTATATTTAATTTCTATATACTTGTGATGCTGGTGGAATTATACATCATGTTATTATCATAATTATGTTTTACAATGATGTAAGTAGGGATTATTTGCAGATGTTAAACTTATCCCATAAGTTATAAGACTGAGTTTCCAGCCCTGTGATTATTCCTGACCATTAAATATGAAGGTATGACAGTCTAAATCTGAGTACAATAGGTGTAAGCATATATTTTCATTATTTGATAACAAGACTTGATATTCACATGGGAATTAACTATTTTATGTAAGTTAATTATATGCTCCAGAAAAGGATGATGGTGTCATTTGAAATTTTATAATAATTATGACAGTCTTTTGTCTCCCAGGACAGTCTCCAGAGGTAATTTCCACTGTCAACTATTACATTGTAGGTATTTATGGAGTTAATTAACTTTTAAATGGTTTGTTCCAATTAAATACTTCTAACTTGATTTTACTTCGAACCCAATGCTAAGGTTATTTGCAATATGGGTACTTATATGATATAGGTAACTGTCATTAATATTTCTCTTTACACCCTTAGGACCCTTAAGACTGTACTGATGTACTGATATAGATTTTGGTTTAATGTACGAAATCCAACTTTATATAACTGCAAAGTTTTATTTTTGTTTATTTTTATTTTTATTTTTGTGATATGTACATGTAAGTCAGTAAAAATTAAATTCCATGAAACCCATCTACATGGATAGCATATTCATTGATAAGCCCAATGAATGTGCCTGCTTGAACTTACTGGTAGATCAGATTAGGTAGAGGTAACTGTAGTCCCATCTATGACCTAATTTATTCTGCAGAACCAATGCTGTGGTAGGGATACTACAAAATAGATAACACAACCTACTACAGTCAGAAATCTGAAAAAATTGCATTAACTTCACTTTATATTGCTGCAAAAAGAATAATTTTGTACATAGCCCAGTCACCTGATACATATAAAATGTTGTTTATTCTGTTGTTAACCAAATATCTTCTTTCTGGAATGGTTAATGCTAGTGGTTTTATTTTAAATACCCTTACCTGTCACAGGTAAATACTTCTGATGAGTTTCATTGAACTGAACTTTGTTGTATTGTAAATGCAAATTTTATAAATTAGAATATGTTTTATCACTTTCTACTTCAATTTTTAACACAGTAGATGTAACTCAAAAGTATCAGAAAAGTATATTGCTTTATATTTATGTATAGGTCAATATCAACCAATATTTATTCATTTTTACACACTAGCACAACTACTATTACAGGTAATATGAATGCAATAGTATTACAATATCACTTCCATGTTTAAATATGCTTGGTAAAGTTATTTAATGAAGTAAAAATTAAGTTCCAAGCAATTGTAGAATAGTAATGCAGATATCAGACTTCCAGAATGATTCTGTTGCATGAATATAACATTAATGCTGTCCGGTGAGCCTCGTTAAGATTGTTATATTCTAAGTTACATTTGCTTTGAAGTTAATACACCTGTTATAGAATAACTATTTTTATGTATACCATTAAACCCCATTTATTGTTATTTTATACTTGTACTAAATATTCCATTACAGTATATCACTTGTACAGTTGCTACCCACAAGTTGGCCAATTTTAGAGATCTCAGATGGTTGAAAGTTTTCCATATAGTATAGGTACCAATGTCCCCGATGTGGATAAACTTTAATTTATCTCTTTTGACAGTAGCCACATACATGTTTTTGTTTTGCAATGGCATCATGAAGGCTTTCTGACTCTCTTAATGGTTACTTAATAATGTAAGCATGACAGAGCTAGTTTAATGTTCCATTAGGTATAGCATGGTGTGGGTCATCCATGGATAGCAAACCTTTTCTTGTGCTGTGTGATTGCTTGTACAGTTAGAGTGAAGTAAGCATTCAAGCCATTTGTCACATAAAAATGTTAACACAGGTATCTCGTACCCAATGGCGAATGAGAGAACCGTTTAGTGTCAACAATGTAACACTAAGAGTATCTCGTACTCGACGGTCCAGGTGCGTTACATATTCACCATTTGCCACATAGATATGTTAGCGCAAGCATCTCGTGCTTAATGGTAAATATGAAAACCATTTAGTGTTGGCAATGCAACACACGAGTATCTCGTACTCAATGGTTATGGTGAGCAGTGTTTTAACACATTTGCTACCTGAAAACAATATTACAACTTGCATGCTCCTTATGCAAACAATATCACTTTAGGTTCCTGAAAACAATATCACTTTAGGTACCTACCTATATTATATTCATAGCACTATTTTTTGTCGAATTGATACGAGCACCTCGTATTTTATGACTCTGGTGCGTAATATATAAAAATATTTGTTGCATATTAAGTTAAGTATATTGCATTTTATTCATTATTGAATATTAGCAAAATATTGTGTCAACAAATTGACACAAAATATCCAGTGAGTACTTTATTAGTTCTGACATTACAGTTCCAAGTCCGCTTACAGAATTTGTAACTTGAAGTACGAGTTCTTAAGTTATTGTTTATTATATTGTTCACACTTATGTATTGTTACTATTACAGTAAATCATTATTTTCTTACATACCTTTTTGTTGAAACATAACCAATGAATCCTCCGGTCTGAGAAATTGCTTTGTAGAGTGCTGCTCCTGCGATTTCCACTATTCCGTCCTGGCTTTTCTTTGTCACTTTCCATTTTCTTCCATTTTTCCCTAAGTTTTGCTTAGTTTTACACATTTTACAAAACTTTGAAAAAATAATAGCGCGATGCCATAAAAGCGCGAAAAAGAAGTGAGAATTCGGTGTTGCCAGTGTCCATAGATGACGTATGGTGTTTGGCCGTAAAAATCTTTTTTAATTAGGCTAAACAACCGCGGTGCCGGCGGAGTGTGGACAAGATTACTACACTGTAAACTCAATTATATTTCAGATCACCATGAAATAAAACATGACTCATACGGCGTTACCTTGCTCTGAAGCGTTCTATTTAAGGCTTAAAGTGCAAGCGAGAGCGCGATACGAGCGACAAAGAGACACGATCGACCAATACAAAGGAAATAAATAAAATTACATAATTGTATTTATGCGTATTGTATTGTATACAAATAAATTTCACTTGATCAATCCCATTGTGATTTCTATTTACCTCCTCTATATCTATACAAAATATGTATCAAACAAATAAAATTAAAATTTTCTTTTTTGACGACCCGCGTGGCGGAGCGGTTACCATACCGGTCTGACAAGCAATGGGTCCCAGGTTCGATTCCCGGCCAGACCAGGCCAGATATCTGAATGATGAGTTTAGATTAATGTTCTAGGTCTGGGTGTTTGTGTATTCGTCTTGTGTGTGTCGGGTACCCACGACACAGGAGAAAATCCTAGTGTGAGACTATGAGTGTAGAATGCGTGTGTTTTGAAAAATGCAACCATTCCATCAGTACATTCTTATGACGTTGTCACGTTCAACTATCATCATACAGACAACCGATTTTTTTTTATGTTACACTAAAAGCTCACCAGGAAAGGCAAAGACAGGAAGACATATAAATTTATTCTTACGAAAACCCACCAATAAAGTTCGAACATAATCTGCAGAAGGTCAAGGATATGAAAACCGTAATACAGTTTGCGAAAAATAGTCCTACAATATTTTCTTTCCGTATATTTCCAAATCAAATTGAATCTCCCACACTTTAGTGCTAAGTCCTAACTGTATATTTGTCATATTTCTCTGCTTCTAGTGAAAATGGTATAGGTCTGGTTTTGCCAAATTGAATTTTTGTACTAAAACTGTTACAAGAGCAGAGACCTACCGATAAATCTGTTTTATACGATTGTAACAGAAAGAGAGTAAAGTTTTAAACATATACATACAAACACACGCACGCTTTCTTTACTCATAGCCCCACAGTAGGATTTTCTCCTGTGTCGTGGGTACCATATACACACACAAGACGAATACACCAACACCCAGACCCAGAACAGGAATCTAAACTCATCATTCTGATATCTGTTTGGCCGGGAATCGAACCCGGACCTCTTGCGCGTCAGACCGGTATGGTAACCGCTCCGCCACGCGGGTCGTCAAGGTTTTTCAAGCGTATTTACATGTGTCTATGTGTGTATGTATGTGTTGGAAAAGAAGGCAGAAAGGAAGAAAGGACAGTCGAGCCGTTGGATATCAGACAGGGTACAAAGTGATTAATTTCAAGTCTGAGATAGCCGATTCAGACATCAGAAATGGCACATAGGAATCACTTTAGTTATGATCAATTTGATTGACAACAATTCGAATTCAATGGCTATCGCTAAATGACAATAGTGAGGGCTAGGAGGAGCCTGTTGAAACAGACAGCAGTCCATGCCCTGCGAAGCATCCAAATCTTATGCGCGCCTACCATAGTCCTAAGACCCCTTTTATAGGAGAAGCAAATAATAGAAACAGGGTTGATCGTTCGATATCGGCCGGTACACGTGAGTCCATTGTGACGTCATCTGTTTTCAACATCTGGCCTCCCACTCTGACATATGTATGTTTGTTTGTATTTGTGTCGATTTTTTTGGCATGGGTTACAGCTCAAACGTCTTAAGGGGTTGTCAATTGAATCAACTTAGTTTGCACTTAGACTATTTGTGGTGTTTTTAACCGACTTCCAAAAAGGAGGAGGTTATCAATTCGTCTGTATTTTTTTTTTTTTTTTTTTTTTTTATATTTGTTACCTCATTTCTCCGGACTGGGTGAACCGATTTAGATGATTTTTTTTTATTTGAAAGGTAGTGCGTGTCATAGGGTCCCATTTTTTTTTAGTATTTTTTTGACTAGGGCATCCATAAGAAAAACGCATAAGTCTTAAATTTGCATTTTCAATGTACGCGATAAATGTATGAATAACTCAATATCCCGCCAACCGATTTTGATGATTCTTTTTTTATTAGAAAGGATGTACTCTAGGGGTAGTCTGATAAGAGTTTGATAAGGTTCTAATCATAGGATCTTCAACTTTTTGGAGCAAAATAATAAAATTTGTGATAGTCGGCCGAACCTTAGCTGGAGAAGTCCAATTGAGTAAAATATAGAATAAAATTACTATGAAGGTATTTACTATGAAAAATTTGACCTTCAACTCTTCAATCCTGATGATGCAGGGGTACTGCTAGCCTGAACTATAAAAGTTGGTCGTTTGATGTTTGCGAATATATAATGAAATTGTTAAGCAAATTCATGGGACAAAAATTTGACCTTCAACTCCTCAACCCTGATGATGCAGGGGTACTTCAATCCTAAACCATAGAAGTTGGCAATTTGGTGCTTACGGTTATGTAAAGAAAATACTAAGCAAAAATATAAAATCAAAAATTTGACCTTCAACTCCTCAACCCTGATGATGAAGGGGTACTTCAATCCTAAACCATAGGAGTTGGCAATTTGGTGCTTACGGTTATGTAAAAATAATACTAAGCAGAGGCACAAAATTAAAATTTTGACCTTCAACTCCTCGACCCTGATGATGAAGGGGTACTTCAATTCTAAACCATAGGAGTTGGCAATTTGGTGCTTACGGGTATGTAAAAATAATACCAAACAGAGGCACAAAATTAAAATTTTGACCTTCAACTCCTAAACCCTGATGATGCAGGGTACTGCAAGCCTGAGCCATAGAAGTTAGCCACCTGGTACTAACGTATATGTTATAAGATTACTAAGCAACAATATAAGATGAAAAATTTGACCTTCAACTCCTCAACCCTGATGATGGAGGGGTACTTCCAGAGGGGGCGCCCTGTTTGTATGAATTGTAAAAGTGTTTTATGTTTAATTTTTGTGAATATGTAGATGCACAAAGCAAACTTAGAGGCTTTATTTAAATACAAACATAAAAATATAGTCACTAAAAAGTGTAAAATAAAAACTTTTTAACAAAAAATATCTACCGACTTCCATGTCACAAAAAAGTAAAAAATAATTTAAATATATTTTGGTCTAGAACATACTCAGTACTTAGTACATAGTTCTGAAGTCGGTGCTCATATACTGAGTATGTTCTAGACCAAAATATATTTAAATTATTTTTTACTTTTTTGTGACATGGAAGTCGGTAGATATTTTTTGTTAAAAAGTTTTTATGTTATATAAGATCTATTGATAGATCTTCGTGTTAGAATCAATAGGACCTAAGGCGTCAAAACAACTGTTTGACACGCAGTTGAATTGGGTCACTGAGTTGAATTGACTCGATTAATTAGAAACAGTGAAAACATTCCACCAAGGTTGTTTAGGCCAGTGCCATAAGGATATATACGTCTATTTGTTTCTTGCATAATTCAAAAAAATGTTTTAGGATTCCGTACCCAAAGAGTAAAATCAGGACCCTATTACTAAGAATGCTCTGTCCATCTGTCTCTTCGTCTTCAACCCATTATTGTCTCACTGCTGGGCACGTGTCTTCTCTCGGAATGACACGTGGAGTTCAGACACCTCCGAGAACTTTACTTTCTTTTATAGAACTTTCGGGTGTGTAGGTTTCCTCACGCTGTTTTCCTAAAAGCAGTGATAGTTAATTTCTAAAACGCACATAATTTTAGAAAAATCAGTGGCAATCATCGAGAGGGCAAGTTTTAACCATTAGGCTATCACTGCTCTGTCTCCTGTCTGTCTCCTACCAGGCTATAACATTGGACATGGCCAGTTTGTGCCTAGTTGTCGATGTAGGAGTACATGTAAGGAGTCTAATTATGAAAAGTCTAAATTATATACATAATTTACGGTATATTTTAATTTGTGTTACTAGGTAGAAATAAACCAAGCAGTTGATTAAAACGGAGATGATCCGTTTTCAGAAATAAACACATTTATAACCAAACTCGAGCAGCTGTCAAAAACTAAAATATATAAAACAAACATTCCTCAGAATCGCATTAACAAGGAAAGTTTGTAAGCTTATTTCGCTGCGAAAATTTCAAATTTATACACTGTGTTGGTTTTTGAAGGATTAAGGGTTGAGATATACTGAGCGATATTAGGCAAGCGCGTTGTAAATTGTAACTGTTATACCAAATTAAACACATGACGCATTTTGGAAATTAGGGATCGGTGGATCCCAGTATCCTTAACACGACATTATTATGTTTCCTCAAATTACTATTTACGTTTTTGCCTTACATTTCGAAGTACATTTCAATTTATTAACCGACTTCCCAAAGGAAAGAGGTTATCTATTCGTCACGTAATTTTTTTTAGTCAAACTAGTTGACCCAGCGAACTTTGTTCCCGCAAAAGTAAAAAATCGAAAATTATTAGTGTTTCTCTACTATAATAAACATGTATTATACATAAAAACCTTCCGCTTGAATCACTCTATCTATTAAAAGAAACTTCATTCATATCCGTAGCGCAATTTTAAAGATCTAAGCATACATAGGGAGATACAGCTAGAAGTTACTTTGTTTTATACTATGTAGTGATATGAAAATTTGAATTGTAGGTAACGTTTGAGTGAAAAAACAACAAAGATTATTTTGTAAAAAAAACAAATTTGTACTAAGGGTATAGGTTGCCTCCCAACCTGGAGAACCGATGACCAGAAGAATTCACCCAATGGCGTTTTGCCGATTAAAAAGGCACAAGCCTGGTTATAGAAACGCCGTGTATAGAAGGCCTACTCGTATGTCCAGTTGTGGACATCAAAACGAAAGGAGCTTTAAGAAGTGAAAGCGGTTTGTGGTCAAATTAAGTACTCATTATGGATTCCCCATGTTTTGATTGTAATTACTAAATATCAGTCTCGTTAATAACTTTTGTTAGATGCATAACCATATTATTTATATAATATTGAAGTAGCGGACAAACATACAGTCCACCTGTAGCCATTGTCATACAAAACATGGGTTCTAATTGAAGTCAATTACACATGCGTTCACTACTTCTAATGACTAAGATGATCGCCTCATATAAAAAAGCACCGGACAATCTTCCACCGAAACGTAAGAACAGCTTTACACTAGAAATACGTGTTGTTTTCTGGACGAACGATGTAGTTTCTACCACCTTGCAAATCCTCATTAGCGGAAATCTTGAAGGTGGTAGAACCAGTGTAGTTTGACCGGGGAAGTACATACCACCGCCACACCTATTTCTAGCGTGAAGAATTTCTTGTGTTTCGATAGAAGGGTGTGGTTGCCGGCACACTTTTACATGAGGTGACATAGTCCTTGGGAGTAGCAACGCATCTGTGATTAACTTCAGATGGAACCAATGTTCTGTATGTAGTTGATTACAGATGACCATGGGCGGCAGTGACCACTTACCATCAGGTGGCATGCTCGTTTGCTATTTAAGTCTGATAAAAAAAACTTTAAATATTTGTTTTCTTTTTCTTGAGAACCAAAAACCATGATGAAATGTCTAAAGAAAAGTACTACGAACTATTGTACCACACTAACTCGTGTTTACACGCTCAGTGTACCAACATGACCCTTATCCGATCCGCACACACGATTTGAATTACCCAACATCATAACGGACTAAGTTTAGTTGCATTGTATTTTCTGGTTCGGTGGCTCAGAAAATAATTGTTTGTTAACATCGAATGATACGGGTGGTGGCTAGGACTGAATTTAAGTTGTTTGATGTTTTGTGTCTTGTAATTCAGTGTTAGACGCGAGAGGCGAGTTAGCAATTATTTTTGAAAATCTTTTTCCTGATGATTTATTTTTTTATCTGGATTTCGCGTTACACTCGGCTGAAGGGTATGGTAAAAGGCTTGAATTCTATGTTGGGTTCGTATGTCGCCTACTCTAATGTTTTCTATAATTTTCTAAATATATTAAGAAACAGAATATAATAGGTACATAATTTAAACAGAATGTCAATTAAAAGAATTGAAAAATAGCTGTAAGTTAAGGGTGAGAAAAAGTTTTTACTTGCTCGTGGCTCTGTGTGACTATGACTGGCCAATGATTTCTATTTATCCTTCAATATAATCTAATTCTTTTTTTACTTGGCTTCCTACTACTGTCGTAGGAAATTGTTAATGTCCCTTACCATTTTCTTTTGTTCTCGAGGGGGGAACCTTTAAAAGGTATCCGACGCCGTGGGAGCAACGTAGGGTTATGTGGGATTTTCCATCCATCCATCAGCCTTTTGATGTCCACTGCTGAACATAGGCCTCCCCTAAATGGCGCCACTCCAACCGGTCCTGTGCCCTCTGAATCCAACGGTTTCCCGCTGTCTTCTTCAGGTCATCGGTCCATCTGGTAGGGGGGCGACCTGTACTCCTTTTGCCTAAACGTGGTCGCCACTCGAGGACCTTTCTTCCCCATCGGTTATCGGTCCTACGAGCGATGTGGCCGGCCCACTGCCACTTCAGCCTGCTAATTTTGAGAGCTATGTCTGTAAGCTTCGTTCGTCTACGGATTTCATCGTTGCGAATCATGTCTCGTAGCGAAATTCCGAGCATAACCCTCTCCATAGCACGCTGAGCGACCCTGAGCCTCCAAATGAGGCCTACCGTGAAGGACCACGTTTCGGCGCCGTAGGTCATCACTGGCAACACACATTGCTCGAATAATTTCGACTTCAGGCACTGAGGAATTTTGGACGAGAAGATACTACGTAATTTCCCGAACGCAGCCCAGCCGAGTTGGATTCTTCGAGTGACCTCCCTCTCAAAGTTGGACTTACCCATCCGGATCGTTTGTCCCAGGTAAATGTACTCGTCGAGGAGTGCCGTCAACAACTACCGGTACGGATGTGACATGGACATTAGACATGATTTTCGTCTTGTCCATGTTCATCTTAAGTCCCACCCGTTGTGAGGCACTGTTGAGGTCGCCTAGCATTGTGCTGAGGTCCGTCAGCGAATCTGCCAAGATGACTATATCATCGGCAAATCGAAGGTGCGTGACGTGTTCGCCATTGATGTTAATGCCAAGACCTTTCCACTCCATCAGCTTGAACAAATCTTCCAACGCAGCGGTGAACAGTTTCGGCGATATAACATCGCCTTGTCTGACTCCCCGCTGCCGTTGGATTGGATTTGTGCTTCTGTCGTGTACTCGGACTGACATGGTGGCGGCTGTGTATACACACTTCAGCACCTCGATGTACCTATAGTCGATCTGGCATCGCTGAAGGGACTCCAGCACCGCCCAGTGCTCGATAGAATCGAAGGCTTTCTTATAGTCCACATAAGCAACACATAACGGCAGATTATACTCCTCGGTCTTCTGTATAATCTGCCGCAGCGTGTGAATGTGGTCCATGGTGCTGTAGCCTTTTCGGAAACCGGCTTGTTCGGGAGGCTGGAAGTCGTCTAGCCTGCGCGCAATGCGGTTAGTGAGGACTCTCGAAAACAGCTTATACACGTGGCTCAGAAGCGCAATGGGCCTGTAGTTCTTCAAAAGAGTTTTGTCGCCCTTTTTGAAGAACAGCACCACTACGCTTCTGCTCCACGCTTCCGGGGTTGTCCCGCTAGTAATGACGGAATCGAACAACTTTTGGAGCGCCACTAGTACGGGCTTACCGCCAGCTTTTAGCAGCTCAGTTGTGATTCCGTCATCGCCCGGTGCCTTGTTGTTTTTCAGCTGTTTGAGAGCCTCTCTAATCTCGTACAGACTGACGTCCGGGAGGTCCTCAGTATAGTGTCGGGTCAGTTTGGCACGTTTGTCGTCCGCCTTGTTGCGGGCGGGAACTCGTGCAGAAGCATACAATGTGGGATTTTACCGCACTAAAACCCCCCGATGGCCGTCCTCGGCGCTATAAAGAGGAGTCTGGGATCTCCAAAGGAACACAACCGGAATGGAATAATGTCCCCTTACCAAACTCTTACCTTTCAAACCAAAATATAGCAAAGCAGCACTGCTGCTATAGCACAGAAATGTTATAGTGTGTAATTAGGTAGTCATGGTACCGGACTCGAACCGCGAATGGTATTGTTATCCTTACATACTGCTTTCGTCATCAACCCATCGCTATCCCACTGCTTGATAAGAATCTTCTGTCAGAATGAGAGAATTTTAGGCCATAGTCCACTGGCCGATTCGAATTGGTGGACTTCACACACCTTTGACAACTTTTTTATAAGAAATCTCAAGTGTGTCGGCTTCTTCTCGATATTTTTCTTTGCCAAAAAGCAGTCATAATTAATTTCTAATACGCACATAATTTTAGAAAAGTCAGTGGCCTTGGGATTTGAAGCTCGGACCTGCTGATCGAGAGGACAAGTTTCAACTATTACGCTATGAAAGCTCTTCACCAATCCATCACTGCTGTTTCTGTTATTTTTGTGCGAGGTTTTCAAAAAAGGTATGTAAGATTGATCCCAGATCTACAAAGTAGTACCAACTTAGTGACGTCAATTATTCTCATAATTCAAGCCTTAGTGGCTTGAAGAATATCCATACTAGTCCATACTAATAATATAAATGGGAAAGTGTGTTTGTTTGTTGCTCTTTCACGTCGCCACATAGCCATTATATGACATGGTTTATATGCTGGGAGATGGTTAGGAGGATGGAGAATGACGTAGGCTACTTTTTACCGCGTTCTGTCATTCCCATAAGAATATCGATGTTTTCTTAGTTGATACATATTTAGTAGTTCCAGACGTTGTTAATAGATGGCGTTAGTAAAATTAATTTGCAAGTTCTGAATCACGCTATCAAATGCTAATGTTAATTTCCTTTGACCGTGCGGGCGAAGCCGCGGGTAAGAACTAGTTGACGATAATTAAGGAAAATTGACGTCACTAAGTAAACATTGGTTGTATATATAAAAATGTTCTTCTAAGCCTCGTTATTATAAAATCATGTCGCATAGTAAGTACATAGTAATTATATTTTAATTGGAGCGATAATTAATAATTGATCAATTGATTAACGCATTTTGAACTGTTTTTATTTAATTTATCGAATGGATAACTGGACAAACCGCTACAATTAACAGCTTGCGCTATTAATTAATCATTTAAATTGCTCCATAATTCTCTCTATCATCATTGTTCATATCAGCGTTTTCAATTACAATTTAATTTAAAGCACAGTTCTGCGTCCCCAATGAAAACGAGTATAAGTCAGATTTCTGTTAAATTGACTGTATTGACCAAGATTTTTTTATATCTGATTGAAGGAGCAATCGAGCATACAGTCTACCTGATGTTAAATGATCACTACCGCCCATGGACATCTTTTTTTTTTGTTTTCGAGGGGGAAACTTTCAAAAAGTACCCGACGTCGTGGGAGCGACGTGGGTTATGTGGGATTCTTACCGCACTAAAACCCCCCCGGTGGCCGACCTCGACTCTGCGAAGAGGACTCCGGGAACTCCGATTGACCGCCGCCGGTGTCCTCAGCGTGTGCCCCATCGGGCTCTTCCCTGGTGGGCGTGAACTGCTCACTGCACCTATTGGTTTTTACGGCAGCATGCAACCACACATGCCACCGGGGTCGCTTGGCCGGACGGTTCGAGCTCCCACTCTTCCCGCCCGCAACCCCGGAAGCCTCTTTTGGTCGCCTCTTACGACAGGTACGGTACCCTCTGGTACCGTAGTCCTATTCTGGTCCCGGAACTACAGGGACGCCCATGGACATCTGTAAGCAACTTCATATAGAACATGGGTTCTATCTGAAGTCAATCACAGATGCGTTGCTACTCCCGGGAACTATGATGGTCGATGATGATAAAGATGCTTCACGTTAGAAATATGTCTGGTGGCGGTACTTCCCCGGTCGAACTACGCTGGTTCGACCAACTTCAGATTGTTAGCAAATGGTAATCCTTCGATAGATTTACGTTTTATATGATTTTAGACTAGTATTATCGCGAAATTGATACATTATAATACTTAACGGGTACTCACGATATGCGCGATAATATCGGCAAAAAGAATTCTATAAGAATTCATAAACCGCATATCGTGAGTACCCGTTAAGTATTATAATAGATCTACGTTTGTCTGACATGAATATTTATAGATAGATATCGTGTAAAAAACGTTCAGAAAAAATTAATTCTATCGATAGCTTCCGTTTTACTATCAATTTTCATAAAAGATTTTGCAAAAAACAAATAATATGTTTTTACCAGGGTCACGAATTTGCGTCCTCTTCAAATATTTCGTAATAAATATTTATACCTAAGTTGTAGCAGCTTCGTTAATTTTATTTGAAGGTGATTGGAACCTTTGTAGTTCGACTTCTGGGCCACCACTGGCAGACTTATTTCTGCCTTATAACAAATGTTAAGAGGTCATTATTCTGTGCCATTTGTATAATAATAATCATAATAACCCGCTTTTTACAGTCATAGCTCCACACTAGTATTTTGTCCTGTGTCGTGGATACCATGGAGACACATGGACACAAGACGAATAAACAAACACCCAGACTAAGAACATGAATCTAAACTCATCATTCACAAACCTATCTTGCCGGGAATTTTATTTGGATGCGACGCAGGGCTCGGACCGCTGTCTGTTTCACCAGGCTCGTCCAAGACCTCACATTTATTAAAAATAATAATAATAAAATTCATTTATTGCCACACAACAAATAACACACAAATAAATATATAAAAAAAAAACAAAATTTATAAGGACAATAAAAAAGGAAACAACAAAATAAAAAAAATTACAGAAAAAAAAGAAAACCTTAAATGCATTAGAATTGTAGGCAAAAGGACGTGTCTCAGCATTATTTGACATGGGGTCATGACCCCATGCAGTACTTTTTTTCAGACCCGCCCTCCTCCCTAAAGATGATAAGTGGGAGAATTCCCCGATACTGTGCGTGTCTGCTTGTATGTATATATGTGTAGGTGTGTGTATGTGTGAGAGTGTGAAAGTGTATGTTTGTACATATGCGCGTGTATTTATCTCTGAGCGAAAAACTCCTTTAGGTCAAGAGACTTCCAGTAGGCGTGCTTCATCATGTTATTATTACTCGTTCGTTATCAACTTACTACATTCAGTAAACTAACGTCTCGTACCAACATTCCCAAATGTTCTATATTGTGCCGTTTAGTGTCATATTCCCAAACTCTTCATCCACACCCACACTTACATACCTACACATCTCTTACTCACACATGTACACACAAACATACATAAATGTAAACTAACATAGGCATAGTTCCAGAAGCCGTCCGGGAGAGGACGCTGGAACCTGTAACTCAGGTTCCTTTGACACCTATCACAGGCGCCAGGCTCTCACCAGGTAGGTACACTTGGATATAAATGTCTGATTTGCTTTGTCCTCTAACTGTTTTACCTAAGATCCCTTGATACAATGTATGATTACTTAATTGTGAGAGCAAATTTTTTTTTTCTTTTTTAATATTTTTTTTTTTATTATTTAGCAATATTCATTGATTTCGGATAACTATAATTTCCTAGTCAACTTTATTCTGATATCTAAATCGGCTAGCTCAGACTTAAAGTATCTCTCTGTACCATTTCTGATGTACGGGATCGGCGGCTGTTCTCTGACATGAGTCGGCTGTCTTCTGTTTTCCGACATATACATTTTTTCAAAAAAAATATATAAGTAAATAAATATGTATATAATATGTTTTACCTTTTAGAAATGAAGATCCGTGTGGAGACAGGCCTGAAACAAAAATAAAAGATTCATAAATAATCGCCGATAACTTAAATACGAAATGAAGAACAAAAAACTTTTGATGTAAGACCGCATGTCCGATGTAAAAACTTCTTAGATTTACAAACTGGTAAACATTTTTTTGTTAACGAAATAAGTTATAGAATTTTTATTCTCAGCGTGAAGCATTTCTTGCGTTCCGATGGAAGGGTGTGGTTGCCGGCACAATTTTATATGAGGCTACCATCATAGTCCTCGGAAGTAGCAACGCATCTGTGATTGACTTCCGACAGAACCCATATTCTGTATAAAGTTACTTGCAGATGACCATGAGCGGCATTGACATTTTTTTTTTTTTTGTTCTCGAGGGGGAAACCTTCAAAAGGTACCCGACGCCGTGGGAGCGACGCAAGGTTATGTGGGATTTTTACCGCACTAAAACCCCCCCGGTGGCCGTCCTCGGCGCTATAAAGAGGACTCCGGGAACTCGGTCCGACCGCAACCAGAATCCTCTGAGCGCGTTGCCCCATCGGGCTCCTCCCAGATGGGCGGCTGGGCCCACCGCCCCGTCTAGTCTTTACAACGGTATGTGACCACATATACCGCCGTCCTTCTCGGGATCGCCTGACCGAACGGTTCGAGCTCCCACTCTAGCCGCCTGCAACCCCGGAAGCCCCTTTTAGTCGCCTCTTACGACAGGCAGGGGATACCGTAGCCCTATTCTGATCCTGGAACTACAGGGACGGGCAGTGACCACTTACCATCAGGAGGACTGTATGCTCGTTTGCTACTTCAATAAGATCAAAAATAATATTTCAATTTTTATTTGTTATCATATTGATATCCTAGTATTATGTCACAAACATTGGTAGGTATATAAAACCACACGAGAAGAGTTATCACAGTCACATAAAGCGAATTTTCAAAAACATACAATTTACGTTTGTGTATAATTATCTTGTTCAAACATAATTATTCGAATATACTGTAAACTGTCAAATAAACATTGTATACATTTAATCACATAATCACTTTGACAATAAATTTACTGGAGTTATGTTGAGATATAATATTTATTAAGTAGCTGTTCTAATTAACTGTATACAAATTATCAGTCTGATAATTAATTAGAAATAGTAATCTGAGTCAACTATTTAGCAACAAAATTAAAAAATACACATACAGAACTTTTATATGTTTTAAATGGCAAAGTACTTATTCTCTAATTTCATTTTTTTTCCACTGTGTACTTAATGTTACTATTTATCCTACTATAATTTCTGTCCTTCATTAATCCCTTTCTAACTTTACACACACTTCCTACTCTTCATTCCCGTTATCTTTACCAATTCCATGCATAGATTGTCTGGAAGAGACCGCTGCCTAGCGATAAGACCGCCTATTGCATACTACAGATCTACTTTGTATGTAGCAATAAAGAGTATTCTATTCTATTCTACGACTGATAATTTTTACTGTACAAAGGATTTCAAAGTTTTTTTTGCAACCGAGACTGTTTTTCTTCTCACGTCTTTATACCATAGAAAGAAATATTGAAGAATCATTTGGTATTAAAAATAGAATTATTAAAAATAATGTGACTTTGATCCTTTGCTTTTCATGATATTTATAAGTAGCTGAGTGTGAATAACGACGGTTTATTTATTTTCCCCATCCGTTGATATTGGTAAGGAGTTTATAAAAGTTAAATATATTCTGCAGTTAATATAACGACCCGCGTGGTGGAGAGGTCACCATACCGGTCTGACACGTACCGAGTTCTGGGTTGGATTCCTGCCCAGACGGGTATCTGAATGAGGGATTTACATTTCTGTTTGAGGTCTGGGTGTTTGTGTATTCGTCTTTGTATGCCCATGGCACCCACAGAGGAAAATCCTACTGTGGGGCTGTAAGTGTAGAAAGTGTGTTTCTTTCTTAATATCGTCTGTCTATTTATTTTATCTAATTTGAGACGCAACCTACTAGAACTGCTATACTATTTAGTGCTGTATTCCAATACTCACTAAAAAAGGTGTATAATGAGTCGCGCAAACTCAGAAATTAAATTCTATTGGAAGTTGTATAGAAATGCTTATGAGCGGCAATTTCCACCTACGAGTATATGGACTGCAAGTAACAAGTTTTCAAGGTGGTAGAACCAGTGTTGTTTGACAGGGGAAGTATCACCGCCACACCTATTTCTAGTGTAAAACAGTTCTTGCGTTTCGATAGAAGGGTGTTGCCGGCACACTTTCACACGAAGCGAACATTGTAGTCCTCGGGAGTGGCAACACATCTGTTATTTCGAATGTGTATATGTTTTGTATCAAATTGAAGTAGCAAAAAACATACATTCGATCTAACGAAGGATGGCCACCCATTAACATGTCTAACCAAGTTTCAGGTTTCTCGCAAAAGCAGATCACGTATTCGTTGTCATTCTTCAGAACTAAGGAGGTTCCCTCTGATGTAAGTGACATTCACTATATTTCCTCCTAACAGCAGTCGTACTACTTTTTTTTTATCCAGGGGGAAACCTTCAAAAGGTACCCGCCGCCGTGAGAGCTGGGTTACGTGGGATTTTTACCTTACTCAAACTCTCCTGGCGGCCGTCCTTAGCGCTACGTAGAGGACTCTGGGATCTCCAAAGGAACACAACCGGAGTCCTCCCAGCGCGATGCCATTTCAGGCTCTTCCCTGATGAGCGAATACGCTCAACCTTTTGTTTACGGTGTCATACGACCACACATGTTACCGTCCTTCCCAGAGTCTCTTCAGCTAAGCGACTCCGGGAAGGCTCGAGTTCCCGAGGGAATACCGTAGTCCTATTCTGGTATTCTGGTTTTGAAGGTTTCCCTGAAAAAAGTAGTACCTGCGTGTAAGTAGTACCTGCTTGCAACCGCATCGCCTCTACCACCTTTCAAGAATATTAATACACCCATTCACAAATCCCATAAACACCATTATCACAAACACATTAATTAGGCTCGAGCAAATACGAGAACGTACAATTAATATTAATACAATGTAATTAGAGGGTCGTTGTGTATTCCGTGTGACATGCTCTGCGGTGAAAAATATTGTTTGTGAGTGGATTTTGTAATTATTCATTATTTTCTACTTATCTAGCGTACTTAAATTTATGTCACTGGATTTTTTTTATAATATTTTGAAATAAACTTGAGTATTTTCTTAGTATTAAAGATTAAATACGGAATAAAATTAAAATGCTTCTATAATTAAATAATCATTTTGCATCATTATTTTTTCGTAATCTAATGTATTTCACGAAGTTATTGTTATTGTTATTACTTTCTAAGACAACAAAAACAAATCAAGAAAATCCCCCTTAATATTAAATAAGTTTTTGGTATCGTTCTGGTCATATTTTGATATTAAGTATTTTTAACCGACTTCCAAAAAAGAGGAGGTTATCAATTCGTCTGTATTTTTTTATATTTCGAGCTTAATTCTTATCTAGTTATGTTAGGTTGGAAATTATAAGACATATTAAAACTAAACAAGCATAGCTTGGCGCAATGCTAGCGACTGAATCCAATTTTATGTAAATTCTGTAGTTAAAATATAAATAAACGTGCAGAGGTACACCTTTTTATTATCCGACTGCGTCAAATGGAGGGTAGTGTTATTCTATATAATCGTTGACGTGTATTTTTTATTAACGACACTTTACACTGATCACATTTACCATTATATATCTATAGTACGTATATATATAGTACGTACTATATAGTAGTAGTATAAGTAAAATCTATAAGATTTATCAAGTACTTGTGTATCGTGGTGGTAATTCAACATAAATAATTTCGGATCATTTATGATTTGTTACTCATAAGAGCTTGCAAAACTTAATATTTTCTAGTAAAACTTAGGATTTACCAAAGTATGGATACTAACAGTAACATGCATACATAGTGCTCAATATTTGTCGATATCCAATTCTTTCTGAGAAAGATCGACTCGCACTTGTCCATTATGTGCTTACTAGCTGAGCCCCGCAGCTTCGCCCGCGTTAAAAAAATATATCGATTTTCCCGTGGGAATAACATATTTTCCCACAGTAAAAAGTAGCCTATATGTTAATCCATAGTGTCAGCTAACTTCTTAGCAAATTTTATGAAAATCGCTCCAGTCGTTTACACGTGAAGAAGTAACAAACATACACACAAACTTTCGCCTTTATAATATTAGTATGAAGTATGATTACATTTTAAAATTTTAAAGTTCACTACCCCAATATTTGTTGATTCGAGTTGAGTTACCCAACATAAATACAACAGACGAAGTATCAACACTTCCGTCCAAACAAGCACCCAAGAGGGCGTTTAAACAATAAAACTGAACTCAATCCACCAAAGTTCCGTCCCCTCGCACCTAACTGAACTGAAATGTTTATCATTCTACGTTATTGTTGATATCCTTAAGCTGTTCACGCTCGGCAGATCCCGAAAGGGTTACTATGAGAGAATTATGCGGCGCTAAACGGTTACCTATTCTGTGGTATTCAAAGGAATATCTCTGGGTTTGATAAATTGTGCTGAAGGTAAGGCAGTAGCGCGTGAATGTCGGTGGATTGGCTTTCTGCTGTTAATCGTCGCTTGGGTTTTGGTCAAGAAATTAATAGGCAAATAAACAGATTTAATAGGTGATAGAAAGGGCGTTCAAGCAGGGTGCATCTGTCATGCGTGAACCAGTTCGTCCGTTTCTATAGAAGAGAATTTTCCAGCTTACTTTCATATAAGGTCATTTTATTCCTCGGTTGCAACGTACCTGTGACAAATCATACTAATCATACTCACACTAATATTATAAAGGCGAAAGTTTGTGAGTGTGTATGTTTGATACTTCCTCACGTGTAAACGGCTGGAGCGATTTTCATAAAATTTGATAAGGAGTTAGCTGACACTTTGGATTAACATATAAGTTATTTTTTACTTTAGGAAAAAATCTTATTCCACGGGACAATCAATTTTTATTAACGCGGGCGAAGCTGCGGGATTGAACTTTTTTTTAGATAAAAACCATATTCTATATTTACCATCGATATTAGCCTTTACATCCAGATGTTCTTAAAAAATCAAAACACATTTAATCAGCTAAAAGTCTAAGTTTTTAGTTCAAAGATGAATAAATACTGGATCACCAAAAATTAAACATAACAACGTAAAGTAGCTTTTCATTCCAACCCGTGCTTAATTCGGAAGATATCGTCCCGTTTAAACATATTTATACAGTACAATACAATACGCAAACAAATCACTCAGCCAAATAAAAATGTCCAAAGCGAAAAACCTCTAAATCACGATTCTTGGTCTCAATGCTCTTGCTCGTGATTTGAGCCAATAATAACCCAATTCCAGTATTGAATTGTCGGGATAATGTGGATTCTGAATTCATATAAACAATGCTATAATTTGAAAGATAAAAAGATACCTGTACCGAGAAATGAGACCCAGTGGCTGCTCTCAAGAGACTTGACCGAGGGAGTGCTGTTGATAATCTCGCATATTTAACAAAACCTGTACAAATATGTGCAGATTAGGGTAAATTTATTGATCTTTACATTTAAATTAAAGAATGAAACGAATGGTAAATATTTGTTAATTTATGTTAGAGGCAAGAAAACCTTTTTTGCTTTTTCAGTTTTTATTAGGGCAAGTTTTAACCATTAGGCTTTCACTGTGTGATAGCCTAATGGTTGAAACTTGCCCTCTCGACCGGGAGGTCCGAGGTTCAAACCCAGGCCAATGATTTATGTGCGTATTAGAAATTAATTATCACTGCTTTTCGGTGAAGGAAAACATCGTGAGGAAACCTACACACCCGAGAGTTCTAAAAAAAAAGTTCTCGGAGGTGTGTGAAGTCCACCAATTCGCACTTGGCCAGCGTGGTGGACTATGGCCTAAACTCTCTCATTCTGGGAGAAGACCCGTGCCCAGCAGTGGCCAATAATGGGTTGATGCGATACCTCACTGTAGTTAGGAAGTAATAGGTTGAAACTCAGGCTCTTAATTGAGTATCAGAGGTTTAAATCTGAAGCCCGCGTCATTTTTTCACAAAAAATGATACGTATATAAGATAATGGGTGTATCGTATCATACTTCATACTAGTCATACTTCATATTAATATTATAAAGGCGAAAGTTTGTGAGTGTGTATGTTTGTTACTTCTTCACGTCTAATCTGCTAGAGCGATTTTTATAAAATTTGGTAGGTAGTTAGCTGACACTCTGGATAAACATATAGGCTATTTTTTATAGTGGGAAAATATCTTATTCCTACGGGACAATTGATACATCATTTTATTAACGCGGGCGAAGCTGTGGGTTTCAGCTAGTTAGAAATAATTATCACTGTTTTACAAGAAAAAATTGTGGGAAAGCCTACACACCTGAGAGTTTTCAAAAAATGTTCAAAGTTGTGAAGAATACCAATTCGCACTTGACCAGCGTAATGAAACTCTCATTCTAAAACGGGAGTCGTGTTCAGCAAACAAAGTATAGCTTAGTTTTATAGCTTATACATATTATTGACACTAGCTGTATATGAATACCTTATTTAACCTTAACGTTAAAACAAATACAAAATAATGAGATAATTTAATACTAAACGGCTCCATCTAAGTTACACCCGAGTATCTTGGAGAAATGTGTATGACAAAACTCATTCCCCGCGTAACGTTCCTATCTAATTCTTGAGCACCATTCATCAGCACTAATTAAGGTGAGTTCACACACACGACCTACTTTCCCGACAGCTTCTAAGTCATCATTACCGACGGCTTTTCATCTCCGCCCACCGATACAAGAGCACGTCGTTAACCATCTACTCATATTGTCGTTGTTAGATGCACGTCCACTTCAGCTAAGATTTAAAGCTTGTGGAAATAGCACCTTTGGTTCTATAGCTTTTAATTCTTCTTTCGTAACGTTCCGAAAAAAAATGGGGAATCAAAAGAGGACCTCCTTAACATTATAAAGAAATTAGGTGATGCCTCAAATGTTCCAATCCAGCCAAGTGAGGTCCGCGACGTGTATCGTATAAATACTAAAAATGGAAACAGCCAGCCTATAGTCGCCCAGCTTTCTTCTGTGGTTTTGAGGGACAAAATTGTTAGCTCGATTAAAGCATATAACAGAAAATACACGACTTCTAAGTTTAGCACCACAAATTTAAAGTTGGAAGGACCGCCTAAGCCGATATTCATATCAGAGTGCCTTACCATTCAAGCAAAAAAACTATTCTTTTTAGCTAGAGAATTTGCCAAAGAAAATGAGTACAAGTATTGTTGGACTACCAGAGGAATTACCTACCTACGGAGAACGGATGGAGGGCCGGCTATAAGAATAAACAGACATAACGACCTGGAAGATCTCAAGAAAAAATGACTATTATTTAATGTCATACTTGCATGTTTTTCGTACTATTTTTTACAAACTACTCCTGTTAATTTTGTTTTAAAAATAAGAATAACTAATTACACTATACGTTCTCGACACACTAAAATTATCTACACACATATATACACCGATATATTACATAAATTAATTATATTAATACTATTTTACATTCATAATACTTTTACACAAACACTACACATCATTAATGTACACAAACCGTGTTATCATACAATAAAAAAGCTTACATACTATGTTATAAAATACAAATCAGTTTATCGTTCAAATCTTAAATATTTACTTAAAAAATATACAAAACTCTACTACAATAGCATATGGCTACTAATTAAACACCCCTATAAGAATAATTATACACAGTTAAATAGAATGTTCACACATAATTTGCACATGGTTACTATATTTCTGGAATATGGATAGCACAAAACCAGACTCCACCAATGACTTTATACTATCTGAAGTCGACAGTACGGGAAACTCGGAATGCCTATTAGTCAGAGATCCTAAAATGTGTTCTCAAAGCCTAAATATCACTCAACATACAAGTGACCAAGCGTTATGTATAATTTGTGTAAATATACGCAGTATATATCGTAACTTAGATATGTTCTTGGCATTTATAAGCAGCATTGATTTATCAGTAGATGTAATTGTTTTGACGGAATGTTGGACTAACAAAAATAATCCACTCCCTATAATCGACCACTATAATATGTCATATACTAAAAATAATCTAAATCAAAATGACGGCGTAGTTGCCTACGTCCGCAATGAAATACAAGCCACATTTTCTGAATCTCCTATAGTTGAGGGGAACTGTCTGATAATAACGATAGGAAATCATTATTCTATTGTATGTTCGTATAGACCGCCATGTTATAGAAACCCAAATAATTATCTGAATTCTCTAGAGTTAGTACTAAAAAATATCAATACACCGAATATAGTCTTAACAGGGGATCTTAATATTGATATTTTGCCAAGTGATACCCTAAATAACAATGCACAAAATTATCTTAACATAATGGCTATGTATGGACTAATTCAAGGTGTTAATCTCCCTACTAGGGTTCGTACCTGCATTGATCACTTTATGGTCAAAAGCTGTCACGTTTGGAAAACTATAGTTTTTGAGCAAATTTTGACTGATCACTCTCCGATAATGTTATATATTAACAAAACTAACATTTGTAAAATTTCCTCTGCATTTAATAGAGCACGAATAAATTACAACAACTTAAAAAAACAACTTAGTAAGGAAGTGTGGACGGATCTTTATCAAATGAACAATTTAAATAATGCAGTAGAACTTTTTATAACTCGACTCTCAATGTATATTCGTAGTAACACAAAATTAACTAGATACACAAATAACAAAAAACCGCTTAAAGCTTGGATTACTATTGGTGTTGTCAGATCAATAAGAAAACGAGATAAATTATATAAAAGAATGAAGAGGGACCCAGAAAATATTGATAAAAAACAAGAATATATAAAATACAGAAATATTTGTAATAAAATTATTAAATCACTTAAAATACAGTATTATCAAGCTAAACTAGAAAAAAATAGTGGAGACATAAAAGAAACATGGAAAATTATAAAAGATGCATGTAATCTTAACCAGATACAACAAACTTCTAGTGACCTTTTAAGTATCCATTCCAACCCTCTAGACTCTCTTAATGAAGTTAATAGCTTTTTTACATCAGTGGGGCAAAATCTTGCAGATATAATCCTTAACAAATTAAATATAACTGAAGAAGAACTCGCCCGAAACAGTAAGGGTGCAGATAAACCGTTAAATTCTCTCTCTCTATTTCTGACTGATGAACTAGAGGTAAATTCTATTTTATATTCCCTACGTACAGCTAGTGCACCTGGATGGGACAATATAACTACAACAACTTTGAAACAAATTTCCCCATACGTCACAGGACCTATTACATTCTTATGTAACTTAAGTTTTGAACAGGGGATATTTCCTAATATTTGCAAAATAGCTAGAATATGCCCAATCTACAAATCAGGTGATAAATATAATCCTACAAATTATAGGCCCATATCTCTACTAAGTACTTTATCTAAAATATTTGAAAAACTAGTGAATAAACGTCTTCTAAATTTTTTGGAAAAAAACAAACTTCTATGTAATAACCAATTCGGCTTTAGGAGAAAAAAATCTACTGAAGATGCAGTACTTAAACTCACAAGTCAAATCAAAGACCACTTAGACCAAGGCGAACGATGCATAGGGGTCTTCCTAGACCTACAAAAAGCCTTCGATACTGTATCCATCCCGATCTTGCTGGCGAGACTTGAAAGCTCAGGAATTAGAGGCGTAGCCCTAAAATGGTTCGAAAGCTATTTAACCGACCGAAAGCAAAGAGTCAAAGTCGGCGAGATTGAGAGTAACGCAGAATGCAGTAAATTTGGTTTGCCTCAAGGAAGTACGTTGGGCCCATCCCTGTTTCTAATTTACGTTAATGAGCTCTGTAAAACATCATACCCAGGTATGGATCTTTTAATGTTTGCCGATGACACGGTACTTCTTTTCCATGAAAGATCATGGCACCTGGTAGCTGAACTGGCTGAAAAGGGCCTATCTAGAGTGACTGCATGGCTGGAAGACAATCTGTTATCAATTAACATAAGTAAGACAAAATATGTTTGTTTTAGTAAGACTGCATCAGCTGGACCTGCAGACGACTTCAATTTGGTAATTCATACCTACCCCTGCAATCGCCAGTCTAACTATATATACAACAAGTGCGAATGCGAAACAGTAGCTCGTACTGGTGATATTAAATACCTGGGTGTAATAGTTGATTCTAAATTAAATTGGAACTGTCATATTAGTACGTTGGCATGTAGAGTTAGAAAACTTATATATATATTTAAAAATCTACGGACTATTGCTAATCCTACTTTATTATTACAAATATATAAAGCCCTATGCGAATGCATCATTAGATACTGTATCTGCGTCTGGGGTAATGCAAATAAAACACATCTTATTGCTGTTGAAAGGGCACAAAGAGCGCTTCTCAAAGTTCTTCTGTACTTACCGTATAGACATCCCACTACTGATGTCTATAAACGAGCGAATGTTCTCTCTGTAAGAAAAATGTTTGTACTCCAAGTGCTTGAAAGGTACCATTGTAAGGTAGTGCCACATTTGAAGCCCACAAATAAACGTGTTGACCGCTGCCCTGTGCCGCGCGCTCGTTGTAAACTTGCTCGCAAACATTTCGACGTAGTTGCTCCACTGCTATACAACAGGCTAAGTAATAAAGAAATAATAAAAAAATATTCAACTAATAAATTTAAAAAAGTTATACTTACCTGGCTTAAAGACCTAGATTATGAAGAGGTAGAAGATTTTCTTAAGTAGTATGTCAATTACAATTGTAGTATGTAAACACATACACACATTCACATAAACACTACACACACACACACACACACACACACAACACACACACAACACACGCACACACTCACACACACACACACGTACGTAAATACTTTTCTTTATTTTTTCATAACATGTCTCTTAATGTAAGTAATATTGTACAAACGAAAATGGGAGAAGACGCTGGACCCTGAAACACAGTTTCGACTACCTCAGGGACCAGAGGCTTCAAATGACTGTAATGTACTTACTTTTTTGTGTCAATAAAGTTATTATTATTATTATTATTATTATAATTCTTTAGACCTACCTTACCTGACCTTTTCTAGAACTACCTTACATGCAAGTTTCTTTCCTAGTAAAGAGAGACAACGATCACCATACCAGCGGATAGGAATACCTACTGCCTCAACTGTTGACTGACAATTGCCCAAAAAACGTGTTTGTCTTCTTTCTTTGTAATCGTGTTTTTCTTCTTCTTTTTATATTATTGCATTTTGACATGGTTTTGTCATTATATTACATTAAACAAGTATGTTTAAGTGAAAGATTATTCTTTCACTGACTAATAATTGCTGAGTTAAAACTGTTGAAGTTAGAATAAAATTTATAAAGAATTTATTAACAATTTTCGTCATCGAATCCTAAGAGGTTAAAATATTGGTTAAATATTTGTATTTTATCTGATTGAAGTAGCAAACGAGCATGCAGTCCACCTGATGGTAAGCGGGCACTGCCGCCCTGCGACATCTGTAATCAACTTCATATAGGACATGAGTTCTATCTGAAGTCAATCACAGATGCGTTGCTACTCGCGAGGACTATGATAGTCGCCTTAAATAAAATTGTGCCGGCAACCACATTCTTCCATAAAATGCAAGGAATGATTCACGCTGGAAATAGGAATTATTATTATTATACTATAAATTAATACAATGTCACAAGCAAAAGCTAGCCATGCGCATTGATTTTGACACATTTTTGTTTACATTTGTATTTAACTTCATCTAATATATAAAATTCTCGTGTCACAGTTTTTGTTGCCATACTCCTCCGAAACGGCTTGACCGATTTTTACCAAATTTTATATGCTTATTCAGTAGGTCTGAGAATCGGCCAACATCTATTTTTCATACCCCTTAAGGGTTGTCCACCCTTAACATTTTTTTAAATTTTTATATGGCAAAACAACGTTTGTCGGGACAGCTAGTATGACATAAAGTTTTATGGCACAACTTCGTCTATTGTATTTCGCGTTCTTTATCTTCCACCCTATAGTCATTGACTACAAAGTTTTTACTAAAGCCCTATCCTCTATCAACCTCTTGGCCAGCTACAACCTATTTTGTGATCATAACTCAAATGGTGAGTCGCCAACACTCATTCATCTATGACACGGCCTACACAAAAACTAATAAATCGTGTTCGGCGAAACTTTGAAAATCCCTTTCAATTTTCAAGTTTTGCTATCAATGTGGCCATTATAGTGTTCTACTTTTCCGCTTTTCACGCTCTGTTACGATTTGATGATAATTGTATTAGACATATTTTTAATAGAGAAGTATTTCGCTAGATCAGATCTAGATTTTTTTTATCAGATTGAAGTAGCAAACGAGCATGCAGTGCACTTGATGGTAAGTGGTGACTGCCGCCCAATGACATCTGTGAACAACTTCAAACAGGACATGGGTTCTATCTGAAGTCAATTACAGATGCGTTGCTATTCCCGAGAACTATGATGGTCGTCTCATATAAAAGTGTGCCGGCAACCGTGCGTTTGTTTGTTTGCAAGTGTGCGTTTCGATGGAAGGGTGTTCCATCGAAAGGCAAGAAATGCTTCACGCTAAAAATATGTAGATGTGGCGGTGGTACTTTCCGCGGCGAACTACACTGGTTCTACCACCTGTAAAATTACAGTATATTGCCAAACATGCTTCTTGTTTAATCAAATGTAAGCTAATTGGAGGTAGCTTTCATTGCTGAGAAAAAACATGATAGTTAAAATAATAATATTTTATACAGACAAACAAGACGAGTCGCTTGCCGGATCATCTCAGTTGAGGTCGTGTTCCGAAAAGCTGGTAGTGTAAAATAAGATTGTAACAGGCAATTGGTAAGTGCTCCCGTAGCCCTATACAAAATAAATACATTTCATTCCATCTTAATTCTGTATCCTTAATAAAATACCAAAATATTATTATTTTAAGCCGGCAGTACAAATAGAACCGTATTTTCCAGTATTGAGAAGAAGTGAACTATATATTAAGTCTCGAAATTCTGATACTCATTCTACATGAATAGCGCCCGAATGTTTCAAACGACCAATTTCATTATTTACGAAACAAAATTTCACCTGCCTTAATTTTGGTCGTCTAAAGCAAATAGAGGTTGTGATTCAATGAAATTTGAATTACTTTTAGTTTACTATACCTGTGAACCGCGGCTTTACTCCCAAAATATAGGAAACATAATTCTAAACAGTAATAACTTTTGATACAGGTGATATTTAGAAATAACATTATATTAAAATGTAACCTTAACAGTTTATATTACATAAATATTTTGCATCCCTTAAATTAAATTCAGTTGCAGTTTTAGTTTGATGCAATTTTATTTAGAGTCAAAAATTCAAATTCCAGATAAATCGATTATTATATTACTTACTAGCAGAATTAACGCGACTTTATTCGCGCAGACTATAATGTAATCTATTCAACATTTGAGCACCACTCCTGGACATGTCCCTTCCCCATCCGTAATGGGGATTTGGTCAATAGCCATAGTCAGCAGTGAAAATTGATGCTATTCCAATAGCAATTTTTAAGATTAATTTTAGAAAAAAAATATTGAGCAAATTTTTCACATTACTGAAGTTTTAGAAAAGACGCTTTATGTATATATTCTAGTAATAAAAATAGCCTATGTTGCTCATGTAGCATTCTAATGGTGAAACATTTTTTCAAATCGGTTCAGTAGTTTTTAAGTTAAATCATGACAAACATACAAAAATACAAAAAATACTAAGTTTTCTCTCTTTATAATATTAGTATAGATATATTTTTAGTCCTCTAAAACGTATTTGTCAAATATGTATTTTCAAGGTGGTAGAACCAGTGTAGTTCGACCGGGGAAGTACTACCGCCACACCTATTTCTAGCGTGAATCATTTCTTGCATATCGATAGAAGGGTGTGGTTGCCGGCAAACTTTCACATGAGACGATCATCATAGTCCTCGGGAGTAGCAACGCATCTGTGATTGACTTCAGATGGAACCTATGTTCTGTATGTTGTTGATTACAGATGTCCTTGGGCGGCAGTGACCACTTGCGATCAGGTGGATTGTATGCTCGTTTGCTACTTCAGTCAGATAAAAAAAGTATGTTTATGTGATGTATAGACAGGCGAACCTTTCAATTTTATGTACGGAAAATCACTACAGCGCCTCAGTACCTAATTTTAGTATTTCGTTAATCAGCAAATGATACAAACCATCGTCGGCTGTTATGTAAATTGATAAGCTTGATGAATGGGATATTAATGGGACTACGAATAAAGTACCTGAATGGCGAAAATATTTAATGTTCATTGCATTTTGTTTCTTCCGATAAAGGTAATTAATAACGAGGTATTGACAGAGCCGTGTAATGTGTATGATGAATGATTTGGGTGTTTTTATTTATTTACGGTTTTAAATATCTACACAAATAAATATTTTAACTCAATCCTGTTTCAATTATGTTTGACTTTTTTTGGAATTGATTGTTAAGTTCGGTAAACAACGCAGTTATATTTTCGTTTTATTAGTTATTTAGTAGTAGGTTACTACCTACGTCCTTTTTTACCGACTTCCAAAAAGGAGGAAGTTCTCAATTCGTCTGTATTTATATATATATATATATTTGTTACCTGATTATTCCGGACTGGGTAAACCGTTTATTTGAAAGGTAGTGCGAGGGGTCCCATTTTTTATAGTTCACTTCTAACAATGGCATAAGAAAAGCGCATAAGTCTCAAGTTTGCACTCACGATGTACGCGATTAATGGATAAATGATTCAATATCACACCAACCGATTTTGAAGATTTTATTAGATAGGATATACTTTAGGGGTAGTCTGATGAGAGTTTGATTCATAACAATGTGATGGAACTCTTCAACTATTTGAAACTATTCAACTATTAAATTAACGAAATTACCGATACTCGACCTAACAGTCATATAAGACATAGTTTCGTGGCCGTCATCTACCGAAATATGTTGAGTGCCAACTTCAGGACTATGTACTAAGTTTTAAGTATGTTCTAAACCAAAATATATTTAAATTATGTTTTACTCTTTTGTGTCATGTAAGTCGGTATATATTTTTTTGTTAAGAAGTTTTTATATGTAAGTGGGTTTAATGCTTATTGGGGGTGTAATGATTTTTTCTCCTTTCTTTTATACGTGATGTCAACGGGTAGCAATTAAAATTTACTTACTTTTATTTTATATCATTAAAGTAGCAAACAAGCATGCAGTCCACCTGATGGTAAGTGGTCACTGCGGCTCATGGACACCTGTAAGCAACTTCATACAGAAAACAGGTTCTATCTGAAGTCAATCACAGATGCGTTGCTACTTCCGAGGACTGAGATGTTCGCCTCATATAAAAGTATGCCGGCAACCACACCTTTCCATCAAAACGCAAGAGATGCTTCACGCTAGAAATAGGTGTGGCGGTGGTACCTCCCCGGTCGAACTACACCTGTTTCTACTACCACCTACCTCTACCACCTACCGCTACCACCTACCACCTACCACCTGATACCACTACAATCATGATTTACATGTAATTTAGGTTAAATAAGAAGGTACATTTATATTTTAACATCTAAAACTATTAGTTTACACTACAAATGATTACCCTCTTTATTCGATTTTATCTTATCTATGGATATATAAAACTTTAACTGCTATCATTGGTATCATTAACGTAATCAAAGTTGTCAGAATTGCTAATTGCACTTTATACTGTTAAGTTCACAATTACAAGTAAACTATGAAAGTTATCAATATTAATAAAAAACTTTTGAACGACGTAATTGCTAATAATTTTAAATTACTAAATGTTTCAGTTTTGATGTAACAGAAATTATTACAATCTTACGCGGGAATTAAACTTTTACGCGTAAATTTAGAAATACCGTTATACCTAATCTTAGTTAAAGGACATGGCCACCCTTTACATAACGCTTTATCCAGCTAGAAAACTAGTCACAAACTGGCCATGTCCTGTATGTTATAAGTTTTTTTTTTATCTGACTAAAGTAGCAAACGAGCATGCAGTCCACCTGATGGTAAGTGGTCACTGCCGCCCATGGACATCTGTAATCAACTACATACAGAACACGGGTTCCATCTAAAGTCAATCACAGATGCGTTGCTACTCCCGAGGACTATGATGGTCATGTGAAAGTGTGCTGGCAACCACACCCTTTTATCGAAACGCAAGAAATGGTTTACGCTTGAAATAGGAGTGGCAGTGGTACTTCCCCGTTCGAACTACACTGGTTCTACCACCTTTAAAAATTACGAACTCTTTCGGATATAAAACTTGACCTTTCCAAGACATTTAATTACCAAGAATATCGCAGTGAAATGCTAGTGCACAGTTGTCGAAGCCAAGTTCTGACATGTGCAGTGCCAATTAAGGCAAATCTGAGAGGCTCTGAGGTTGAGGTTGGTTAGCAGTTTGAACTGACAATTAGTTTTGATGAAAGTATATGTGATTCTATTTGCTATTACTTCATTCAACCTTATTTGTTCGTGATCAATAATAGCTTAAACGCTACGTTTGACTAATATCTTTGGGTGATGATTTAAGTGATAACTATAAACAATATTTTGTAAATATTTTTCTTAGGTTTATATCATCACAAAAATACCAAAAAAGGTATATCTAATTCTATTAATGGACATATTTTTTACTAAAAAAAATTCCCAAATTGTTATACTTCATTTCAGTATGTCGTATATATTTAAAAAAATGGGTATAGATAAGAAAAAAGACAAACCCGCTGAGTTTCTTGCCGGATCTTCTCAGCTGAGGTCGTATTTCGATACGGTGGTAGTGTAAGAAAATAAATGTAACTGACAATTTGTAAGTGCCCCCGTAGGCCTATACAATATAAAGACATTTTATTTCCATTTCATTTCATTTTCATTTCCAAGTAACAGTAATTTGTGCGAAAGATTATATACAAACAAATAACGTTGTCAAATTATCAAAAAAATGCCCTCCTTTTAACGCTGTCGGGTAAAAATGATGTTTTCGCAAGATATTTATTTACCAAGAATGTTGGAGGGAAAGGCTAGACCACAGTAGTTGTCAAGGCCAAGTTCTGACACGTGCAGTGCCAATTAAGGCAGATCTGAACGATTCTGAGCTATCAGTATGTTGAGGTTATTATAAAAAAAGTCTGCTTAAAAACGAACGAAATTTATATTTTTTGTTTTTTGTCAAAACAATAATTTAAAAGTGTTTTAATGCACATATATTTATAATCTTTCATATGATATGTCATATATTTCAATCTGTCAAGCTTGGGCTGTAGCCCGTGCTAAATAGACATGCATACAAATATAAAAACATATGCTCGAAAAACATTGCCTTCCACCTGACACAGTCGGGTAAAATAAAGTTTTTGCAAGACATTCAGTTACCGAAAATATTGCAGGGAAAGGCTAGTGCACATTGGTTGTTAAGCCAAGTTCTGACATGTGCAGTGCCAATTAAGGCAAATCTGAGCGGCTCTGAGGTATCAGCAAGTTGAGGTTTGTTAGCAGTTTGAACTGACAATTAGTTTTGATGAACGTATATGTGATTTTGTATGCTATTGCTTTATTCAACCTTAGTTGATTCGTGATCAATAATAGTTTAATGGCTATGATTGAGTTATGCCTATGAATAATAATTCAAGGGAATTTAAATTTAAATTTAAATTTTTAAAACTTTGTTAATATCATTCTTAAGTTTATATCATCAACAAAAAAATCCGAAAAGGTGTTTCCGAATTTATTTATGGGTACACTTTTACTAAAAAAACCTTTTTTAAATTGTTAAACTTTATATCAGTATGCTTTGTATTTATTTATTTGTGTAATAGTAATTTGTGCGAAAGATTACCCATCAAATAGTAACATTGTTAACTTATCAAAAAAATGCCGTCCATCTGAAGCACTCTGGTGGAATATTTTTTTTTGCAAGACATTTAGCTATCAAGAATGTAGCAGGGTAAGGCTAGCGCATATTAGTTGTTTGATATAAAACAGATAATTACGAGTATAATGATAGTATACTTCGGTTTGACATTGAGGTACCAGCATTTTTACTTCAATAAATTGAGTATTTTGATCAAGTTAGGGTTTATAACTTTTCAATAAAATTAAACATTAAAACAGCGGAATTTCCTTTCAATTTGAACATTAATAACACAAAGTTTGTATTCCGTAATTAAGCATTAATTAGTAAACAAGGCGAAGACACCACATTCCCACCAAATTCCCGAGTAAAGTTCTCAGGCTTGAAATAATTTCCATTAAGGAAGAACTTGGCTCAATGTTTACAATTATGAACGGGTAATGTTAGAATGTAACAAGGAATACTCGAAATATTTGGAGTACCATTAAATGACATTCGAATGGAAACTTTCTCTTCAATTATCAAGTTGAGAACGTTACGCAAATAATTAAACAAGGTCTGCTAGATCATTAGGAGTAAGATTATGTAGGATGAAATGTTATTTAAAACTACACCCGCCGGAGCCGTTGTCTGGTACTTTGGATTCGGTAGAAATACTTGTGACGACGATTAAAACATTTAATACTAATTTCAAATTGAAGGTTGCGAAATATTTTTCACATACGAAATAGCAAACGAGCATACTAAAACTTAAAAAATCATAAAACGCTTTCTACACTCATACAATAGAATTTTCTCCTGTGTCTTGGGTGCCATGGACACACACAAAGACGATTACACAAGCACCCAGACGTTTTTTTTTTGTTTTCGAGGGGGAAACCTCCAAAGTTACCCGACGTCGTGGGAGCGACGCAGGGTTATGTGGGATTTTTACCGCACTAAAACCCCCCCGGTGGCCGTCCTCGGCGCTGAAAAGGAGGACTCCGGGATCTCGAAACGACTTCAACCGGAATCCTCCGTGCGCGCTGCCCCATCGGGCTCCTCCCAGATGGGTGGCTGGTCCCACCGCTCCGTCTAGTCTTTACGACGGTATGCGACCACACATACCGCCGTCCTTCCCGGGATTGCCTGACCGAACGGTTCGAGCTCCCACTCTAGCCGTCTGCAATCCCGGAAGCCCCTTTTATTCGCCTCTTACGACAGGCAGGGGATACCGTAGCCCTATTCTGACCCCGAGGCTACAGAGAACAAGAATCTAAACTCATCATTCAGATACCTTTCTGGCCGGGAATCGAACCCGGGACCCACTGCGCGTCAGCCCGGTATAGTAACCACTCGGCCACGCGGGTCGTCAATGCACATAATTATGTAAGAAAATTCTCATGTAACCAAGTATTTTATCTGAAGTCTGTCACATAAATGCGTACCTATTGTTAAAGACTTGGATGGTGAAATAAGTATCCCAGTAGAACATTCCTGTTTGAACCGTATACATTCTACCACCTTGCAGAACTATGATAACGAATGAACTCTTATGTCATAACTGGTAACTTTCAAGTAATGTCCAAAATATGATTGACGCCTTTTCACTTTTCTAAATTCAAAACTGACTAACTTTTAGACTCGTATTTTATCTCCTAGGCATGATTTCTAAAACTCATTTCGTTTAACGCCCACTTTAATCTTTTGAAAAAATATTTTCTTTTGTCTCCCAAAGGTCCCTGACCCGCGAGACCCACGAAATTAAAGTGGCCTCGCAAATTTAATTCCACTGAACTAATTAATGTTGCTAAACAGTCCAAATGCGGACGGAATTCGGTCTATGCGACGCAGCGACTTTCTTTTATAACATACATGTCGGCGCGACACCGCGTATTTATGAAAAACACGTCGCCGATAATAATTATTTTAGTTAGTTTAAAGATCGAAAATTGTTTGTTTATTGAATTACCAACATTTAATGATTTTTAGAATTGTAATTTAGTTTACCCTCCATAAATTTGTTATTGTCACACCACCAAACATTGTTATAAAAAGGCGAGAGAACGCCGGTAAAAAAGATTTCTTGTTTAATCGTCGAAGCGATCGGACCTCGTCAATTGTGAATAAATCGAAGAAGTTTACGCTTGTGTTTTACTTGAAATATTCAAGAATGAATAATAATGAAGACCTCGACCATCCTGACCGTCACTCGTCACGCCTCACTCCGTTATACATATTATAAGACAGATGGGATTAAGCTTTAATTAAACCTTGCATGTCCCGCCACTTTATCAACATATGAACAAGCTAAATTTTTCCCGCGTCTCCTTTCACTTAAATTACGTTTGTTCTTCATATATGTGTTCAGGATGTGAACTATCTGTATACCAAATTTCATCCAAATTCGATAAGTAGGAGAGGAAAGTACAAACATCCGTCCATCGTCACAAATTTTCGCCGTTAAAATTATTGTCATCAACCCATTACTGTTTCACTGCTAGGCTCGGGTCTTCTCTTAGAATGAGAGAGTTTTAGGCCATAGACTACCGCGCTGGTCAAGTGCAAATTGGTAGCTTACACACACCTTTGTGACCTTTTTTTAGAGTACTCCCAGGCGTGTAGGTTTCGTCACGATATTTTCCTTCATCGTAGAGCAGTGATATAAAAAAAATATTAAAAATATCCGTGGTGCATACATGAGATTTGAACCTCGAGTCCCCCGATCAAGAGGGCAAGTTTCAACCTTTAGGCTATCATTGCTCTGTTAAAATTATTAGCAAGAGATTAAGTTAATAGTCCTCGGGCGCATTCGAAAGTTATATAACTCTTCCGTATACATGAGGGCTGTGCAGTCGCTAAATAGGAGTGATAGCTTAGCAGCATATATCTTGCCCTTTCAATAGCTTGAAAATATATATAAATATGGGCTGAACATTTAAAACTCGCGTTTAGGCAGATGGGCTACCTCATGGAAAATAGACACAGATGCATGCAATACCAGAGGAGTCTACAATGTATTGCCGGTTTAAAATAAGGGATTTTTTCCACCTTACTTCTTGAGTATCAGTTTAATTACGGTTCACTAGGGCAGCACTACGGCTCCGGTAATACCTCAGCAGAAAGTTCATTTCACATCGATCAAGTCGAACTTTGAATAACCGCCACGGGTCTAGTTGATGAGGAACCTCATCCTTCTGCTAGTAGGTGAGTAGAGTAGTGGTAACCACTATAATAAACTCGATTCGAGAAACAATTCGAGAAATACACACGTGAGGAAAGTCATAAACGACTATTTCTTCTTAACCTTTTTCCATAAAATAGCATTACAACAGCAATATACTCCATTAAACTGTAACCTAAAGCGATACCCAAAATATATCCAAAGCTACATTTAACAGTTGTAAGACATAAAAAGGGTTACAGAAAGTATTAACAAAATTCGCCTTCAAGTTAGCAACGAGCACTGAAGTCTCGTCACATAATTAGATGATCGTAACAAGCGGCTTTGTCTCAGACCTAGCGCAGTGTGTCATAAAGGATAATACCCAATATAAGTGTAAGACATGAATATAATAAAAGTTAATGGCCGCTCTAATTAAGCAATTAGAGACTAAGACCAGTGTCGACGTCTTCATATAAACAGTCTTTACTGTGTACAGTGCAGTAACTTGAGGGCCACTAGAGTCGTTTGCTAGAAGCGATGGCGTGAGCGAGTTATTTACAATTTGCAGCAAAAGCCTTATAAAATCGGACACGTACATTTGTCTTTTTCTATAAGATTGGAGAAGTAAGGCAGCATAAAGTCCGTCTGATGGTTAGTGACAATACCGCCCATGGACAGCGAATAATGAAGTGAATACACCTGTAGTATATTTTGATTTTAAAATAAATAGAAACAATCAGATCTGAAATGTAAAAAAAATATCTTTGTTTTGTGAAAGCCTACGGGGGCACTTACAGTTTGTCAGTTACAGTATGTTTTCTTATATTTGCAACAGATCAATTCTATATTCCTTATAAGCCTGCTGAATGGAACAGAATTTACACAAACAATGTTTTTAATATAGTCTCTTCCTTTGAAAGCAACACAAGTATAAAGTTACTGTTTACAGATTAACTTTTTACGCATTGTGAACTCGAATAGATGATCTAATCTATAGTAATCACAAGGTGTAATGTCCATCAAAAGTAACAGAAAATCAGTTTTTAAAATAGTAAATGCTAGATGAAACTATTTATCAAATATTTATAACGGACATAGGAGGACAAAACTTAAAATTTATAGAAATACCATTGCAGCTAGAAGCAAAATAAGCTAAGTTTATGATTTTCAGCTTCGAATTAGTCAACAAGAGAGCTGTCGGCTGTAAAGGGATTAGACAGACTTGAAACGTCGAGAGACATAAAGCGATAACTCCAGAAGCCTTTGTTCTAAAAGGATGAAGCATAAGACGGAACGACTGTGTGACAGTATAAATAGACTAACAGTAAAACACTATGATTTTAGACTAGTATTATCGCGGAATTGATACATTATAATACTTAACGGGTACTCACGATATGCACCACCAATTCGCACTTGGCCAGCGCGGTGGACTATGGCCTAAGCCCTCTCATTCCGAGAGAAGACCCCGCAGTGGGACAGTAATGGGTTGACGACGACTCACGATATAAACCGCATATCGTGAGTCGTCGTCAACCCATTACTGTCCCACTGCGGGGTCTTCTCTCGGAATGAGAGAGCTTAGGCCATAGTCCACCGCGCTGGCCAAGTGCGAATTGGTGGACTTCACACACCTCCGAGAACTTTTTTTTTTTAAAGAACTCTCGGGTGTGTAGGTTTCCTCACGATGTTTTCCTTCACCGAAAAGCAGTGATAATTAAAGTATAATACGCACATAAATCAGTGGTGCGTGCCTGGGTTTGAACCTCGGACCTCCCGATCGAGAGGGCAAGTTTTAACCATTAGGCTATCATATCGTGAGTACCCGTTAAGTATTATAAAGTAAAACACTACTTACTTATTGCTTTGTATGCTTCAGTTATTACTTTTGAGTTCATGCTTTGAGTTTGAGTGCATGTACTTGAGTTTTTAAAGGTGGTAGAACCAGTGTAGTTCGACCGAGGAAGTACCACCGCCACACCTATTCCTAGCGTGAAGCATTTCTTGCGTTTCGATAGAAGGGTGTTGTTGCCGGCACACTTTCACATGAGGCGACTATCATAATCCTCAGCGGTAGCAACGCGTCTGTCTTCGGATGGAACCCATGTTCTGTATGTAATTGATTACAGATCATGGGCGGCAGTGACCACTTACCATCAGGTGGACTGCATGCTCGTTTGCTACTTAAGTCAGATAAAAAAATGCTTTTAACGCGTAGTTAAAAGCATGAACTCAACACGTTAGTTGAATTAATAATTTATCTTAAAATACAAATGGCTATAATGACCTAATAGTGAATGAAGCTGATCTTACTATTAGCAATTGTAAAAAGCAAGATAGATTTTTTAGTAATTTTAAGACGTATATCAAACTCCTTCGTAGATTCGGTAGTCAGTTGTTTATTATATCAAAAAAACTATAAAAACTTGGAGTACATTTTTTAGTAACTTGCCGCGGACTGATGACTATGAAACTTTGCTCGGTTTTAATTGACGTAGAGAAGGGGTACGGAATGTTATTTTTTTTTTCAAATAATGCATATAATACACATAAAAAAATTTTAAACAAAAAATACAACCGACTTCCATGCCACATAAAAGTAAAAAAATAATTCAATTACATGTTGGTTTTTAAGCAAACACAGTACTTAGTACATAGTCCCGAAGTCGGCGCTCACCATATTTCGCTGGATCACGACGAAACTATATGTGTCTTATATGAGCGCCGACTTATAATATGAAACAATACATTTGCATCCTGCAAATGTGCCTGCAAGAGACTAATGACATACCTTTCGTCACTCTGCTATCTCAGACTCATTGCATTGTGACGTATTTTAATACGTCATTGAGGATTTTTGGAGAATATAGTCCAAGTATATTTTACTAAAACATTTTTTGAGCAGTGATAGACTGGTTTATATTCGCCCTCTCAATCGATGGTCCGGGCTTCGAAAGAAGTTAACTAGCTGAAGTAGTCCCGTGGGAATAAGATATTTTTCCACAGTAAAAAGTAGCTTATATTAGTGTCAGCTAACAGCCTACCAAATTTTATGAAAATCGCTCCAGCCGTTTAGACGCTAAGAAGTTACAAACATACACACTCACAAACTTTTGCCTTTATAATATTATAGTATAATATAGTATTATAGTATAAACTTGTCCTCTCGATCGGGAGGTCTGAGGTTCAAACCCAGGCACCACTGATTTATGTGCGTATTATAAATTAAATATCACTGCTTTTCGGTGAAGGAAAACATCGTGAGGAAACCTACACACCCGAGAGTTCTTAAAAAAAAAAAGTTCTCGGAGGTGTGTGAAGTCCGCCAATTCTCACTTGGCCAGCGCGGTGGACTATGGCCTAAACTCTCTCATTCTGAGAGAAGACCCGTGCCCAGCAGTGGGACAATAATGGGTTGAGGAGACGAGTATAATATGATTATCGCTAAGAAAGAACTCTTAAAGAAAGTTCTCAAAAGCGTGTAAAGGTGACAAATACGCAATGACCAGCGCGGTGGACTATAGCCAAAACATCTATCAATTAAAGTGGACACCCTTACCCAGCAGTGGACAGTAGGTTAACGATATGTTAAATAGAAACTGAATCTTACCTACCATACTTACCCTCATTCCAGTGTGCGGTAACCTCGACGCAAACTATCTGAACGCGCGCAGCATCCTAAAGATCTTCCGTACAAAAGATAAAAACCGGTCAAGTTCGAGTTGGATTCACGCACGAAGGGTTCCATATATATCTATAAGGATAGATATATAAGATAGAGGTATAAAGATCAATAAAAACGGCGAAATAACCACATTTCTTGTATAAGTAATGCTTTTTAGACAACACGCAGAACTTGGTAACAAGCTTTCGCGTATTTTAACGAGCAAACAGAACACGGTTATTGTATGAGTGCCCACTTAAATATTTATTTTATTTATTTATTACATATTTATTTTATGCTGTTTTTTATTGTAAATAGCAACAGCGGCAACAGGAATACATCATGTGTGAAAATGTTAACCGTCTATTTATCACGATTCATGAGATACACCCTGGTGACAGATAGACAGTCAGTCGGATAGCGGAATCTTAGTAACAGTTCCGTTTTTGATGACCGGCGTGGCGGAGCGGTTACCATACCGGTCTGACACGCAATGTGTCCTGGGTTTGATTCCTGGTCAGACAGCTGAATGATGAGATTAGATTCATGTTCTGGGTCTGTGTGTTTGTGTATTCGTCTTGTGTGTGGTCATAGTACCTTTTATTTTTTAGTTTCGAGGGGGAAACTTTCAAAAAGTACCTAGCGTCGTGGGAGCGACGCGGGTTATGTGGGATTCTTACCGCACTAAAACCCCCCCTGTGGCCGACCGCGACCGTCCTTCCCGGGGTCGCTTGGCCTATTCTGGTCCCGGAACTACAGAGACAGTGGTCATAGTACCCACGACTCAGGAAAAAATCCTAGTATGGGGCTATGAGTGTAGAAAGCGTATTTCGGTTTTTACCGTTTGGTACGGAACCCTAAAAATGGAGCGCTTAAGTGAGGATAAAAATATTAAAATAAGTGGCAGCGAAGCGTTATCTTAAAATATGAAGGTCGGGCATATTCTGGCAGATTTACCGTTAGTTTAGATATTACGATTCTACGGATACCGGATGTAAGATATTATAGGCATCTTGCTCCAGGGAACGATTTTGAGTAGAGCCTGACTTATTTTACCTAATCAATAATTCACTCTCATAATATTTAGACTTAAGAGAAATGGGTGGTTAAACCCTCTATAGTTTCAGTCGGCTGGCATCACCACCTATTTCCACGTTTACTAAGGAATTTATATTTAAATAAAATTGAGTACAAAAATACTAATCGGACTGACAGCCTATTCGACTTGCCATTTCGGTTATTTCGAAATACTAAACAATATCCTTGGACGGTGGTGGTCACTAACCATCAGATGAGATACATGTTCGTTTGGAAAATTTCATGAAAAAACATCTTATATATCATCTGTATAATGTAAGTGTTTCTTTTATTATACTTGAACGGGAAACCGGGAATATCATTTAATTATTCCACGGTCTGCAGCAACTCATTAGAAACTCATTGGGAATACCGATGTCGATTTCGAATTGTATAAATGAATTGGAATTTAAATTTAATAAAACGACTGAATTAATTATTAACGACCTGCGCAGTGGAGTGGCTATCATACCGGTCTTACGCGCGATGGGTTCCGGGTTCGGTCTCGGGCCAGACAAGTAAACAAATAATTGATTTAAATTCGTGTTCTGGGTCTACATGTTCGTTTATTTGTCTTTGTATGTGTTAATGTACATCTACAAAAAAAATCTCGTCTGAAGAAAAAGAAGAAGCGTAAGAAAAAAATATGCAGACCCTTATCTATACTAATCTATACTAATATTATAAAGCTGAAGAGTTTGTTTGTTTGTTTGTTTGAACGCGCTAATCTCAGCAACTACTGGTTCGAATTAAAAAGTTTTTTTAAGTTTAATAGACCATTCATCGAGGAAGGCTTTAGGCTATATATGTATATATATTTTTAAACGCGAGTGAAACTGCGGGAACTGCTAGTTAAATAATATTTGACGTCTTGCTAATGTTTGACGCTTATCATTTACATTCGCAGTTCTTACGAATGAACTACTGCAGTATAGATTGATTACAATCAATTATTTATTGAATTCTAGATTTGGCTTCTTCATTGCCTTCTGCGTAATTTTTATACATTTGCGTAATATTACGCAGCAGTAATACTCGTACGAGCAGTTTAGCTTTCGAATATTCAGTAAAAACAACACTGTCGTTATGACTATAGCCACATAGTACAGCTAAATAGCAATAAATTAAGCAATTAAATTCGCGAGACTCCTTGCATCAAATCGTAGCTTTAATGATTAATGAGACGCTCCGCCGAAACGCAACTGTCTGCAATGGGGCTGCTAATGACAATGATTGATCGTGATGATCATGAATGCACCAGTTGGAGCGAATTTAATGGAATGTTGCTCAAACTACGCTGAAATTATAAGAATTTAAGATTGTGATTTAGTTCTGCTAGGGTTCCGTGAACCTAAAAAGATATACCATTTTTAAAATTAACCTAATTAGCTTTTAAATCAAATGAGCCCGTTGTTTCGTAACCGTTGTTTAAAATCAAATTAGCTTAATTCAATCGAATGATTTTAAACTTGCTGTCGGGGTTGGATTCTTCAACCAATAACAGAGCATTATTTACAATGTTCATACGGTCCGTCCAATCGGAGGGTAATATCCCTCACCATGCTCCGGTAAAGCAGTATGGCGGCGTAAGCGTTGTTGAAGCGACCGCTGCTAACAGGCTCGAACAAAATTCGTAAATGTGGAACTTAATACTTTTAATTTTCGTGTGTATTGTGAAGATATAAACTATTTGTGTACTCTAAGCGTGTGGACTAAACCGCAACCTTCAATTCGTCGCTGGTGTGTGTGCACGTGTTGTGTGGACCGCGTGGAGCCTTGCCAGGATCCTGGAAGAAAGAGGAGCCGTGGGCGGACCGTACGTGGCTAATCGTAAGTAGAATCCGTGTTCCGACTGCAAGTTAGGTAGCCCCAAAATGATGTCGAACTGCCTATGACCTCCCGAGGTCTCGTTTGACCGTCTTTTAATTCCCCGGGACTTACGGGAAGGCGGTTCTCGCACACCTGTTAAGCAGAAAAGATCCAACAGCTTTTTTACTTTCGAGCAAACGCAGTTCAAAAATTGACCGAAAATAAAAAACCTTAATGTTAGCTACATTACTTTTTGAAAATCTCCAGTTTAATAAGACATAAAATGTACATTTTAAAAAGTAGTATCTTTTGTGCATATATAACACTTCATTAGTAGATCATGGATATGTTTATAAATTGATTTCACAAAATATGTAGTTTCATCTTTTACCAAAAACTTACTTATTGCACCTAACCTATTCTTCTATTTACCACTTACTCTAACTCCATACCTTTAGGTTATCTGGAAGAAATCGCTGTTTAGCGATAAGACCGCCTTTTGTATTATTTTTATCTTGTATGTTTTTTGTTATCTATACTTTCTGGGTACAATAAAGAGTATTATTATTATTATTATTATGTAGACTGGATCTTTCCTGCTTAACAGGGTCCTATTAGTCGTGCGTTGCTAGTCTCAAAGACTTAGTTTATGTATGAAATGGAATTAAACCGGCAATCATACCCTGCCAGCGAAACCCTGAAACTGTTCTTAGAAACTTCCGTTTCTATCTACAATATAAATATTTTTTACGATCTTGGTAATAATATACCTTGGTATATTGCAAGGTGATGGTTGGAGGATGTAGATCATGTGTCGTCAACCCATTATTGTCCCACTGCTGGGCACGGGTCTTCTATCATGAGAGAGTATTAGGCCATAGTCCACCGCGCTGGCCAAGTGCGAATTGGTGAACTTCACACACCTCCGACAACTTTTTTTTTAAAGAACTCTCGAGTGTGTAGGTTTCGTCACGATGTTTTCGTTCACCGAATCATTCGAGATCATGGCTCACTTTCATGTTAGGCTACCATCTTAGTCCTCAGGACTAGCAACGCATGTGGTATTGACTCCAGATAGAATATGTTCTGTACGAAATACTTACAGATGTCTATGGGGAGGGCAATAAACTCACCCCATACCTTCAGATGGACTTCATACTCATTTTGGACTTCAATCCATAAAACGGATGTAGACAAGTAATTTTATAACTATAAAAAATTAAGTTCACTAACCACCAACCCCCGTTGCGGTGCGGTCACTATACCGATCTGCAACGCAGTGGGTTCTGGGTTCATCCTACGGTCAGACTGATTTGTGAATGATGAATTTTGAATTCTGTTCTGGTCTGGGTATTTGTTGTTTTTTTGCCTATGTGTGTATATGGTAACCACGATTCAGGAGAAAATTCTTATGTGATTTTTACGATCATATAACTAAAGACTTATAAATAGAAAAACCTGCACCTACGGACAGACTTTACTGAGATTTCTGCACAAACTTCCCTTCAATCAACAAGTCTTTCAACAAGAAAACAATATCAAAGTCTAGGTAATTTATACGTGTTATAAACAATCTATGGCAGGCTGCCAGACAGCCGGGAACAACTGGGAGCAACCTGAAAGTTGCGGTCATAGTTATGCCTGTTCCGATAAGTAAGAAAGTAGAGTAGTAGAAATGTGTGTTCCAATCTGGTTACTGTTACTTGTTCTCATGTTAGCAGTAATGGAAATTTCGATACTGAAACCTTTTGAGAACATAATATGTCAATACATAACTATATGTCTTTTTACATCTATCATATTGTTGTGAATACTAGCACGAGTCAAAAAAGGAAATTTTACAGGGGTGCCAAGCAAAAATTAAGTAATGCTTTTTGTAATTAATTTTGATAATGGATTTCTTTTGTCCTATGTTCTGAATTTTTAAATAAATTTGTATTAAGAAATTATCCTTTCCTTGTCATTTTTAATTTCATAGCACTTGGCAGATAGTATTTTAGTTGTCGTTTGAAAATTATGACTTCTTTACTTCTTCTATTTCCTTTCATCAACAAAATGTAAATGAGCTTGTTTAAATTTATTCCCTTCAACAAGTATCGGAACAAGAACAATATCTGAACTTACACGTGTTCCAAACAATCTTTGGCGGGCTGCCAGCCAGCGGGAACAAGTCGCAACAACCTGCCGAGCATGGTTACTGTTACTTGTTCTAATGTTTGAGAAGTAATGAAAACTTCGATACCGAAACCTTAATGTAGCACCTGTATGTGTTTTATACCCAAAGCAAAAAGAAGGATGTTATTAGTTTAACTGCTATGTATGTAGAACTGTAAAAACAATATGGCAGAAAAAAGATATACAAACAAAGAAAAATGACAAGCCCACTGAGTTTCTTGCCGGATCTTTTCAGTTGAGGTCGTGTTCCGATCCGGCGGTACTGTAAAAAATATATATAATTAAGTAACACTGAAAATTAGTGTCCGTGGTTCGCTGCGGTGAGGCTGAGTGTGGACCCTCTTGTAAAATTTGACTGCAGTAATGGTCAAATTTAAAATTAATGTATGCTGTTAATCAGTATGTTTCACTATGTTGATTAAGTTTCTCTCATTAGCTGTTGTAGAAACGTAGCTTCTAAAGGGTAGAAACGATTAGGATGCGGTCTTTTAGTTAGCTGGTTCCTAAATTTACTATCACGAATCAAAAATGCTAATTTTGCAGGAAAGCCAAATAAAAATTAAATAATGCTGTTTTTTACGATGTATGGTCTCCGAATATTATCTTAGATTTTCAGAACTTTTTAACTGTTTATTGTATTAATCATAATTAATATATTCATATGTTTATTTAAATCAATCTTATTTTAATCATAGAAATAAATAGTTTTTGCCCGCAGCTCGGCCTGCTTCGGACATTCACTACGATAAATGAAATTCTATGTCTTTATCTAGGTAAACTATCTGTATGTGATATTTTAGACAAATTGAATCTGTATGTTTTAAGTTAAAATGTATCAAACATATATGCTCATGAAATTTCGAATTGAAAATATCAATGACATGTAGTTTTTAAAAAACTCATTGCATTATTTATTTTCGAATATTTTTATAAAAACTGTGGATTTAAGGCCAGACATAATAATATAAGTTTTATGAGAAGCTTAGGTACAGACGTAGTCGTATTTATAAACATTTCGTATTTTTGTACCTAATACATATTATTTTTCTAACATTAATAATTAATGAAAATAGAATTAGAGAGTAACGCTTTGAAGAACACGATCTTCTAAAAGTTATAAAAATATAGGATCAAAAGGAGACCCATTTTTCAAATATTCCTTTATACCATTCTAAATTTGTCATTTTTAATCTGAAAATATTTCCAAAGCGAAGCCTGAGTATGGCCGATCCCAGGAGAAATTGCGAGCCCTGGCAATAGATGGTGGATTGCTAGTAGAGCGACTTTGAATTATGTTGTATAAGAATTCTCCTGAAATTTAAAATTTTCGCTGTAAGCGAACTATTTACAGCATTTTATACAAAAATGAATGAATATAGGAAACATAATGGCCTTATAATGGTACCCTGCAATATACCTCGTTACAATGTTATATTATACAGTTTTAACTTTAAATAATACAAGCTGAGTTAGTAAATATGTTGTACATTTACAAACTCATTTGTACAATCGCTAATCAAAACATAACTCAATATATGTAAATAATAAATCATGTCATAAGACATATTGATATCTGAACGGCAAGCAAGCTTGCAGCTGTTAGGAGGCTGTTGCCACTTATGAACATCTGTTACCAATTTCGTATCACACAATAGGACTTCTAGATAAACTTTATCACAGATGCGTTATAAATTGCTGTCATAGAGATAATTATATTTATGAAAACAGATGTCGTCAACCCATTATTATCCCACTGCTGGGCACGGGTCATCTCTCGGAATGAGAGAGTTATGGGCCATAGTCCACCGCGCTGGCCAAATGCGGATTGGTTTACTTCACACACCTCCGATAACTTTTTTTTAAGAATTCTCGATGTTTTCCTTTACCGAAAAGCAGTGATAATTAATTTCTAATACGTACATAATTTTAAAAAAATCAGTGGTGCGTGCCTGGGTTTGAACCTCGGACCTCCCCGTTGAGAGGGCAAGTTTCAACCATTAGGCTATCACTGCTCTCGAAAACAAATGCATGATCTTAAACACAACAGTGAAATAACTTGTGACCCTTATTAACTATTAATTCATTTCACTAATCGAAAACCAATAGTTAACTACCCCAATAAATATGTAGTTAACTAATTTAAATTTCAATGAGGCTGCTCCTATTAACGTTACTAATCGTGCATATTAATATGACAACGTAACAACGGCATTTGAATTGTGAATTACAATAGGAGTAATGTCACGTGTATTTAAACATAGCAGTATAAATTGAGACTATTTCGAAATGGAGTTCAAATGTTAGGATTAGCCAGCTTTAGCTAAAAGCGAATTTAATTCATATCTTTGCTTAGTGCTTCAACATCATTTGTGACTGAATAATATTAATCGTATTGCAGTTGAAGGATTACAATGGAAATTTGAAATACTTAGCTAAATAATATGTGTGGAATTGAAAGCAGTGTATTATTTTTTTTATGTTCTGCTAATGCGTTTGTAGGTTAATGACTACGTGGCAGTGTCAAAGTTAGGAAAGTCCGACAACTAATATTAAATTGCTAAACAGACAGACAGAAGATGCGAAAATCAATCAGCACTCTTAAACTTATATAATTCGCTAAAATCATACCGAGGAATTACATGACTGCCTATAGTGATGATATATTTTTAAGTACCAGTAAAATGACAATATTAATTAAATTAATCGGCACAGTTATTATGTATGATAAGAATTATACTACTATACAATCGTCAAGTTAGAGATTTAAAGTAACTTTGTAGATATTCTTAAAAAGACAAGATAGCTAGCAAACGAGCTATTTCAATTTGAAGCAAAATATCATCCATATAAATTTTGAAATGCCATTTCACATGGATGAAAACGTAATAATATGTAAATCTCTTTGAGGTCACAGTTTCGGGCGTGGGTCAGCGTATTATCTTACTTATGCAGAATGTATACTTTATGTTCATGTTTCAGATAAAACGATTAAACTAAAACTCGATGCGAAATGTGAAGAACGCCGTGTAAAACAGTAAATTTTCTAAGAACTTAGATGTCAAAGGGAATAGTGATTTTCTTAATTATGTCTACATGTTTTAAAGATAGTAACGAGAGTGATGTATGCGTGAATGAGATATTAGTGAAGCAAGATATTAGTGAGCTGTCTTTTTTTTTGTTTTCGAGGGGGAAACCTTCAAAAGGAACCCGACGAGGTGGGAGCGACGCAGGGTTATGTGGTATTTTTACCGCACTAAAACCCCCCCGGTGGCCGTCCTCGGCGCTGAAAAGGAGGACTCCGGGATCTCGAAACGACTTCAACCGGAATCCTCCGAGCGCGTTGCCCCATCGGGCTCCTCCCAGATGGGCGGCTGGGCCCACCGCTCCGTCTAGTCTTTACGACGGTATGCGACCACACATACCGCCATCCTTCGCGGGATTGCCTGACCGAACGGTTCGAGCTCCCACTCTAGCCGTCTGCAACCCCGGAAGCCCCTTTTAATCGCCTCTTACGACAGGCAGAGGATGCCGTAGCCCTATTCTGATCCCGGAACTACAGGGCGTAAGGAGCTGATGGAGTGATGTAATGATATGATGAGGACAGCTTTAGATTTAGGCCGGCCACACAGTGAACGTTTTTAAAGTTTATTAAACATGACAGAGTAAAATTTAATAAATAGGTATAGTGACAAACTTCATTGTACTTTTATGAGCGCACAATTTATAACTTTATGAATGAAACCAAACATCCAATTTTAGTTCGGGCACAATACAATTTAGAAGGAAGCGCAGTACACAGAATTTGATTCCAAACTTATAGTGGAGGTACCTATAAGTTCTAGAAGACTTTATTCTTTCGCTGGCATAAATGAGTTTTCTTCGTGTGTAATCGCCCTAACCGTAATAAATCGGGGAAGCTATGAATAGCGTGAATTTAATAAAATATTTCTTTACTTTTGCTCCCTCGTAATTTTATAGAAAATGTAGTGACTACTTAATTTAAAATTAAAAGTACATAGGTATATATTACACAGAATGGTCATATTTTGTCAGTTTTAAAATAATCTTTATTAAAATTGTATGTTATATTTAGAATTGCCTCGTCTACTTAGTAATTTTTTTTATAAGATTGAAGTAGCAGACGGGCATGCAGTCCACCTGCAGGTAAGTCGTCACTGCCGCTCATGGACATCTGTAAGCATCTTTTCAAACAGGATATGCTCGTCATGACAATCGTTTGCTATTTCAGTTTCATAAAACAGGCGCGGTGGCTATTAATAACACCTGTTAAAGAAAGCCTTTGTGTAGCAGTGAATCTCAAAGACCAATGAATGGGTCTCTAGTTTGCTAGTTTGCTAGTTTTTTACATATAGAAGATGGGTTCCATCTGAAGTCAATCATAGATGTGTTGCTTCTCCCGAAGATTAGAATGGTCGCCTCATATGTAAGTGTGCCGGCAACCACACCCTTCTGTCAAAACGCAAAAAACTATGGTACTTCCCCTGTCGGACTACAGTGGTTCTACCACCTTCAAAATCCTCCAAGAACCTTCAAAGTTCAATCGGATAAAAACATCAAAAGTTACCGCACTTTAAAAATGCAAATTTTGAAAAACGGGTGTAACCGGAGGCACCAGTAGTGATAAAAATCCCAATATTCCTTAACCTTCGTCCCGGTTCTCTACATTCGTTTATTCAGTACTTCATTAAACAAACTTCACGATAGCATTTATCTTCTGTCTTAATTCCGAGCGATAAAATAAGGAATCGAGTGAGGATTCGCAAACGCATTCGTAGCAATTAAGCTCTTATTACATACGCAATAAAACCTATAATTGTGTAACGTCATGTTAAACGCATAGGATAATAAAAAGAGAACTTGAGTTCGCTTGTGTAGTTTGCGATTCAGTTTATTAGTACTTCAAGTAACAGTCAAATTTAAACTTTTATTGGCGAGAATAACCTTTATTAGCGTTTATTTTGTGTAACTGTAAACTGAAAAAATGTTTCTCTGAAACTAACCTTCGAAATTATTCATTTCATCGCAAGTGTTCAATAACAACTTGTCTCTTATTGTAAGTTTAGTACAAACGAAAATAAGAGGAGACGCTGGACCCTGAAACACAGTTTCGACTATCTTAGAGGCTTCAAATGACTGAAATGTACTTACTTTTTTTGTATCAATAAAGTTATTATTATTAAAAAAAAAAGTTATTATATTTTTCTCTAAATACTGAAATATTTCTCTCTCTCTCTTCAGTCGTGCCTCATTACTGAGGATAGTGATTTTGATGCGAAGCCTTTTCAATTTGCTGTCCCCACTTATTGCGAACCGCAGCTTGGTGGAGTGCCGTGGTGACAGGTATTTCCAGGTGTTTAGATACCTGATCCGTCCATCTCCTGGGACTGCGGCCTCGAGGCCTCTCGCCGTCAATTTTGCCGTTACCATCAGTTTCTCCATATGGTCGGGAGGTCTTCTGGCAATTTGCCCAAAATATTTGATGATTCGGTGCAGACAAATGCTGGAGAGCCTTGGAGAATCCAAGATCTTAAGATCCTTGAGGATCGACACATTGGTCCGGCGTGCAGTCCAGGGTATTCTCAGCAAGCGACGCCAGCACCACATTTCTAACGCGTCCACTCTTTTTCTGTCTGTGGATTTTAAGATCCATGATTCCGCGCCATATAGAAATATGGAAGAGACGTCTGATCGAACTAACGTCAGTTACCGTACAACCGTTAATCGTACAAAAGTCCATGGACTTTTGTACGGTTGGATATGTTTCTTTTGTTTCTGGTTTCTAGATTCACGTAAAGTCTCTAGTTCGAATCTCGACCGGTCTGATATGTAAGTCAAGAAGTTCGACTTTCGTTATATTCTTGCTCTGGAGATTTATGTACACGTCTTTGTATGTACCTATATATGTATATATTAGGGATTGCAATCCGGAAAACCGGATCCAGTAATCCGACGGATCCGGCACCGATTTACACATACTGGATCCGGTACAAATTCACTGGATTCGCCCACCGGATCCGGTGAAGTGAATGAATAAACGCACCTAGTAAAATACATTCGAAAAAGAGGATATAAAAACAAAAAATATTTTGCCAATGATCCAATAACGCCACCCTACGCATCTTTCATGTTTCTTCAAACATTTCGAAAGAGGGTAGTCGTTCCGCCAAGTTATCTTCGAATTCCCATAACAATAAATACCCTTAATATCGATATCGTTTTATTTCTTTTTGGATCATGAAATAAATGTGATATTCAAATATCAGATATTTCCTGGGCTCAAAGATATGCAATTGCAATAGTTAATGTGAAATGTGTCTCAATCTTCAAATATAAGTATAATTAATTGCTAACAACATTAAATTCGACTGCAACATTCTACTTAAAAATTAATGGCAATAAAAACAAATTCAAATAAAAGCTTATGATCTGTCTTAATCTTAAATAACGTAATAAAATATAACACTCCAATAATCATAATAAAACGCATTTCGGTGTAACATTGGAATATGAAAAAGCATTTGAATTAAATTCAATTATGAATAATCCTGAGGCCTCCCTTCCACGTGGCCGGACGCGCAATAAAAGCTATTTAATTAAATTACCAGTCAGAACTTTAGAATTTAGGCAATTCTGCCCCGAGGCTGTAGCAGAGCTGAATGTTCAAACGTAAAATATAACACTTTTACTGTGGGATCGTACTTTTAGCAAATAACGGATATAAAATATTAACTTACTAGCAGTACGGTTTCACCCGCGTTTTAAAATATCTAATTTGTGGATGATCTAGTGAATGGAGAGTTTCTGTGTGGGGATGGAGTTAAGGCTATTGCTTACAAGGCTTCTTAAAATGATACATGTATCATTTGATAGCGTGATTTAGAACTTGCAAATGAATTTACTTACGCCATCTATTAACAATGTCTGAAACTTCTAAATATCTAGCAACTAACAAAACTCCGATATTCTCATGGGAATGATAGAGTCCTCCTTCGTCCTCCTATCTCCCAACATATAAACCATATCATATAATAGCTATGTGGCGACGTGAAATAGGAACAAACAAACACACTTTCACGTTTATAATACTAGTATGGAAGTATGGATTATTATTTTTTACAGATGGTAGAACCAGTGTAGTTCGACCGGAGAAGTACCGCCGCAACACCTATTTCCAGCGTGAAACATTCCTTACGTTTCGATGGAAGGGTGTGGTTGCTGGCACACATTTATATGAGGCGACCATCATAGTCCTCGGAAGTAGCAATGCATCTGTGATTGACTTCAGATGGAACCCACGTTCTGTATGAAGTTGATTACAGATGTCCATGGGCGGCAGTGACCACTTACCATCAGGTGGACTGCATGCTCGTCTGATACTTCAATCAGAAAAAAAACCTTAATGTTTTTCATAGTTTAATTCTAGCAGCACCATTATCGTTTCTATTTTTATTTGGAAATAACTAACAAGCCCACTTGATGGTAAGTGTCCACTGGTCCACTGCTGATCAGTGACATTATCAAAATCTAATCAGTAATTAGTTAAAGAGTAACAGACATCCACAAACTGTATAACATTACTATTTTTATTTTCTGTATCATTTCAATTAAAATCAAATGAAGTATGTACCCGTGTATCAATGCAATTAAAAACATTTTTTAAAATTGGAACGCTTCATTTATTCGGGAAAGTTACTTTGGTAAAAAGTGATTTTAAACTAATATTATCGCGGAATTTATACATTTTATTATATAACACTCACGATATGCCATTTTTGAATTTATTTCTGCCGATATTTCGACCCAGTTGCATGGATCGTCACAGCTATACTGATATTTAGGAAATAAGACCTTCGTCTGCGTACTAATCCGAGAAGTTTCATTCCCTTTCTCACTGGAAAGAGGCGTGAAGGTCCTCCATATTCCAGTGTGAAGGAGTTCTTACGTTCGGTGTAAGGGTGTGGTAGCACTGCGAAAACCCTTTAGCGGACTCTTCAATGTTTGAGTGAGTGTGCCGTTTTCGTACGCTTGTAGGCAGTTTCATTACTGTTCCAAATATTTCTACTGTGCCATGAGCGACAGTGGCCACTTACCATCAAGTGGACTGCAAGCTCGTTTGCTACTTCAATGTCAAAACTATATAACTCTACAGAGTAGTGATAGCCTAATGATTGAAACTTGCCCTCTCGATCGGGAGGTCCGAGGTTCAAACCCAGGTGCACACGCAAACGCACCACCGATTAATGTGCGTATTAGAAATTAAAAAAACTGCTTTTCGGTGAAGGAAAACATCGTGAGGAAACCTACACACTCGAGAGATGTTAAAAAAAAAGTTTCCGGAAGTGTGTCAAGTCCACCAATTCGCACTTGGCCAGAGCGGTAGACTATGGCCTAAACTCTCTCATTATGAGAAAAGACCTGCAGCAGTGGGCCAATAATGGATTTGATGAGATATAACTACATTTCAATGACAATATTAACATTTAAACAAAACTTACAAGTTATTTAATCGTCAGTCCGTTTCCACGAAAGCCTAGCAACGCTGTTGCTGACATAATTTGGAAGTTGTGAAAACAATTCAACATTGAAGTAGCGCTTGAAGATCGCGACGGAACTAATTAAGATGAATAAGGGCTAATTGTGACAGTACGATTATTTGTTTTATTTAAACATTATATTTGAATTATGGATATGTACTAGCGATGTTAGTGATAGCCTAATGGTTGAAACTTGCCCTCTCAATAGGGACGTCCGAGGTTCAAAGGCACTCACCACTGATATTTCTCAATTATGTGCGTATTAGAAATTAGTTTTTACTACTTTTCGGTGAAGGAAAACATTGTGAGAAAACCTTTACACCCGAGAGTTCTTTAAAAAAAACTTTTCGGAGTGTGTGTAATCTCGGGTGTGTACGTTTCCTCACGATGTTTTCCTTCACCGAAAAGCAGTGACAATTAATTTCTAATGCGCTCATAATTTTCGGAAAATCAGTGATGCGTGCCTGGGTTTGAACCTTGGACCTCCCGATCGAGAAGGCAAGTATCAACCTTTTAACCAAATTTACAGAAAAATATGAAGAAAACACTTAATAAATTGTTTTTACAAATGTTTTAACAGTACTTATTCTCAATCCCCTAAAATATTTTTATAAATGTATGAGATCTACAGTCACGCAGAACTAACATGTTTGTTATATTTATGGAATAATGTACATTATATGACTTAATAAAGCACTTCTGGAATAGTTGATGTAAGTTATACCTACAAAATCTTCGTGAAATACTCGTGATCTTCAATTTGCTTCATTATAATTTTAATTTAGTAATGTCATCGTATAATCGCAACATATTTAAATATATTGCATAAGTTGCGATAATCCTCCCGTCTGAACCGAGCCTTAGTATTAAAACAGGGCTCTCCTTAAGAACGTTTTGTTAACAATGGAGCCGAGCCGGAATGAATTGTGCATTTAGCGAGACGAGACTGGAACTCGTCGATAAGTATGTTTAATTACCTTTCGTTTGTTTAACATTATTTTGTTCTTTCTTTGAGGGTAAGCACATAGGTATTTTATTTTGTTAGAAGACAAAATTTGAAATTGGGAAAAGTACAGGTGGTAGAACCAGTGTATTTCGACCGGAGAACCACAGGATTATCACCGCCACACCTATTTATAGCGTAAAGTATTTCTTGCGTTTCGATGGAACTAAGTAAGAAACCTCTTCGATTTATTTTCACCCTCCTATGATATTTTTAATATCGTCAACCCATTATTGTCCCACTCCTGGGCACGGGTCTCGTCTCGGAATGAGAGGGTTGTAGGCCAAATTCCACCGCGCTGCGACCAAGTGCGAGTTGGTAGACTTCACACACCTCCGAGACCTTTTTTTTTCAAGAACTCTCGGGTGTGTAGGTTTCCTTACGATGTTTTCCTTCACCGAAAATTAGTGATAAATAATTTCTTATATGCAAATCAGTGGTGCTTGCGTGCCTGAGTTTGGACCTCGGACCTCCCGATTGTGAGGGCTAGTTTCAACCATTAGGCTATCACTGCTCTGAAATTGAATGAAATTTCTTTTCACGCTATACCAAGGTTTATAATTTTCTGTTACTTTTTGCTGTTACTTCTTATATTGTGTTGAGTCGGTCTTAAAAACTACCAATCTCTCTCTTACTGTGGGAGGTTACTAAGTAACAAAATGCAGAAGATAGACAAGGACGTCCTCCTGCATAACTGTTCAATAAAAATATGTTGATTTTGATTTGATTTGATAACATCATCACATATCACTGTCAAAAATACGTATTCCTGGCACAGTGTCTATTGCCTTCAATTATTAGTGACCTATTTCCAACAAAGGATGTCATTGGGCTGATGGATGGATACAATTAATCATATTAATATAAAATTTGCATTTATTCATATTCGACGATGTTACATTATGATATTACCAAACAATTTGTTTATTTCGATGAACTTAGCGTCTTTGGCCTTTGTTAAGAATTTAGAGGTCTAAAACAGCTGTTTATTTATTATACATGTACCTATTTACGTAGAAGTATACGGGAACAAACATACTCCCTACAGACATACTAGTACGCTCACCTAGGGTTACCATGCGTCCTGATTTCCTTAAACGATAAATATTTTTTTTACCTGAAGTCGTAAGGAAGGAGGGTAATGTTTTAAAGCTATAACAATAATAATAATAATAAAGTTTTTTTTGAAAGGTGTGTATGTACAACACATATTAGGATACAGAATACATTATTTTGTAGGTACAATGCATAGTAGGATATAGAACACATTATTGAACAGTTACCTAATAAAATGATTTTTTTGGAACATTGGAATCACAGGCCATAGTCCACCGCACTGGGCAAGTGTGAATTGGTGGACTTCACACACCTCCGAGAACTTTCTATTTTTTTAAAGAACTCTCGGGTGTGTAGGTTTCCTCGCGAAGTTTTCCTTCACCGAAAAGCAACTATAATTAATGTCTAATACGCACATATATCCATTAGAAGAACTTGTGGCATGGATAACAATTTCTAATTTTTGCATTTAAGAGGTTAGTTCGTTAGGATGGTCTTTATTTCATTTTTTTAATATGAAAAAAAAATTCTAACTATAAGGTAAACGAGAAACCTAGTGTAATGTAGTCAACGTCACCTATAGTTCGAGTCCCAAAGGAGTTGCCAATTCATCACCAGTTAAGAAGGTGAACTCTTTTTGGACCTTTCTTGAAGCACTCTGGCAAGCTCACTCCTAATGCTAACCCGTCTGTAGAGGACCACGGCGAGTCAAGTTGCTACGGATAGAACCTCATCCTTTGGCAAGCGTTGAAATAAAATAAGCGTGATGTAAGTACCTTTTTTTTTTGTTTTCGAGAGGAAACCTTCCAAAGGTACCCGACGCCGTGGGAGCGACGCAGGGTTATGTGGGATTTTTACCGCACTAAAACCCCCCCCCTGGTGGCCGTCCTCGGCGCTGAAAAGGAGGACTCCGGGATCTCGAAACGACTTCAACCGGAATCCTCCGAGCGCGCTGCCCCATCGGGCTCCTCCCAGATGGGCGACTGGGCCCACCGCTCCGTCTAGTCTTAACAACGGTATGCGACCACACATACCGCCGTCCTTCCCGGGATTGCCTGACCGAACGGTTCGAGCTCCCACTCTAGCCGTCTGCAACCCCGGAAGCCCCTTTTAGTCGCCTCTTACGACAGGCAGGGGATACCGTAGCCCTATTCTGACCCCGGGGCTACAGGGACGGTGATATAAGTACCTACCGGAGTTCCTCGAAACACTTAAGACTTTTGAAATAAATCACTTAAATAAAGTAATGGTTTTAACGAAGTAGGAAAGTCGTTGGCGTCAGGTGGGAAGAAATTAAACTACTGAGCACTGATAAATCTAAAAAATATATAAAAGTGACACAAATAGTGGGTAGTAAACGTAACCAAAAACTAAACTAATGAAGTATGAGGTACACGTTAAATCTCGTCAATCCATTGTTGTCTCACTGCTGGACACAGGTCTTCCCTCAGATGAGAGAGTTTAGGCCATAGTCCATCGCTGGCCAAGTGCGGATTGGTGGTCTTCACACAACTCCGAGAACTTTTTTTTAAAGAACTCTCGGGTAGGTGTAGGTTTCCTCACGATGTTTTTTTTTCACCAACACGTTACACGTTCACACGTTAAAATTGAGTTATATTTCTTAGAACAGAACCGTTCTTCATTGTAAGGGTCTTACAATGAAGAACGGTTCCGGACACTAGAGTAGGTTTGAACTCTAACCGTTCATACCTATTCTAGTGTCTGTGCTCTAGGTCTAAAAAAAATTAAAATGGTAGTGCTTATCTCTTTTTTGTATATGCTTGAAGTAGTAAATATGCAATCCCCCAAATGATAAGTAAACACTGCCGTCGTTGGAAATCTAGCCAACTTTATATTAAATATAGTGGTTCTTTATTTTTCTCGAGGGGGAAACCTACAAAACGTACTTGTCGCTGTGGGAGCGACGCAGGGTTATGTGGGGTTTTTTGCGCACTAAACCCCCCCCCCCCCCCGGTGGCCGTCCTCGGCGCTACAAAGAGGACTCCGGGATCTCCAAAGGAACGCAACCGGAATCCTCTGAGCGCGTTGCCCCATCGGGCTCATCCTGGATGGGCGGCTGGGCCCACCGCTCTGTGTGGCATTTACGATGGTGTGCGCCACACATACCACCATCATTCCCGGGATTGGGATTCATGGCTGGATGGTTCAAGCTCCCACTCTAGCCACCCGCAACAGCGGAAGCCCCTTTTAAACGACAGAGAGGGGATACCGTAGCCCTATTTTGATCCCGGAACAACAAGGGCAAAATAGTGTGGTTCTACCTGAAACCATTCACAGGTGCATTGCCACTTCTGAGAGCAAAGATTGCTTTACATATCTGATCTACCCGCATCCTAATTGATCTCTTTTACACTATTATCTATAAATTAAACCTAAGAACTGCTTAATAGTAGAAATGTTCCAGTCGGAACTTCCCGTTGGTGCTATTTTTTACTTGATTGAAGTAACAAACGAGCATACAGTCTACCTGATGGCAAGTGATCACTGCTGGTCATCTTCAACTTCAACTTCAACATCTCGAACGACTTGAACGAATCTGGTAAGCAACTTCATATAGATATTGGGTTCTATTTAAAGTCAATCACAAATGCGTTGCTACCCCCAAGAACTGAGATGGTCGCCTAATTTAAAAATGTACAACCTTACCCTTCCATCGAAACTCAAGAACTGCTTCACGCTAAAAATTAATGCGCTATAGTTACACCAGTTTTTAATAGTTACTATTAAAAAGTTATATTAAAAAGGTATATTAAAAAAAAACAGGAAATAGCACTACAGAAAATGCTACTCAACATGTGGTGTAGCACTTAAAATAGGTACAATACCCCAGACAAGTGGCAACCCTGCATACCGCTCGCCTGCTGAACAGCGGAACGCATCGAGTGGAAGATCAAAGGGCCACACCTGCCGCGGGACTGTACTAACTGGTACTACATATTTATACTTATGTATAAGAATACCGTATTTCTAAAACTTATTGAAAATCTTGCGAACATTTATGGATATGTTTATTTTTCATTTACATATTTTTTGTCAGAGCAGTATCGTACGTTTTTGAATAATTATAATTTTTTTGCTAAGTTGTTAACCCTTAACTACATAGGTGGGGTACAAACGTACCCTCACGAACACATTAACTCTGATAAACTTCATACGCCTTGTACCATTTGCTTTACTTTTGAGTATTCTCAGATGCTTGAATGTGGAAGAGCGCTATCAACTGCCTTTAAGTAATGTAATCCATTGTGGGGGTACGTTTGTACCCCACCAGTGGTAGTAAAGGAACCTATAACCAACATTACTGAATTAGATTATATTACATTGAGTCGAAAAGCAGCCATTACAATTAATTTGATGCCACATGTGTTATTGAACACAAGATCCAAAAAGTCAACAGGATTCTAAGGACGTATGCAAGGAAGTTCTAGGCAAGTTACAAACGATGGAAAAAGATATTCTAATAAACACCCTACTTAGACGTTAGGGGACAGTTTTACGCAGTCGGTAAATCTATATAGTTAGGAGTAACTTAGGTAACAGCTTAAGTTCTTTTACAAATTTTATTATACAATTTAATATTATTAAATTTCATCTCAAAAGACCAATAGAAAGCAATCAAAAGACTACTAATTGTAATCATACTAGTCATACTTCATACTAATATTATAAAGGCGAAAGTTTGTGAGTGTGTATGTTTGTTATTTCTTCACGTCTAAACGGCTGGGGCGATTTTCTTAAAATTTGGTAGGGAGTTAGCTGACACTCTGGATTTTTACTGTGGGAAAATATCTTACCCCCACGGGACAATCGATACATAGAATTTTTAACGCGGGCGAAGCTGCGGGGTTCAGCGAGTATAAAATAAATCGATTAAATATAATACATATAAGAGGAATAGTTTAGAGTGTCATGTTATCCATGAAAACAAAGAACCGTATCTAAAAAATAGTCATCTCACCAACCACACTGTTATATCCTAAATATTCATGTGGCTTCATATTCAGACCACAAAAAGTTCTATCTGCCCCAGACATTGAAGGTCATCGACACTCATTTTAATAATATATAAAGAGAAAAGTTTCATAATAACGCTCCAAATATAACCCAGCCCTGCCACGGAACATAAAGCCTTTATAGGTACCCGCTCTCGTAGTTATGGGAAATCGACCGTATAATATATTTCAGTAAGAACATAAAAGTTTCATACGTTCCCAATCAAAGAGATTGAGGTTGGTAATCTAGCGAAAATACCAATAAGAATACGTTAAAAGATGATTAAATTGTTATATTTTCATTATAAAACCATTTCCGACCGGGGAGGTACCACCGCCACACTTTCTTTTTATAAGATTGAAGTTACAAACGAGCAGCATGCAGTCCGCCTGCTGATAAGTGGTTCCTGCCACCCATGGACTCCTGCAACTTCATATAGAACATGAAGTTCTATCTAAAGTCAGTCAGGCCAGGAAAATACCACCGCCACACCCATTTCCAGCGTGAAGAATTTCTTGCGTTTCGATGGAAGGGTGTGGTTGCCGGCACACTTTTATATGAGGCGACCATCATAGTCCTCGGGAGTAGCAACGCAGCTGTGATTGACTTCAGATAGAATCCATGTTCTGTATGAAGTAGATTCCAGATGTCTATGAGCGGCAGTGACCACTTACCATCAGGTGGACTGCATGCTCGTTTGCTGCTTCAAATGGATATACCTATTGCTTTTAGGAATAAAATAAAAGTAACGTACAAGTATGTCTAAGAATAAACAGAACCTACACCCTAATAGTTTGAAACTTGGCCTCTCAATCGCGGTTCGAGGTTCAAATCCCAGAGACCTCTCATTTTTCAAAGTTATTAGAAGTCAATTATTGCTTAAACGCCACAGAAAAATATCGAAGAAACCTAGACGCATGAGGGTAGTTAAAAAGTTAAAACGATATATAAGAGGATTTGGAACAAATAAAGTTTTTATCGGAGCTTAGCTTTTATATACCTGCACTTATTCGTAGACAATATAAAATTAAACAATTTTAAAAACAATAAACCCGACTACTTGAACTGAAAAGACAAAAATAAGTGCTGCGGTTATAAAGTATATTAAAATAGAAGTTATTATACCAGTATATTATAAAATGCTGCAAGCAGTGAGATACGTAGTTATGTTACATTTTTCTACAATATACTTTACCGGCTTGCTGCATTATAATGTCTTATAATTACAACTTATCTTTGTAAAGCTTTATTTGCTATCTTTAATTTGATACCCAAATTGTTACAATAGTAACAAAATGCTTATTCCTTCTTTTTCGTTTCACAGGTACTATATTTAAAAATCATATTATGGACTATGGTCTCTGAAACTGAATTGATTCCAATGATATTTCATAATATATTATGTTACAATCCGTCAAGGCAATTTAGCTGTAGCGCATGCCAAAGAAAAGGACATACATACAAGCAGACATGCATAGATATATACATATATACATACACACATACATACATCTATATGTTCAATATAGATGTATGTATGTGATAGCCTAATGGTTGAAACTTGCCGTTTCGATCGGGAGGTCCGAGGTTCAATCTCTGGCACGCACCACTGATTTATGTGCGTATTATAAATTAATTATCACTGCTTTTCGGTGAAGGAAAACATCGTGAGGAAACCTACACACCCGAGAGTTCTTTAAAAAAAAAAGTTCTCGGAGGTGTGTGAAGTCCACCAATTCGCAGTTGGCCAGCGCGGTGGACTTTGGCCTAACTCTCTCATTCAGAGAGAAGACCTGTGCCCAGCAGTGGGCCAATAATGGGTTGATGGGGTTATGCTGAATAAGCATTACCCTCCTTTTGACGCATGCAGGTAAAACGATGATATAAAGTAACTTAATAAAATTGTCTGGACGATATCCTTGGATGGTATAAAATATGAGGCGTAATAAAGCAGATATAATTTGAAATAATAATGATAAAGTACTTTAATATCGGATAAGACATCAAATATAATAAAAAACTTAATAAACAGTTTCTTATATGTTTTTTTAGCTGAAAACATTATTACAGGAGTTTAATAAGCAATTAATTAGAAAAGGTCGAAATAATGTCGCCTAAAGGAAAATCTAAATTTATCTGGACAAATGTAATAAAAACTTGCTTACGCAATTTAACAAGGGACTAGAAACGACAGATACAGATTTAAATGTTGAGCCAGAGGACTTGTCATATTCAGACCTATATGAGATGGGAGAAAGTAACACTTAATACACTATACACTTATTTACATTAATTTAATAAAAAAAACGACAGCGTAAAATCATTATAGGTCTCTTCAACCCATTATTGTTTCACTGCTGGGCACGCGTCTTCTCTCAGAACGAGAGAGTATTAGGCCATAGTTCACCGCGCTGGCCAAGTGCGGATTGGAAGACTTCACACACCTCCGAGAACTTTTTTTTAAACAACTCTCGAGTGGGTTTCCTCGCGATCTTTTCTTTCGCCGAAAAGCAGTAATAATTAATTTCTAATACGCATGTAATTTTCGAAAATCCCTTTTTTGCAATGCCTGGGTTTGAAATTCGGTCCTGCCGATCGAGAGGGCAAGTTTCAACCACTAGGCTATCACTGCTCATTATTGTTAATCATCTATAATAATTTATAAAAATTAGCACGTTTAAAAAAAATATATATATAAAAATTTGCTTTCGAAAACTACGTCACTTTAATCAGTCATCCATTTACTAAGTCTGAGAGTCCATGTCTACTGACTTACATTCTTGTACGGATTTCATTATTACGAATTCTGTCCGGTAGAGAAATACGAAACATGATTACTCCATAGCACGCTGAGTAACTTTGAACTTATGTGTGAAGATCAAGATAAAGACCTCTCAGTACCGTATGTCATTACTACGTTTATTTAATGCACGAAATGAAACAAGTCCTTTAGATAAAAATGTCGGGATAACATTAGTGTCTGGAAGAAAAAAGACATTTTCAATTTACTCAAAGGTGATTTGAAATAATAAGACGATTTGCTATTCATATAAAACTTAAGTGGTTTGAGATTTATTGAAACGCTCCTTGAATTGTTATGTGAAATTTTACACGATATACTCCCCACTTATGTTATTTTGCATATATTTTATGTTAAGTGCGAGGTAAATGAAATTTGCATTTACTTCAGAGATGTTTTAGAGAATAAATGAAAGTTACTGACGAATTATATTACACAACAAAAATAAAGCAAACGTCGATTGATGTGTTCAAAAAGACCTTTAATCAAATTTTATGCCTTTGACATTGAATAGATTCGTTGAAGTGTAGTTTGATTATTAAGCTTTTGTATAGCTTTTATCGCGGGCTTTGAGCGCGGTGACCGAATCAATAAATTCCGTAACGAAAAAACCTAACACTCCCAGGACGGGGGCACGGCCGAGCATTCGCTTAACGTGTATGTATATGGTACAACAGTACGAAGCTCGCACGGATCGGGACCAGCTGCTCAGAAATCGGACGAATATGTAAGCAGCTGTTTGTGAGAAAGTATATAGTATCAAAGAAAAAAACCTGGAAATAATATCAAGATATGGCCCACCAATTCGCACTTGGCCAGCGCGGTGGACTATGGCCTAAACTCTCTCATTCCGAGAGAAGACCCGTGCCCAGCAGTGGGACAATAATGGGTTGACGAGATGTGAATGTCTTAACTTATTAATTTTATAAATGTACAAGTTTGACATTTATAAAATTAATGACTACCGATCAGATTTTACTAAAATTTGGGACACACATAGTTTACGACCTATATTAACACATAGAGTACTCATGCTCCTGGTAGACTTAACTAGGGGAAGCTGGGGGAAATACCTAGTAGTGTCAACCAGTTATTGACCCCCTACTGGGCACGGGTCTTCTCCCAGGAAGGAGAGAGTGTTTAGGGCATAGTTTACCGCGCGGGCCAAGTGAGAATTGGTGGAATTCACCTCCGAGATTTTTTTTAAAGAAATCTCGGGTGTGTAGGTTTCCTTATGATGTTTTCCTACGCTCGAAAGCAGTGATAATTTATTTATAATACGCACATAGGTTCAGAAAAATCATGCATGCCTGGGTTTGAACCTCGGACCTCCCGATTGAGAGGGCAAGTTTCAACCATTACGCTGTCACCGCTCTATTCTGAACATATTACATATAAATATACAATTTACAGAAAAGCAGTATCTAGAAATGGAATTCAGCACACAATTCTCCATAACACCTGAAGACAATGGAAGGTAACTACAAACACCAACTTTCATCATTAGGAGTTCAGAACTTTTTTGAGGCCGAAACTTCGGCGACAAATTTCTCCGACGCAAGTTTTTGTCTCTCCATTGAGGTGTCCATCACGTTAGACCATATTATTAGGACAAATTACACTTGACGTGACTTGCAAAGTTAGCAAATATTGAACAAAGTCAATGATTAGGTAGAATTAAGTTACATTGTATTATTTTTTGCTTCAAAAGTCTTACGAAGCAGTTACAGCTTTGACTTCTTTGACCTCTGAATCCGATAAAGGTTGGAGAAAAGTTTTTTTAATTCACACTTTCCACGATTCGTATATATGGGTCAAGCACAGAGAGCAAATGACACCAAGAGTCCAAGGTGTCCAGCGCCAAGGGATGTTAAGACAACGTCCAAGCTATCATAAATAATGCTCTGATCGTGGAAAGCCAGCTTATCAATGCATCCTCTCTGGAATATCTTCTCCTTCTATACCAACAAGATTTTTTTATGAAAAAGGTTCTGACTGCTAAAACTAAAATTTACAGCTGATACATTTGATTTTTAATAATTTATTTAACTTATCGCCTTAAAAATATAATATACTAAGAATATACTAAGAATATACCTTTGCTTCTTTCAAAATCTGTTTTATTTAATGTTCCGATGTTTGTGAAATTTCACAATTCGTCAAAACTTTTGGACTAAATCGCGTGCGAAATTAATTGACATACATACATACTTAAAGACATACATACTCGCATAGATACGTTTGAAAAAGATTACATTCTTTCTAACGCAATCGGCTAAAAAAGAACATTACACATCAAGGTTATAATTATGTTACGCACATAAAGTTTGGTAACTGATTGAACTTGAACGTTGTAACTTTCATTACATCAAATACAATTTCATAAAAACTCGTACGTGGGATATGTAACACAGTGAGTGAGTGACGTCAGGAAGGCCAGGAGTCTTCATTACTGTCCATTTTTGAAGATTTCAAGTAAAACACAGGAGTACATTTCTTCGCTTTATTCACAGTTTAGGAGGTCCGATCGCTTCGAAGGTTAAACAAGAATCTTTTTCTACCGGCAGGCGTTCGCCTTTTTATAACAATGTTTGGTGAGGTGACAATAACAAATTTATGGAGGGTAAACTAAATTACAATTCTAAAAATCACTAAATATTTATTTATTTATTTATATATTTATTGCACCTTTAAAAAAGTTACAATAGGGCAAACTTAATGCCTGATGGCATTCTCTGCCAGTCAACCCTGGGTGGCTGGAAAATTTGCGGCAGGTGTTTTAAACACAAAGAATAAAGATATTTGATATGTTATAAATACATCATATACATATTATATCATTAAATATATATTATACATACATATAATAAACAAAAAACAATACATATTATATAAAAATTAAATAAAAGATGTTTATGAAACAATGACAGTGTTCAGATAATGCTCTCGGACAAGCTTTTTAAAGATGAACTTACTGGGTGCTTTCCTAATGTGAGCGGGCAGGGCGTTCCAAAGCAATACCGCCTGAACAGTGAACGAGAACCGATACTGGAAGTTATCCTTTAAATAAGAAGGAGTATTGGTATCATTTAAGATAGAATAAAGGAGAAGGAGAATCCTAGAATTACGCCTCTGGCGAATAGTAAGCCATTTTAGTTGACTACGAAACTGAGAGACATGATCATATTTTCGAAGTCCAAATATGAATCGGATAGAATTATTGAGAAGGCGCTCTAGTTTATTGAGAAGTGCTTCGGTCAGATCCGGGTAACACACATCTGCATAGTCTATAATAGGCAGAATAAGGGCATTAACAAGCATCAGTTTGGTCTTGACAGGAAGGAAGTGTTTTAAACGGTACAATGAGCGCAAAGTGATGTTGACCTTACGAGATATTTCAGTAACGTGCACATTCCAACTTAAGGAGCTATCAATATAAAGGCCAAGGTTCCTCACCGACTCCGAAAACGGAATTTCCCTAGAGTTATACAAAATTGCTGGTAGTGAATTACGGTCTATCCTAGCCAACAACCTTGAACTGCCGATAATGATTGCTTGGCATTTAGCCGGATTCACAGTTACTCCATAACGCAAAGACCACTTGTGAAGAGAATCTAAATTAGCATTTAATGTATTCATTGCGCTATGGAGGTTATTAGCGTCAGCTTGAGCGTAAAGTTGTAAGTCATCGGCATACAGATGATACGAACAGTTGAAAACAGGAGTGAGAGAATCAATAAAAAGAGAAAATAATAACGGAGAGAGAATACCGCCTTGCGGAACACCAGCTTCCAAATCAGCCCAATCCGAGGAAGTGTCTCCTATACGGACAGACTGCTGGCGCCCGCGAAGATAGGAAGAAAACCATTCCAAGGCAGAGGGAGAGAAGTTTAAGTGGGTTAGGATGGCAAGAAGAATATCGTGGTCGACTGTGTTAAAAGCATTTGAAAAATCTACAAGCACCATCACCGTAAGCTTTCTGTCATCCATACCTTGTCTAATATCGTCACAGACTTTAATTAAGGCGGTGGTGGTGCTGTGACCGGAGCGGAACCCAGACTGATAAGAACTCAGCAGGTTATATTTAGAAATATGAGTGGAGACTTGCTAGTACACACAGGCTTCCAGAATCTTAGAAAGGAAAGGAAGAATAGATATTGGCCGAAAATGATGAAGATGCTCAGGGTGGGGTGTTTTAGGAAGAGGACGTATAAAAGCTTTTTTCCAAATAGATGGGAATTGAGCAGAAGTTAGGGAAAAATTTATAAGATGGGTTATGGCAGGAAGGAAACTGTCAAAAACATTGTGTATCATAACCCTACTCACCTCATCACATCCCATTGCCTTAGAATGAATACTCAGAATAGTCTTTTTTATTTCTTCCTGAGTAATAGGAGATAAAACAAAGATAGGGGCAAGAGAAGGTGGCATTAAAGCAATGGAGGCAATCGTTTCAGAACGGATGGTATTATTTATGGGAGTTGTGGAGATAAAGTGACGATTCAAGTCATCTAAAGAATGGGGGGAACAGTGTTTTGAGAAATTTCCACATATCAGCGGTAGATGAAATAGAAATTCTTGAATGGATATATCGGCGTTTAGCTATTCGTACCATCTGATTGCATCGATTACGCACAGCCTTAAAAGCAGACCAATTAGCTTCAGTACGATCCTTTTTATACTTACGAAAAGCACGATCCCGTCTGGTCATCGCCGCACGAATATCATCAGTAAACCAGGGAGCGGGGGGACGTCTTAATTTTACCTTGTGCAAAGGAGCATGATTATCATGTAGGGAAATAATAGCGTTGTTGAAGAAAGAGATTTCATCAACAGTTGACGCAAACATTATTGGAGCAAAATTGATGAGTGACGCGTCATTTTGCAACTTGTGAACATCCATTCTTGCAAAATTACGTAAACATAAAAATTTTGGTTTCTGTTTTGGAGGCTTGATTCTATATGATGCATACACAAGGTCATGACGCGAAAAGCCAGGTGCGGGGAATTGACCATAAGTCTCAATGCACTCAGGGCATATCTTCTATCTATCTTCTTCTTCTATACTATAATAAATCTGTAAGAGGTCGCTGTCTGTACATGGAATAGATTTAGGTGAAAACCACTTCTAGAGATCTTTAACACGATATAGAACCCAAAATAATGGTTTTTAGAAATCTTTTCTGTTTGTCTGTTTGTCTGTTTGTCTGTTTATCTGTTTGTCTGTTTGTCTGTGTGTTTGAAAACGCTAATCTCAGAAACGGCTTATCCAATTTGAATATAATTTTCACGGATGTGTTGTGGGAAACTTCACTTAACATTTAGTGTTTATTTTATGTAAATCGGTTTATAAATAAAAAAGTTATGTCAATTTAAAAGTACGCAGTATTTATTCTGTGTTCGATAAGTGTTAATAAGCTAAGTAACCGCATAGTTGAATTGGTTGAAACTAAACATGTTATGGTCTGTAAAATGTATTCCTTTGTTATGTATTTTTTATTGGTTATGTGTGTACCTATGTTATTTGATACTATACAAATCTATATCTCTATATGTATATATACTTATATAAAAACGAAAGGATGCTCTCTCACTCATCTATTGAATGAACATCGTAGAACCTAAACTGCTAAAGATACGAATATGATTTTTACTAGGGGTTCCTTTTAAGACTTAGACGTGAGTTAAGAATGAATTATCTGATCCCCCCCCCCCCCAATTTAACCCAAATAGGAGATGTAAGTTTGTATGAAAGTCAGTCAATTTTGAGGCCACCTCAATAAAATTTAGTATTTCTCTTTGGCTTTTATGTTAAAACATAGTTTTAAACCGACTTCTAAAAAGGAGGAGGTTATCAATTCGTCTGTATTTTTTAAAATTTTATATTTCTTACTCGATTTCTCCACACTGGGTGAACGGATTTGGATGATATTTTTTTCATTTGAAAGGTAGTGCGTGTCATGGGGTCCAATTTATTTTTAGTTCACTTTTGACAGTGGCATCCATAAGAAAAGCGCATAAGTCTGATATTTGCATTTACGATGTGCGCGATAAATAGATGAATAACTCAATTTCCCGCCAACCGATTTTGATGATTTTTCTTTTATTTGAAAGAATGTACTTCAAGGGTACTCTGATGAGTTTGATACGGTTCTGATCATAGGGTCCATTTCTTTGAAGCAAATTAGTAAATAATAAGATGGTTAAACAAATTCATGGGACAAAAATTTGATCTTCAACTCCTCAACCCTGATGATGTAAGAGTATTTCAAGACTAAACCGTAAGAGTTGGCTATTTGGTACTTACGGTTATGTAATAAAAATACCAAGCAAAGATACACGGTAAAAATTTTGACCTCCAACTCCTCAACCCTGATAATGCAGGGTTACTTCAAGCCTAAGCCATAGGAGATGGCCAATTAGTGCTTTCGGGTATATAATATGATTACTCAGCAAAGACACAAGATGATAAAATTTCGACCTTCAACTTCTCACCCCTGATGATGCAGGATACTGCTTGCCTAAACTATACGAGATGGGCATTTGGTGCTTTCAGGTATTTAATATAATTACTAAGCAAAGACACATGATGAAAATTTTGACCTTTAACTCCTCAACCCTGATGATGCAGGGTTACTTCAAGCCTAAGCCATAGGAGATGGCCAAGTGGTGCTTTCGGGTATGTAATATGATTACTAAGCAAAGACACAAGATGATAAAATTTCGACCATCAACTTCTCACCCCTGATGATGCAGGATACGCTTGCCTAAACTATACGAGATGGGCATTTGGTGCTTTCAGGTATTTAATATAATTACTAAGCAAAGACACATGATGAAAATTTTGACCTTTAACTCCTCAACCCTGATGATGCAGGGTTACTTCAAGCCTAAGCCATAGGAGATGGCCAAGTGGTGCTTTCGGGTATGTAATATGATTACTAAGCAAAGACACAAGATGATAAAATTTCGACCATCAACTTCTCACCCCTGATGATGCAGGATACGCTTGCCTAAACTATACGAGATGGGCATTTGGTGCTTTCAGGTATTTAATATAATTACTAAGCAAAGACACATGATGAAAATTTTGACCTTTAACTCCTCAACCCTGATGATGCAGGGGTACTTCAATCCTAAGCCAAATAAGTTAGCTATTTAGTGCTTTCGGGTATGTAATATAATTACTAAGCAAAGACACAAGATGAAAATTTCGATCTTCAACTCCTCAAGCCTGATGATGCAGGGTACTGCAAGCCTAAGCCATAGGAGTTGGCCATTTAATGCTTTCGGGTATGTAATATAATTACTAAGCAAAGACACAAAATGAAAATTTTGACCATCATCTCCTCAACCCTGATGATGCAGGGGTGCTTCAAGCCTAAGCCATAGAAGTTAGCTATTTAGTGCTTTCGGGTATGTAATATAATTACTAAGCAAAGACACAAGATGAAAATTTCGATCTTCAACTCCTCAAGCCTGATGATGCAGGGTACTGCAAGCCTAAGCCATAGGAGTTGGCCATTTAATGCTTTCGGGTATGTAATATAATTACTAAGCAAAGACACAAGATGAAAATTTTGACCATCATCTCCTCAACCCTGATGATGCAGGGGTGATTCAAGCCTAAGCCATAGAAGTTAGCTATTTAGTGCTTTCGGGTATGTAATATAATTACTAAGCAAAGATACATGATGACAATTTCGACCTTAAGCTCTTCAGCCCTGATGATGCAGGGTACTGCAAGCCCAAGCTATAGAAGTTGGCTCGCAAGTGCTTACGTATAAGTAATAAGAATATTAAGCAAAGACACGGAATATTTTTTTTTGCCTTCAACTCCTCCCTGATGATGCGACATAGTGCAAGCCTAAATTATAAAAGGTAGTCACATAATGCTTACGGTTGTTTTTAGTATATATTATAAGTTTAATGACAGCTCATTAAACTGAAATGTGATTAATAAATTAAACTTTAATTCATCAACCCTGATAATCTAAGTACACAACCTACTTAAGCCGTATGAGTTTGGTACTTAATGATTACAATACATTACAACCCGTTCCTGAGAGAACATTATGATAAAAAGGGTCACTTTGAATACCTAAATCCTGAAAATGTAGGAGTATTGTCATGTTATTGTTAAGAGTTGGATTTAGCTGTAGCTTTTTAAACGGGATGGGTTAGGTTAGGTTGGAACATAAACCCCCTCGAAGGGATCTCCACCTTGTCGTGGTGAGGGGGCTCAGTAACCGTGGCTTGGGGCGCCGCGGTGAAGCCAAGAGGGATTCCAGGGAGGGGACGCTCCGAGTGGGCTTAGCTGGAGGCCCGCTCCGGATGCATCCGAGGGGGCTGCGGGGGACGGTTTTTTCTGTCCTCCGCAGCCAGGAGGGGTCGCGGGAGGAGAGATGTCTCGGTGTGTCGTTGCCGTGCACCCTGTCTTCCGCGACCAAACGGGGGCGCACCGTCAGATGCGTTGGCGGTGGGGCCGCAGAGGAAGAGGAGATGCGGTGTGTCGTTGCCGTCCTCCCTGTCCTCTGCGGCCGTTTGGTGGTTTGCGGCGGAACCAGGGATCGGATCCGCCGCTGGGTGTGGGAGGTCGGTGCCTTTGCGGGTGTCGGCTTGCCCATGCCCACGGCTCCTGGGTGGCGGTCTCGGGGTTGGTCCGTCGCCCTGCGGATGGGAGCCTTGGAGGAAAGGCGCGCCTTTGTGTTTTCTGGCGCGCCTTCCTGTTGGAGGGGAGCTCCATGCTCCACGCGGGAGGGGGTTGCGGAAGCGACCAGGCACCGGCAGGTTCGCGGATGAATGTGAAAGCGCGCCCGTGTTCCCTCCAAACGGTGCGGAGGTGAAAACACAGTGGGGGTTTAGCCGGTAAGTGTCCGGCATAACCCAGCTGCTGCCCCGGGCGGCTGGGTATCCATGAGGATTACCCAAAAAAAAAAAGGTTGGAACATAAAAGAAAACATAAAAAATAAGCGAGCAGGGTGCGGTAGCGCCCTGCGAGCGGGTGCGCCCTGTTCGTATGAATTATAAAAGTGTTTTGATTATGTCTTCTGCTTTACAAAGAACAATGCGGGATTTACGCACACAAATAGCCCGATGTACCTCTTAAAAGATCTTATCTTTGGCCACATGAATCAAAATATGAACTTAGAATATATGTCGCTGTTCAGTGATATTCAAATTTACTAATGATTTCTTTGTTATCCGGAAAAGTTAAAATCAATCTTTATATGGATACGTCTTCGTTTAAATGTGGAGGAGTTGGTTGAAAAAGTATAGCCCGACATTGTTAATACATAACCAATAACACTATAAATTGGTTCCAAAAGACGGCTATATACCCACCTACCAATGAACGTGTCGATAAAATAAATGTTTTTTTTTTTTTCAATATTTAAAGCAGCGTCACTGATCTACTATTCGGTAGACACAGTCATTGAGATGGAGGAAGTAGTACATTATCCAACAGAATTTTTGAATTCCTTAATGCCTTCCGGAACTCCTGAACACAAATTAATATTAAAAGTAGGTTTACCTTATAATCTTACTTAGAAATTTGAATCCGCCAAAATTACTTCAAATAGTATTTTCCAATTCGGAAAAGTTCAAATCAATCTTTATAATCGATACGTTTTGGTTCAAATGTGGAGGAGTTGATTGAAAAAAAAGTATCCCGATATTGTGAATTAGACCACTAAGAATGTAAATTGGTTAAAAAAAAGCGGTTTACAATATTAGAATTCGTCTAATTTTAATAAAATACATAACAATACGTTCCTACCCACAAATACACACTTTAAATGCGTTTTTTCACTCTGTGTTTGACCAGGTAATCCTTGAGCGGCCAAACCGACTTTAATGTTACTACTTTTTATCATAGAATTCCCACGGTGTCGAGATTTGCGCTTGAAAAACTTTATGACACGTTGATTTGCACGCGGGCAAAGCCGCGGGTACAGCTAGTTGCTAATAAACAAACAATTTTCGATCTTTAAACTAACTAAAATAATTATTTTCGGCGACGTGTTTTTCATAAATACGCGGTGTCCCGCCGACATATATGTTCCAATTTAATTTGAATAGAGCAAAACTAATAATAGTCGGAATAGCAAAAAGCTGTAAACATTTGATATTTCACTATTATCGTTTTCCATATTGTTTTGTACACCAATGTAATAAAAATTAATGGTAAAAAGTTATTGTGAGGCTGGGTTATTTGAACGTCAATTTCTAACAATTTTTAAAATTGCTTTTTCAAAATTAATACTGTCGTTTAACTGTGGTTTTTGTTAACGAACTATCGGAATTATGTTATACGGGATTGGAAATATTAAACGCTTTTATGAAACGGGCGACTGCACTTTTAGTGTTTAATAGAATTAATCTAAATGACAATTCTTTATGTCATGAACATTTTGCCGGCACACTTTCACATGAGGCGACCATCATAGTCCTCGGGAGTAGCAACGTATCTGTGATTGACTTCTGATGGACCCATGTTCTGTATGAAGTTGATTACAAATGTCCATGGGTGGCAGTGACCACTTACCATTAGGTGGACTGCATGCTCGTTAGCTACTTCAGTCAGATAAAAAATAAAATAATATTTAGTCGACCCATTATTGTCCCACTGCTGGGCACCAGAATGAGAGTTCTTAGGTGCTACCACACTGGCCAAGTTCAAATAGGTTGAGTGAAAAAATATTTTTCGTACTTAATGAATTTTCTCTTTTATTTTTCTTATAATTATGGTTATTTTATATTTATACGAGTAAGATAAGAGCAGTGATAGCCTTATGGTTGAAACTTGCCCTCTCGATCGGGAGGTCCGAGGTTCAAACCCAGGCACGCACCAATGATTTATGTGCGTATTAGAAATTAATTATCACTGCTTTTCGGTGAAGGGAAACATCGTGAGGAAACCTACACACCCGAGAGTTCTTAAAAAAAAAAAAAAGTTCTCGGAGGTGTGTGAAGTCCACCAATTCACACTAGGCCAGCGCGGTGGACTATGGCCTAAACTCTCTCATTCTGGGAGACGACCCGTGCCCAGCAGTGGGCCAATAATGGGTTGATGCGATATATTTATACATATCATGACACAGGAAATTGCTTAAAGTACCTACATAATAATCAATGTCACATAATCGCTTCAGTGATAATGTAGGTACTCGAATGAATGAAAAAAAAAATCTGTTTTCCCACCATTCCAGAAAATGTGTAGCTTTATACTTTCTTAGAAATAGTCAAACTTACACCATGTTATTCCTTTTAACCGTCGATAGGCCCACGTGTTGTAAATTAACCACCATAAAAACTTAAAAACCGCTTTTTACATTGTGAGCCTCACGCCACGATTTTCACGCAAAGACGAATACACTAACACCCAGATCCAGAACAAAAATCTAAATGCATCATTGAGGCACCTGTCTGGTCGGTAATAGAACTCGGTACTTCTGCGTGTCATACCGGTATGGTTACTGCTCCGCCACGGGGATCATCCACCGATTCGTACCAAGATACATTTTGATTAATTTATGGAGGCAATAAAACCCATCGTAGATCTCGAAATTTTAACCTACGATTAGGACCAGTCCCGATACAATCGCAAAAGTGGTAACTCTACTGAGTCCTAAGTTTCTGAACAAGGATGGATAATCGACATTTTTGCTCTGTAATTTGAAATGAACCGAAGTGTACGTTCTATATTTAGTGGTTTAAAGGCTTTGAAAGTAAAACTTTGTTCGACATTTTGAAACGTTCAAAGTTTACTAATTTACATTGCATTGTATGTTTATACTTCGATATAGGTCCAGGTTCAAATTTCCGATTGTCTAATTTTCAAACTTGAGCTTTTTATTAAATTGCAAACGAGCATGCAGTCTACATGTTGATTAGCAACCACTGCCACCCATGAATATCTGTAAGCAACTTTATAAAGAACAAGGGGTCTATCAGAAACCAATGAAATGAAATAAACGAAATGAAATTAAATGACACCGATGCGTTGCTTCTCCCAAGGACTAAAAAGGTCCTATGAATACACCTATATGACCTCATATGAAAGGGAACTGGTTTGAACTGTAAACTATAAACTACATCCTACCACTGCGACGCAAGAACTGCTTAACTCTAGAGATATTTATGGCGTTGGTACTTTTCCTACCGAACAAAACGTTCTACCACTTTATAAGTACTACAACTCTCTCTAGTAGACTAGTTTTATGTATCTTGGGCGTTACACTAAGCTAAGATAAAGAGATAAAGTGTATATTAACGTGCTTTATTAAAAGGTAGTGGGCAGAGGCTTAGGAGGCTCTATTAATGTTTTACCACCGCTATATACCTTAAGTACTTGCCAGTTATTAGGGTGAAGATGGATTTGGTTACACGGTTCAACGTCATGAAATCGTGTTGTTTCGTGAATATATTTTTATATAGCGTAATACAAAGGCGTTGTGTATACTCTTTGAAGTTGATTTAAAAATTCTTTTTGTTACGAACGTATGGGATGTGGAAGGAAATTTCTCTTAGAGTACGACGCATGGAGTTCTTGGAATATAGTAAACAATTTTTCAAAGCCAGTGATGAATTGACGCCTATTCTGGTGTTGCAAAGGTCTTTAATCATAGGACGATTACCTTATGCTTACATTTTATGATAAGTACGGGAAATACCGTACGTCTTTTTCAAAGCCAGTGATGCGTTGATGCCTCTTCTGGTGTTGCAGATGTCTTTAACCGTAAGAAGATTACCTTATATTGTTATTTTATAGTAAGTACGAGAAAGACCTCATTTTCAGATGCGTACAGATTAAAAGCACATATTCAGATATTCAGGACTACACGCATAATTAAGAACTATGAAGGTTGTATTTGTTTTTTTTATATATTAATCATGAAGTAAAAAAAAATATCCTATGAACTTAATAGTTAGAACAATAAGAAAAGATTGCAAAAACGAGCAACTGGAAGTTAGTTGAAAAGATGATTACAGTATCACGAATAGTAAACGAGAAAATAGGATTCTACGAAATACGGCGGATTCGACAGGCTATCTTTCAACGGATAAGTGACGTCTTTATAAGGTCTTGTCAATTCGACTACAAAAATGTTAAATTCTTATTGTTCATAATTTCATTAGAATATTGTTGTTCCTACTATAGTGTTTCCTGCCTTAAAATTAATTGTTTGAATTAAATCTAAGATTATTTCGTCGTTTAAAGAAAATATCCAGTTCTAATTAACAAAAGATCTGATTTATTCATGGAGTGAAAAACAGTTATATTAAGTGACTAATTAAAAGTGTTAATTTGTGACAAACTTTAATTAAAGATTGTAAATACTTTAGTTGGTATTGCGTAGGTACATACTTTATTGAAGTGAAACGGCTTTATCGGGGTTGGAAAAAAATTTAGTGTAACATTTTTACGTTACGTTTCGTTACGTTACGCGCCATCTTTTTTATTCCGTTACGCGCCATCTTTTTCTTATCCCTACCACGCGTGATATTAGATAGATTATTATAGATTAGATTATTAGATAAAGTTTAATAAAAGCCTTTTATTAAACTTTATCTAATTTAACTTGATTTAACCAATTTCTGTAAAGTTGCATATAGTAAATTATTTTTTTAAAAATAACGTCATAAAGAAGTTTCACTTCTTACGAGTGTACGCTAGTACACGCACACATTTTTTTTATTAATATTACAAATTTCACTCTTTCATGCTAAAACTACCGATCTGATTTCGCTGAAATTAGATTGCCTAACTATGGAACTCAATATCGCTATGAAATATATTAAACCGTAATATAATTGGGCTTAATTATAAGTTTGATTTTAGTCTCCTCTCCTCCTTCCAATTGTATATAAAAATATAATATATATAAAAAAAATTTAAACAAAAAAATACAACCGACTTCCATGCCACATAAAATTAAAAAATAATTTATTTTACATGTTGGTTTAGAGCAAACACAGTACTTAGTACATAGTCCCGAAGTCGGCGCTCACCATATTTCGCTGGATCACGACGAAACTTTAAGTGTCTTATATGAGCGCCGACTTTGGAACTATGTACTAAGTACTGTGTTTGCTCTAAACCAACATGTACTTAAATTATTTTTTACTTTAGAACGAATAGATTTTTCCTTTGTGAAGTCGGTTAAAATTATAATTCTTGGCATTCAACAGCAATATGGTAGGCAATGAAGGAACACAAAAAATAGAATTTTCGGCAAGCCAAGCTAATTTACGTTTTTCGGAAATATTGCGCTATAAACATTAATAGTTACCAGTATGCAGTCCTCTGAGGACTAAGATGCTCGCCTCGTGTATCTTTACAGCCGGCTACCACGCCTCTTCAAGCCGTAACACAATAGCTGCTTTATGGAGGATAGTGAGGGCATATTACTTACCGGTGTAGCCGTGTAGGGGTCATCCAAGAAGCTAGTGTATTGTAGGTTTCATCATTAAGTCCTATCAACGACTGTCAGAGCAAATGTCGCAGTCGGAGGGAAGAATTAATGCACCGTCGAGATGGATTTTCCATAATTACTCGCTATCACTACTTAAATTATTTTATTACAAATCGCGTGTTATTATAATATTCACTATAACTTAAATTGGAGTCTTTTATATTGCGATCTTGTCTTATAGTGGTCAAATAGGTATTAACACTAAAAATTAACTAATGCAGTTAATTTTTATCTGTCTGGCTATCAATTTAGATTTCATTTATTGGAAATTAAAAAACAAAACGAATTAAACACGAAATAATAGTTACTGAATATCACGAGTTCAGAACAAACTGTCGAAAACTTAACACAATAATTATTATTTATCATGGAGGTAGATTCCCGATTCTTTGATCCATCACTAATCGTATTTTAGTAAAGGCAATTGGCAAAGATGGCGACAAATTAAATGGTCAAAACAACTACTTTTATTTTGGTCAGTTTATATGCGGCAAATTTTTGTTTAGTAATATTCACAAATATAGTTTTAATTAATAATAATAATAATAATGTTTTATTGCCTCAAAATGCATTACAAATGAAAAGTAACAATTAATGTAGATTAGCTAAATAACATTATTGAGAGCAAAAGGAAGTGACTCAGCTAATGCAGAACCAGGATCTAAGTCCTGAGCTGCGCTGATTTTCAGTCACCCCAATTTCCCTGAGATGTTATGCGGGAATGCTTGGTCAAGGGTCCACTACTGCTGCTACTCGTTTTAAATGATACCAAAAGGAAAAATAAAAAAATAATAAAAATTTTTCATACTAAACTAAGGCAAAGAACAACAAAACTATGTGAAAAAATAAAACATAAAAAGAAATTAATTAGTAGACAGCTTAAGTTAATATAGTAACAAGTTTTTTTTAACATTCACTACATATTTTTAACATACAAGATTAAAAAAAAAAATAAAAAAAGAAACAATCTACTGTTATAGTTCTGAGGCTTTGAATTAATAATAGGAATTACTGATTTCATGAAGAAGTGATACAACTTAGATCTTGCGATACCATCCGTTAATCTCCTTTGACGTACAGTCACGAGCAATAAGATGTGACTATGGAAGATTGGCAAAAGTATCTGTCCCAAGAAGGAGTTCAATAATATCTGACTACACGAACGCAGTAAAAATATCTGACATAGGCAGCATAATGCAGTAGCGTCAAAATTATGTGATCAAGGTGAAAAGTATGTGACGACGTTTGTTCAAAAATAATGTGACCTACCACAGAAAGCTAATATTATTCTGTTTTCTAGTCAAACTGGTGTTCCTATGGTCTGTTGGATTTGGTCTTAACTGTTTATTAACTTCTCTCTCGTTAACCCATTATTGTCCCACTAGTGCGCACATGTTTTCTCTCGGAATGCCAAATAGTTTATGACCTAAATTATCACATAGGATACTCATTACAGAGATATCTTTATTGTACACCTTATAAAACAATAGAACAAAAATAAAGACACATATTGAAAGGTACAAGAGGCGGTCTTATCACTTAAATAGCGATCTCTTCCGGACAACCTTAATGCGGCTGAAGGAAATATTTCATCTCCAAGAGAAGGAAGGGTGTAAAAAAATAATAACATAACAATTTTGGTATGTCAGTAGCAAATAATATACAAAAAAGCAAATAATATAAGACATAAAATAGTTAAAGAATAGAACCCGAAGGAATAACATAGTTGGTTATAATAAGTGAAAACATTTTAGATAATTCATTCATTCATTCATTGGTGGTAGAACCTGTGTCGCCCGGGGAAGTACCACCGCCACACCTATTTCTAGCGTGAAGCAGTTTTTGCGTTTCGATGGAAGGATGTGGTTGCCGGCACACTTTCACTTGAGGCGACCATCATAGTCCTCGGGAGTAGCAACGCATTGGTGATTGACTTCAGATGGAACCCATGTTCTGTATGAAGTTGGTTACAGATGTCCATGGGTGGCAATGACCACTTACCATCAGGTGGACTGCATGTTCGTTTGCTACTTCAATCTTATAAAAAAAAAACATTAATTGACTTAATAGCTTACAAACAGTAGACGAATACAGGATAGCAATTTTTGAACCATGACATTTTCTCGAAATATTTTACAATATTTGATATATTTTATCTGTACCATTTGGGTCACTGCCTTGAGATAATTAAAACGAACGAGCTTAGAATAATTTACGGTTCTATACATTCTGAATACATTACATAAATTCTGTATAAAGTCAAGCGATGGTCCACTGAACAATTGAACAATATTAAAAAAGGCGTCTTGTGATTTTCCAATCAAAGCCCAATTATTCGAGCCGCAAGCATTAACCGTCTTTTTCAAACACCGTTTGCAAAATTACACCCAGTTATCCGATTTTAATCAACGAAGTTTGCTGATCGCCCGGAGTCTAATTTGTGTATTGCTTGCCGATAAACCACGGTTAAATTAATCAATCTACCGGAAAATCTTTTGCAAATATTAACAATCTAATCGTCCCTCTAATCGTGCTCGGAATCCGTGTAATAATAGTATTGTGTTTTGGATTATGCAAACTGTTGCCGGCGACTTTGTACGTAAAGACTAGCACAACCCGCGTGGCGAAGTGCTTACCATATCGGTCTGACGCGCAGTGGGTCCCGGGTTCGAATCCCGGCCAGACAGGTATCTGAATGATGAGTTTAGATTCATTTTCTGGGTCTGGGTGTTTGTGTATTCGTCTTGTGTGTTTCCATGGTACCCACAACACAGGAGAAAATTCTAGTCTAGGGCTTGAGTGTAGATAGCGTATTTTTGCGAGGTAGTAGAAGGTATATAGATTGTCCGGAATGGTACCACCGCCACACCTATTTCTAATGTGGAGCGGTCCTTGCATTTTGGTGAAATAGTGTGGTGGCAGGATCGCTTTTATATGAAACGACCATGTTATTCCTCGGAAATATCAATGCATCTATTTAACTTTAGATAGAAACCTTGTTCTGTATGAAGTTATTTACAGATATGATTTTAAACTAATATTATACCAGAATTTATAAATTTTATTATTATATGTGACGGGTACTCATGATATGCGAATTTCTTTCTGCCGATATTTCGACTTAGTTGCATGGATCGTGGTCAGAATTGGTCAGAAGTGGTTTAAATATCGCGTATCGTGAGTACCCGTTACATAATAAAAAAATGTTTACAGATGTTTATGAGAAGCAATAACCACTGGTTGTACCGCATGGCTATTTCAATATTCTAAGAAATGTCTATATATTATTACGTCAAACAAAAATTTGTGATTCGTATTCAAGATACTTGCCGCAGGCGGAGAGGTATGCAATTACGCTCGGTTATAGTTGATGTAGGGAAGAATTGCGCAATGCTAATATTTTTTTCAAATAATGCATGAAACATACATAAAATCAACCATAAACACATTACACTCACTACCTTGCATTTGACACAAACGCATTCATAATAAACGAAATAGAACAGTCAATGTCTTACTATGAAAACACATAACGTCAAAAATGTCAAAATACCCGCTATTGCTTTTAAGTGCAGCTTAGTTAATAAACCTCTTTTTACCTTTAACGAGCTTAACCCTAGATAGCTAACCTTATACTGTACTCTGTTTAAGCTAACCATCCGTCGAAGTGACGGGTATTCAAATAATATTTTTATTTGGCACAAGTTATTAAAAAAGTTGACCTCTTTTTTATGGTTTCGTTTATAAATGTTATTCTAAATAAGAATCATTTTGTAAATTGACTTTCTTTATTATATATTTATATTAAAATAACTTTTTCTAAACTCCTTAAAAAATTTGGAACATTTTTAATGATCTGCTTTGACAAGCAAAATCAACGATAAATTAAAATAAAACAATATTTTTTTTGGCTTCATATAGTACATAGAAACATTATAAATAATTAAAACATAAAACAAATTATTTTTCTTCAGCGCAAGTAACACAAAAATCAAACTTTATGTTCACTGCATATGGGAGCGATGCAGTTGGAACACGTGCTTTTGGTCATACGCTTTTTCTCTTAGTGGCACTTCCGAAACTCTTTTTTTTTACGACTTTCTCCACTAGATGTTGCTGGCTCTTCTCTGCTGTTATGACCTTGTACAGGAGGAGATGATTTGCGATTTTGATTGGTAGATAATGACATAAGTTTGACAGATTTTTCGAAATTACTCAATTTTACAATATCTTCAAAAATGTCGATGGTTAAAAACTTAAAAAAAAAGATGCTTCTCCCATTTATCCCCTACAGGAACGGGTAGGTCCCTTCGGAGTATGCACAATGTTTCTTGCCGAAGTTCTTGTGGAAGTGTGACCCAACCGTGCCGATTCCTATCTCGTACCTTCGTTTGAGGAAGTAATATGATGCTACAATGCATGGTTTGTGAAAGTGCAGTATTCGAGATAATAGGTGAATCAGGATCCACGTCTGAAGGAAAGTCTGGTAGTGCGCTTACATAGCATCCCCTCAGAATCTGCACATTATCTTCCAGTATAAAATCTTGTCTCGCTAGCAAAACTATAATCAAGGGCAGCGTCACTAAGTTCTTGTTGTAGAAGATCAATTATTTCATCTTCTCGTAAAGAACTTAAAGAAAACATGACGTAAATCAAAAAAAAACGCAAATTACTTTGAAAATAACCAGTGCAATCGAATTCAATTACTGACGGTAAAGCTAACCACTCGTCGAAACGACGGGCAAAGGTTAGGTACCTTAAAAACTATGACACTTAGCTGTTCGCTGCATGTGCCACTGCAACGGGCTCCCTGGCGGCTGAGTTGGTTAGCCAAGACAGCACGTTCGGATACGCCGTTAAAAAATGCGAGCGATATTTCTTTGCACTGCCCGTCGAATCGACGGAGGTTAGCTATCTAGGGTTAAAATAATTTGAAAATTATTACAATTTATTTAAATTAGAGAAATATTGCTGCTACTTTGGACATTATGAAGTTTAGTTTTTAATCGAAATTGCGGTCGAATTTCAACCGTTGCGACGGGTGCCTAGTAATGTGTACTCGCTCACAGTACGGCGCTCAACATATTTTGCTGGATGACGGTGATGCAACTTTGTCTTATATGAGCGCCGACTTCAGAATTATGTACTAAGTACTGAGTATGTTACGAACCAAAATTAAAAATGATTTTTTACTTTTTTGTGACATGGAAATCGGTAGATATTTTTTGATTCGGTAGGTAGTTTTTATTTCACGCTTTTTAGCGACTATATGGTGATATTTTTATTTAAATAAGATACTATTTTAAAGTTGACTGCTGTAAATATTTTAAGAATTTCCTCAACTGTCTATGGTCTCCTTAATCAGACCTGTAATGACATTTAAAATTTTGAACCCATATGGGTGCAAAGTTCTCATCAATATAAATGAATTCAGCCCAAACACAAGGTAGCCACTGTGAACCGTTGAAGACTTCCTTAACTGCCCTTCGTCTTCATCATCAGACCTGACAGGTGTAACATTTCCATCAATAAAAATTAAACAAGCTCAAACACAAAGTAATTGCTGTAAATCGTTGAGGAGTTCCCTCGACTGTCTTTCGGCTCCATCATCAGATCGACTCCAGACATTCATTATATTATAGTACTTTAAATTGCTTAATAGAAAAATTAACAAACGCACTAGTCACCCCTACGATTTTCGAAAGTTCCCCTCGATTCCTCTAGAATGACATCATCAGATCCTGGTTTCCTTATCATGGTACCATTTCTGGAGTGTCTCCTTTCCAACAATAAAGAATCTTCAAAATCGGTTCATAAACGAGGAAGTTATCTGCGAATAAACATAAAAAATATATATATACGGTCGAATTGAGAAACCTCCTCCTTTTTTGAAGTCGGTTAAAAAAGATACAAAAACAAAGAACAAACCCCTCATGCCACGTGCACCCTATTTTAACCCCTCGCGTATAAACAGTAGCGTGTTTCTCAAACCATTAAAATGAACAACATAATTTACAGAGATTTATTGAGTTTTATCATCTCATAAAAATTGTTGCGTTTCGGTGGAAAGATAATATGGATATCTAATCTATTATGCTATTATTATATTAAAATACATTGACTGCATAGTTTTTTTACACGGTCTAATAAAGAATTAAAAGTGGTAGAACCAGAGTAGTTCGACCGGGGAAGTACCACCGCCACACCTATTTCTAGCGTAAAGCATTTTTGCGTTTCGAAGGAAGATAGTGGTTTTCGACATACTTCCACATGAGGCGACCATCATAGTCCTCAGGAGTAGCAACGCATCTAAGATTGATTGATTAGATAGAACCCATGTTCTAAATGAAGTAGATTGAAGTTCATATGTCCAAGACCGGCGATGACCACTTACCATCAGGTGGACTCCATGCTCGTTTACTACTTCAGAAATTAAAAAAAAACTTTAACAACTAAAATAATACAGAAAAACGCAGCGTTAACTGGAATAACATCAAAAATAAACACATCTGGTTTCACGCTTTATAAAAGAGAATGAAGAAACGTATTCAGAACACAAGCTAAACTCGCAAATCCGGGATGCATTATGAAATTCCCGACAATATCACACAATGTGGGACTCGTGTATCGGCTCACTCGGATGGGACCGGAATAACTTATGGGGACGTAGATTTATTGCGTATATCTTTAGTAAAAGTTTTACTAGCTAGAAACACAATTAGAATATACTTTTGTACTATTAAAGTATTGTCAGGTGACTTCCATATGAGGCAACAAGATCGCCCACGGGAGTAGCAACGCTTCTGGGATTGACTTCAGATAGCGGGTTTAGCATGACGTTGCTTGCAGATGTCAATTAGCGGCAGTGATCTCTTACCAAAAGATGGTTCCCAAGCTCATCCTTAATCGTACAAAAAAAAAGTATGTCTGTTTTTTCATAGTTTTGGATAGCTAATCTGTTATGATATATTTTTTCTACAAGGACTACCAAAAGTCTCAACCTTGACAACTAAAATAATATAATAACTTATATGGACGTGGATTTATTGCTTATATCTTTAGGAAAAGTTTTGCTAGACAGTTACACGATTAGTCCCTGTAGTTCCGGGATCAGAATAGGTCTACGGTATCCCCTGTCTGTCGTAAGAGGCGACTAAAAGGGGTTTCCGAGATTGCGGGCGGCTGCGCCTTCCAAAGGTACCCGACGCCGTAGGAGCGACGCAGGGTTATGTGGGATTTTTACCGCACTAAAACCCCCCCGGTGGCCGTCCTCGCCACTGAAAAGGAGGACTCCGGGATCTCGAAACGACTTCAACCGGAATCCTCCGAGAGGAACCCAGGGCCTAGGACCGCTTCGAAGCCTGCTAGCACTAGCCTAAATCGACAAACTTTATAGTAGCCAATCAAAATAACGCTATTTTCTTAACGAAACGATTTTAATCTTTGTTAAAAGCATTACATAAGCAACCAGAGGGTGTTACTGAGTGCCACTTCATCCTTACCTCGTGAATTAGCACTGAATTATTAATGCTGAAATAATTCAAGGAACAAGATGAATATAGCAATATTAATATTACCGTTGTTAATGTTTGTCTCGTTGTACAAAGTGGTTGTTTAACATAATCTGTCTAACATAATCTGTTCAACAAATCTCAACGAATTTTGTTTTCATTGTAAATCCTAAAACATTACAAGTTTGATTTTAGTCCTTAATTAAACATATCTGGAAACATTTTTCGTACTTCTTTTGAAGTTCGTTTACATTTGTATGGCGACCTTCTTGTTTATCGTAAGTGATTTAGTTCAGATTTTTTATTGGACCGAAATAGAAAACGAGCACAGTTCACCTGATGATAAGTGATTACTGCTGACCATGGATATCTGTAAGCAACTTTATGGAGTACCTTAATGTAGTAGTTTTAAAGGTGGTAGAACCGGTATAGTTCGACCGGTATACCACCGCCACACCTATTTCTAACGTGAAGAATTCATTGCGTTTTGATGGAAGGGTGTGGTTGCCGGCACACCTTAATTTGAGGCGACCATCCTAGTCCTTGGGAGTAGCAACGCATCTGTGATTGACTTCAGATAGAACCTATGTTCTGTATGAAGTTGATTACAGATGTCGATGAGCGGCGGTGACCACTTACCATCAGGCGAACTGCAAGCTAGTTTGCTACTTCAGTAAGATAAAAAAAAATTAGCATTGAAGACGAAAATGAACATACAGTTGCAATTAAATTCAATTGCAGGTGTATGTGGGCGTTGCTACTCCTGAGGAATAAGATCACCTCATATGAAAGTCACCTGACAGTATTTAAAAAATGCAAACGACTATTCTGATAACTAATCGTGTTACTATCTAGCAAAACTTTTACTAAAGATATATGCAATAAATCCACGTCCACATAAGTTATTATATTATTTTAGTTGTCAAGGTTGAGATTTTTGCTAGTCCGTGTAGAAAAAATATGCGGTAAATATATGTTTGTATGATTATAGCAGTATTGTATGTAACCCATGTTCTGTATAAAGTTGATTAAAGATGTCCATGGGTAGCAGTGACCACTTACCATCAGGTGGACTGAATGCTCGTTTGCTACTCCATTAATATAAAAAAAAAAACCTGATGATCTGGCAAAGCTCACCGTTCCAAAGCGCAAGAACCGCTTTACGCTAGAAATAAATGTAGAAGTTGCATCTTTTGGGCGAACTACACAGGTTGCACCAAATATGGTATGCATTGACTATATGAAATTGATTTTACATGTCCATGGGTAGCAATGACCAATCTTATAAAAAAACTTATTAAAAAAGTTAGTCACTTTAACCATGTCGGAACATCGTAGGGAAATCTACATGAGTGAGAGTTTTTAATATACAGATCAAACGGGTACATAATGCTGCTAATTTGAACTCGACCAGTACGGCGGAATGTGACCTAAAGTCATTCTGAGAGAAGATTCCTCGCAGTAGTGAGACAGGAAAGAGTTAAAAATAATGAGGAGGAGTTTAAAATTTAGTAGATAGTCCATTGGGAATAAGCCCTTTCCTTAGAGAGACTCAGGCTCAGCGCTGGGATGAAAATGGGTTTAAAATCATGAGAAACTTTAGAAGTTAGATTCAATAACTCGACAAATTGCGTTTCTAACCTGACGGAGCATATGATAAACTTAATTTAACTTCTGCTAAGGTACTGTCCAATGGGACATCTATCGGTATCATAACTTTATTTGGACGTATGTCATGTTTGGATATCCTTGAGTGAATTGGTTGTAAAATATGCAGTGATAGTAAACGGTTACTACTGCTGGATTTTGACGATCGACGCGGCGGGGTGGTCACCATACCAGTCTGACACGTACTCTATAAATAAAGATAAAGATATATAGATATAGATATAGATATAGATATAGATATAGATATAGATATAGATATAGATATAGATATAGATATAGATATAGATATAGATATAGATATAGATATAGATATAGATATAGATATAGATATAGATATTTTTAAAGTAAATTAGGCTGTTAGCAAAATATGTGGTTTATCTGCAGTGTGCATAAGTGCTCACTACTGCACATTAGTATCTATAGTTTTTACTCTTGAAGTTGTTGACTAAATATGTAATCTACCTGATGACAAACAATAATATTGCATCCATTTTATATGTATATACTACGCTTACGCTTTCTACACTCATAGCCCACACTAGGATTTTTTCCTGTGTCGTGGATACCATGGACACACGCAAGACGAATACACAAACTTTCAGGCCCAGAATGTGAATCTAAACTCATGATTCAGATACTTGTCTGGCCGGTAATCGAATCTGGGACCCATTGTGCGTCAGACCGGTATGGTAACCGCACTGTCACGCGGGTCGTCATGACACTATTAGATACCATACAAGTAGATACCAGTGCACTAGTCCTATTTAGATTTTAGTTCGGATGTACTACAGTGTAGATAAAATTGTAGTTTTACGTGAAATAAGCTACATTGATGCCTACCCGTGAAATAAATAAAGTGTCTCTGTAAATGTCTTTACCGAATGGGTGCACACCTAATCCCATCGAGATAGATCTCTGTTTTTCAATTAATTTTGCCGTTTTTACTAGAAGAACAGACTTTGTCTGTAAAAAGTGCTATACACAACATGAGAAAACGAGGCGAAAATAGTACCCGAGAATACTTTAAAAAAGTTCTCGGAGGTGTGTGAAGTCCACCAATTCGCACTTGGCCAGCGCGGTGGGCTATGGCCTATAACTCTCTCATTCCGAGAGAAGACCCGAGAAAGTACCACCGCCACACCTATTTCTAGCGTAAAGCAGTTCTTGCGTTTCGACGGAATGGTGTGGGTGCCGGCACACTTTTATATAGGGCGACCATCACAGTCCTCGGGACTAGCAACGCATCTGTGATTGACTTCAGATGGAACCCATTTACCATGGACCACTTACCATCAGGTGGACTGCATGCTCGTTTGTTACTTCAGTCAGATAAAAAAAGTTTAAATCATTAGGCTGTGATTGCCTACATAAGAAGTTATATCTACTTTAAGTTACCTATTACGCCATTGTAACATCACAAATCACATAATAGCACTTAAGTTGTTACGCACTAATTAGCATTATCTAATTTGATAAGATAATCCATCAATTAACTATTCTCCAACATATTGAGCCCCACTGTTTCGCATTAGAATATTTATGACACCTGTTTAAAATAAATAAGAAGTTATAAAGACTGTTACATATTATATACTAGCTGAACCCCGCAGCTTCGCCCGCGTTAAAGAAAATCGATGTATATATTTCCCGTGGGAGTAAGATATTTTCCCACAGTAAAAAGTAACTTATATGTTAATCCAGACTGTCAGCTAACTCCCTACAGTGAATGAACTTCTTACCAATTTTATTTTATAAAAATCGCTCCAGCCGTTTAGACGTGAAGAAGTAACAAACATACTCACTCGCAAACTTTCGCGTTTATAATATTAGTATGACGTATGACTAACTTGTCCATGTCTTAATTCAGGTAATAAATTATCTATGTCCTAAATTTTAGTTGAATCCAAACAATAGTTATTGCGTCAAAGAGTATAAACGTAAGTATATCCCCACAAACTTAAGGCTTTTATTTGGAAGATAGGAAGTAAGATTATTATAAATACATATTATATCTTCTATATTTTATAATACGTGATATATAATACGTGAAGCAAAATACTTGTGACGCATTTCAAGTAATATGCCGCGGACAGATTAGTATGAAACTTTACACGGTTATAATGGACGTAATATTTTTTCAAATAATGCTTAAAATATATATAACATCGAGTAAAACACATTACACACACTACCATGCGTTTGTCACAAACACATAAATAATAAACGAAATAGAACATCATTTAACAAAATCATTTGACAAAAATAGATATAGTAATTACCTTCCTATGCAGATTCGAATTTTTGTCTGTATCAATCAACTCAAACATAAAAATCGTAATATTTTCTTTAAAAAATAGTATGCTTAACGTAACGTAACCTAAAGATTGAAATTAAATGATGTTTTTTTTGAGAAGATTTACTATAGTAACATATATTTTTTTTTCACCATCAAAAAGTAGAGATTTCAACGAATAGAAAACATACCAAATTTTTGAAAAAAGCTGATATTTTGACGGGTGAGTTTTCGATTGAAAATTAGGGTGTTTTTTCGATATTAATTCAAAATAAGGTGAAAAAATTAATATTTTTAATCAAATAAATTACAGCGTATTTGGGACATAAAAAGGTAAGTTTTCGCCAACTTTCGTTAAAAAAAAAATTTTGTAAAGGATAAAAATAAAAAAACCAAAAACTTGGTTTTTTAAATTTTTCACATAAATTTTGAGGTTATGTGAAAAAAGTGTAAATACAAAAATTATTACCTACAACTTTGCCATTTGACTTTTTTCGATAGGACTTTTATTTTTGCCGGAAATCGAGAAAAACCGTTTTTTACCCTTAAAAACTCACCCCCATCCCCTTCCCGACCTCAGATCGCCCGTAAATTATTTTTCCCTTCATTTCTATAATATTCCCCTCCTTTTCTAATGGGTTTCATCCTACTGCGATTTTATTTCACTTTTTATTATTTTTAAAGGCTTCTACCCTGGTCTATTAAACCACTATTTATATTAAACGGGTGCGTTCACAATTACTTGAAAATTATTACATTTTATTTGAATTTGAGAAATATTTGTACTACTTTGGACAATATGAAGATTAGTTTTCTAACTTAAATTACGGTCGAATTTCAACCGATGTGACGGGTAACTAATTTTTTTTAATCTGTGACTAGTTTTTTTTATCTGTGGTGTGTAGTGATATTTAAACCTTGGACCTTCCGATCTAGAGCAGACGTAGAGTTTCACCGTACAGTGTAGCAATATGGCGGTGGTGTAGTCAAACAAAAAAAAAAACAAAAAACTAAATTTCGTTTATTAAATCTGATCGTTTGGACAATAATGTATTCGTAGCAAATTTTATGCGAGTTCCGTCAGAGGACAAACGCGTTAATTGGCAAAGTTTGATTCATTGGTTGATTCAATTGGATTCGGTAACATTTCGAATCGTGTATTGAGTGGGAAGTGGATTGGTCTTTAGTTGTTTATTGGTTTTGTTCTCACTTTCCCGGATTGATCTTTTGAATAATAATTAAAACCGTATAATTAACAAAGCTACGTACATACACAATTTTATATATGTTGCATTGTATTGCTCTCAAATCTCGGAACCAGAATATCTATATCCCCTGCTCGTCGTAAGAGGCGTCGGCAATTTAGAAAAATGTATTGTGTACGATCTAGATTTCGATAAAAAAAATCAAATCAAATCAAATCAAATATCTTTATTGTGGTATACAGGTAGGTACATGCAGAGTTCTTATCTGTAAGGTTGCGTATCGATTTTGGTATTTGGTATTATTGGTGCTTTTCTAAATATACTTTGCTTAAAAAGATGTGTTTTGCACGCTATAGTACATAATTTACCTTTATGTCGAGCTCCAGTATGAATTTCAAATAAATCTTTATTCGTTTTAACAAGTAAACTGCTTTCTAGTATATAGAGACATGCTAGTGTAAGAATGTTTAGTTTTTTGAAATACGGTTAAGGTCTACAACCTTACTGTGTAGAGTCTAGAACTACAAGGTATTATCTAATTGTCTAAACTCTTATAACTTTGTATAATTGCTAAGTACTTACAGTCTAGATTCTAGTATTTTTTCCAGTTTTTAATTTTAAAAAAATCCCTTTTTCCACCGCCCTATTGAAGTCTCCTTGAAGAGTGTGAGTTCAATGCCATTGGATAAGTTTTAGTGGGTAAAAATCCCATATAACATGGCCTCGTCCCCACGACAATGGACCTTTGGAAAATTTCATTTTAAAACGAAAAAAGGTGTCTTAAATAGGATCTATATAAAAAATACCCGTCCTTGTAGTTTCGGGATCAGAATAGGGCTACGGCATACCTCGCCTATCGTAAGAGGCGACTAAATGGGGCTTCTGGGGTTGCAGGCGGCTAGAGTGGGAGTTCGAACCGTTCGGTCAGGCGATCCCGGGAAGGACGGCGGTATATGTGGTCGCATACCGTCGTAAAGACTAGACCGAGCGGTGGGCCCAGCCACCCATCTGGGAGGAGCTCGATGGGGCAACGCGCTCAGAGGATTCCGGTTGTGGTCGGACCGAGTACCCGGAGTCATTTTTATAGCGCCGAGGACGGCCACCGGGGGGGTTTTAGTGCGGTAAAAATCCCACATAACCCTGCGTCGCTCCCACGGCGTCGGGTACCTTTTAAAGGTTTCTCCCTCAAGAACAAAAAAAAAAGGTGGAAGAGCCAATTTAGGTCGACCGGGTAGGTACCACCGTCACAAGTTGCATTTCGATCGAAGGGTATAGTTGCCGACGTATTTTTATTTGAGGCGACCATCTCAGTCCTCGGGAATAGCAAACGCATATGTGATTGACTACAGATAGAACCTATGTGCTATATGAAGTTGCCTACAGATGTCCATGAGCGGTGGCCACATACCATCAGGTGGACTACATGCTCGTTTGCTACTTCAATTAGATAAGAAAAATGTTTAAGTATCCAATAATCACACACTGTTTGTAACAAGGTAGTACATATTTAGTTTACCGGGGTGGTGTCACCGTCATAGCTATTTCTAGAGTGAAGTCGTTCTTGCATTTCATTGGAAAGATGTGGCTCTTCATTTCAGTACTTGGAAGAAGCAACGCGTGTGTAATTGACTTCAGATAGAATTATATGAAATTGCTTACCGATGTGCATGGTAGTAGTGTTTACTCATCATTAGGTGAAATGTATGCTTGCTTGTTACTTTAAACTTTTATTAAAAAAATAAACATAAGGTACTAGAGACTATGATACTGAAAGATGAGATACTAGAGCAGTGATAGCCTAATGGTTAAAACTTGCCCTCTCAATCGGGAGGTCCGAAGTTCAAACTCAGGCACCAACCACTGATTTATGTTCGTATTAGAAATTAATTATCACTGCTTTTCGGTGAAGGAATACATCGTTAAGAAACCTACACACCCGAGAGTACTTTAAAACAAAAGTTCTCGGCGGCGTGTGAAGTCCACCAATTCGCACTTGGCCAGCACTATGACCTAAAACTCTCTCATTCTGAGAGAAGACACGTGCCCAGCAGTGGGGCAATAATGTGTTGTACCCTAAGATGATACTTACACTACTCGAAACGATCAAACGTTTAAAAAGTAATTCAAAAATGAAAACCGTCAGGTGGAGTATAAGTTCCACTGCTACTTCATATTTACAAAAAAAGTTGTAACTACCATCGTTTATTAACTTCGTAGTTAATTTTTTTTTTTTATTTGGCTGAAGTAGCAAACGAGCATGCAGTCCACCTGATGGTAAGTGGTCACTGCCGCCCATGGACATCTGTAATCAACTTCATACAGAACATGGGTTCCATCTGAAGTCAATCATAGATGCGTTGCTACTTCCGAGGACTATGATGGTCGCCTCATGTGAAAGTGTGCCGGCAACCACACCCTTCTATCGAAACGCAAGAAATACTTCACGCTAGAAATAGGTGTGGCGGTGGTACTTCCCCGGTCGAACTACACTGGTTCTACCACCTTTTTTTATGTTACTTTTATGTACACCAAGGTACACTTTTTATCAAATGCGTACAAATAACTGTAAATTCGCCAATCGAGCCATCGAAACGCTCCAACTGTAATTACATCGAAACAATTCGGGTTAAATCTGAAAAGTTTTCGGGAAAGGCTTACGACTCGTACAATGTAGCTCTTTCGAAGTAGATTTGTCTCGAATGAGCATTAAAGAGGGCCAGAGATAATGTCTGGGTGTGCGTTAATTTGTTTTTATTAGAACTTCCTTTCGGACCCGTTGCCTTTGGATTTGAATGACCACAACTACTTAAAAACAATCGTAACATTTCCTAAGCAATAAAAGAAGTATGTAAAATGAACTATAAGACCTACAAATATATATTATAAACAGAATTCATTTTCTAAAGCAGCTGAAACGTTTACTAGTCACCCATCGCAACGGTCGAAATTCGACCACAAATCAATTCAAAAACTAACTTGATACTGTCCAAAGTACTAAATTCAATTTTTGATATTTTCATGTTATTTTAATACACCTGAAAGGTAAAAAGAGCTTTAAGTGCATTTAAAATCAATAACAAGTAACAGTGTTTGTGACAAATATACGGCAGTGTGTGTAATGTGTTTTTGGTTGATTTTATTTATGTTTTTATTTTTTTTTTTAACAATTTGCACTCCTCACACACACACACTCCAAAAAATTTTAACATTTTGCACTCCTTCTATACTTCCACTATAACTGTGCAAAATTTCATACAAATCCATCCGCGGCATATTACTTAAAAATACACCACAGGTTTATACTTCACGTATTAATGTATAGAGTATAACATATTGATATACATAGTTATTTATTTAAAGGTAAGTTAAGTAATTGAGTCAACTGAAATAAATCCAGATAAAACTGAAGCCCCACCTGAGATCAGCCATACGTCTTGCTATCCCTAAGGACTAATTTAAAGTGTACTTTCCTTACCTCACCCTTCAAAAGAGACAACAGCACAACTACAACAGCACTTAAACACACATAAATGGGAATAATTGGAACAAATTATATTTTTGTTTTTAGATTTAAGTAGCAAACGAGCATGCAGTCCACCTGATGGTAAATAGTCACATCCACCCATGGACACCTGAAAGGAACTTCATATATCCAAGATGCCATCTGAAGTTTGACAATTGCGTTGCTACTTTCAAGGACAAAGGTGGTCGCCTCACATACGCATACATGTCAGACGTTCTGATACGGCGGTAGTGTAAAAAAATATATATGTAACTGACAATTTGTAAGTGCCTCCGTAGGCCTATGAAAAATAAAGACATTTCATTTCATATAAAAGTGACCCAACCACATCCTTCCGACGAAACGCAACAACTGCTTCACGCTAGAAATAGGTGTGGCGGTGGTACTTCCCCGTTCCAACTACATACGTCATACCACAACAAGTTTTAGCATCTTGTAAAAAAGGTGGTAAAGTTGTATTATAAATTCATTTGATGTTAAGCAAAAACATATGATAATCAGAAAGTCTGCACGATTAATTCTAACTTGAAGCTTGCTCTTAATGTAATTAGTAAACAATTCCCCTTCAATCCGAAAAGTTTAAGGAATATTTATGACTCTTCGATTAGAGTAGGTCTTGAAAGTAGATTTGTTTTGAAAGTGAACCAACATTTAAACATAATTTACTGTTGTGCTGTTGTTTGTAAAATAATGTACCAAATTATATACTTTTAGTCTACAAATGTATTAAAACATAGAGATTTAACTCTTTGTTATAATACGTTAATTGTCTAAAACGTTATGTATGCCTTATTAATACATTTGTGTTATATTGCAATATCTTTATTAATCTTTTTCTTTTCTTTATTAATCTTACGAACATTATAAATGTGAACGGTTTTGAGAATGTATGTGTGTTTGTTACTTTTTTACACAGAAACCAATAACCAAAATTAATCAAAATTTTTAAACAGATAGTTTATGATCTATTTTTAACCGACTTCCAAAAAGGAGGAGGTTATCAATTCGTCTGTATTTTTTTTTTTTTTTTTTTTTATATTTGTTACCTCATTTCTCCGGACTGGGTGAACCGATTTAGATGATTTTTTTTTTATTTGAAAGGTAGTGCGTGTCATAGGGTCCCATTTTTTTTTAGTATTTTTTTGACTAGGGCATCCATAAGAAAAACGCATAAGTCTTAAATTTGCATTTTCAATGTACGCGATAAATGTATGAATAACTCAATATCCCGCCAACCGATTTTGATGATTCTTTTTTTATTAGAAAGGATGTACTCCAGGGGTAGTCTGATAAGAGTTTGATAAGGTTCTAATCATAGGATCTTCAACTTTTTGGAGCAAAATAATAAAATTAGTGATACTCGGCCGAACCTTAGCTGGAGAAGTCCAATTGAGTAAAATATAGAATAAAATTACTATGTAGGTATTTACTATGAAAAATTTGACCTTCAACTCTTCAATCCTGATGATGCAGGGGTACTGCTAGCCTGAACTATAAAAGTTGGTCGTTTGATGTTTGCGAATATATAATGAAATTGTTAAGCAAATTCATGGGACAAAAATTTGACCTTCAACTCCTCAACCCTGATGATGCAGGGGTACTTAAAGCCAAAACCATAGGAATAAGCCATTTGGTGCTTACGTATATGTTATAAGATTACTGAGCAAAAACATAAGATGAAAAATTTGACCTTCAACTCCTCAACCCTGATGATGGAGGGGTACTTCAATCCTAAACCATAGAAGTTGGCAATTTGGTGCTTACGGTTATGTAAAGAAAATACTAAGCAAAAATATAAAATCAAAAATTTGACCTTCAACTCCTCAACCCTGATGATGAAGGGGTACTTCAATCCTAAACCATAAGAGTTGGCAATTTGGTGCTTACGGTTATGTAAAAATAATACTAAGCAGAGGCACAAAATTAAAATTTTGACCTTCAACTCCTCGACCCTGATGATGAAGGGGTACTTCAATTCTAAACCATAGGAGTTGGCAATTTGGTGCTTACGGGTATGTAAAAATAATACCAAACAGAGGCACAAAATTAAAATTTTGACCTTCAACTCCTAAACCCTGATGATGCAGGGTACTGCAAGCCTGAGCCATAGAAGTTAGCCACCTGGTACTAACGTATATGTTATAAGATTACTAAGCAACAATATAAGATGAAAAATTTGACCTTCAACTCCTCAACCCTGATGATGGAGGGGTACTTCCAGAGGGGGCGCCCTGTTTGTATGAATTGTAAAAGTGTTTTATGTTTAATTTTTGTGAATATGTAGATGCACAAAGCAAACTTAGAGGCTTTATTTAAATACAAACATAAAAATATAGTCACTAAAAAGTGTAAAATAAAAACTTTTTAACAAAAAATATCTACCGACTTCCATGTCACAAAAAAGTAAAAAATAATTTAAATATATTTTGGTCTAGAACATACTCAGTACTTAGTACATAGTTCTGAAGTCGGTGCTCATATAGGACGTAGTTACCGTCGTCCAGCGAAATATGTCGAGCACCGACTTCAGGACTATGTACTAAGTACTGAGTATGTTCTAGACCAAAATATATTTAAATTATTTTTTACTTTTTTGTGACATGGAAGTCGGTAGATATTTTTTGTTAAAAAGTTTTTATAATACATAGGCTACTCACTACTGTAGAAAATACTACTAAAACAGGCGAAGCTGCGGCAATAAGCTAGTATTGAATAATTGTAAAAAACAGACACTAGGATACACTAGGATAGAAAATCCTGTGTCATGGGTACCATGATCACACACAAGACGAATATACACCGATTCCACACACCCAGACCCAGAAAATGAATCTAAATTCATCATTCATATACCTGGCCGGGAATCGAACCCTGAACCCACAGCGCGTTAGACCGGTATGGAAACCGCTCCGCCACGCGGGTCGTCGAATTTTAATTATAATGTACTTTAGTTTTAGGAGATTCAGCACGAACCAAGCCCAGATTTTGAATGAGCCAAAATTAGTGTCGAGTAATTTCCAACTTAAACTGTATCCATTAAAAAGGCGAACTATTTGGCCTTTAACTAAGACGTTGATTTATTCATTAAATTAAATAATGTATTCACCGTCTACGTTTAATTTATGAAGCGGCTATAATTATCTAGAATTATTTCTAAATGAGAAAAGGCGTCCAACGGGGCAGTAAATTATAATGAGGAAAATTAAACATTTATGAGAGAAAAATTCACGTGTAATGAATTTGTAAAGTATCATCGTTAATTTGATGCTGGGCAGTGTATTTATCACACCAGGCTGGCTTATTTTTTTAACAATTGTACTTAACTATAAACCAGACGTAGCATCACAAAGGCAACAGATAGTCTAACACAGGCATTGCATTAAAATGGAAGTGGGCCGGACACATGCCACGCCTCAGGGATCAAAGGAGGACTAAAAGAGCGACAGAATGGAGGGGGCCAGCCGGCAAAAGAAGACCAGGAAGACCTTGCAACAGATGGGAGGATGAGATTAGGCGCATGGCGGGACTGGATGTAGATAGCGCAATCCAAAGATGACTGGCACAAATTGGAGGAGGCCTTTACCTGCAAAAGGGTTCTTACAGAAAAATACCTGGTAAACATGTAATTACTAACTCTTCTCACTAACAAACTAACAAATCAACTACCATTTTCTGTAAGAAATATAGGCTTTTTATTTTATTTTATTATTTATATAAACCAGACGAGCCACCTGACGGAAAGTAGTTACCGTCGCCTATGGACACTTGCAACACCGGACGCGTCGCCAATACATCATTTTTTAGCAGTAGCAAACGAGTATGCAGTCCACCTGATAGTAAGTGGTCACTGCCGTCCACGAACATCTGTAATCAACTTCATACAGAACATGGGTTCCATCTGAACTCAACCACAGATGTGTTGCTACTCCCGAGGACTACGATGGTCGCCTCTTGTGAAAGTGTGCCGGCACCCACACCCTTCCCTCAAAACAAAAAAACTGCTTCACGCTAGAAATAGGTGAGACGGTGATACTTCCCTTGTCGAACACTGCCTTTAATACCTTTTAGAATCAAACATCGTTGTCTTTGAAAAAGAGCTCTTTTTGCACATTACTTGAAGAGCCCCATATCATATACCCCAGATGTTTTATTCAATATGTGGATACAAAGCTTTTAACGTATAAATTTGCCCGCAATACTATACTATATTCGATTGCCATTCAAATAATTGGAAGCACCGCCATTTCTCCTATTTCTGCCTCTCCGATTCTTGTCTCATTCTGTATTCTGGTATATAGCGTTAACTTTTGACTCAGTTGTAGCAAAGTAACAGTGGCTAACGTCAGTAAAAACAGATCTCATCTGGGATTCATTACAGATGCCCGTGGGCAGTGGCCTCTTATTATCAAGTGGACCACATGCTCGTTGAATTCTTCCAGATGGTATATAAAATAGAAGTTTTACTTACATATTGATATTTAGATGCAATTTTCTTAACTAATTACCCACTTAAAACGCGATAAAGTCAAAAATTTAATAAAAAAAACTCAACCGGTATGGTTTGTTCAAACCAAAGATATATTTCCACGCCAATTTTGTTCTGGACTACCAAACGATGTCTATAAACCTTACATCTTGATAACGAAAATGTAAGACAACATATTTTCCTAGACTTTTTCAAGAAAATGTAATAAATTTTACGTAACCCGTAAATAACTTGATAGTGTGCAATAAAGAAGCAAAAAATTGATAGCTAATTTTACTCCGAAGCGACGCTCAGATAATATAATCGATCCTCGGAAAACCTTGTTCTTTTTAATATAACGAGACCCTATTTTCCCATCCGTTAGCAGAATCAGGCGTTTAGGGATATGCCTAAGTACTTTAAATTGTAATGACCAATTTTCTTACGTTTTTTTTCGTTGTCAACATTACGGGTCCTCTAAAAATGAGGCCATAGTTCACCGTACTGGCCATATAATATAAGTGCAAATTATACTTCTCACACCTTTGAGAGTTTTGTTTTTAGAACTGACAGATTTCTTGCGCATTTTATTCACCACATAGTAGTGATAATTAATATCTATTTCGCACATCATTTTATGAAATAGTGTGATTAATGCTTGGGATTTAAAATGCCACAATGCCTCAATTTAGTGGCCGAGTTTAAAATATTAGATTATCACTGAGGATTATCACTAAATATTTTGATTACTATTACAGTATTTTTTTGCCTATTATTATCAAAAAGTTAACACAAAGACAAAGTATTTAATAAGCTTTTATCGAAATTTTTAACGTTACTCATTTCTTGAAATAAATGACAAACTACTGACTATAGTTACCATTTTAATATGTAACGCTTTTAAATTAATACTTTATTGATGAATTTAGGCCAAGTTGTATAAGTAATAGTCATGGTAAAATAGTTTTTTTATTTGACTGATGTAGCAAACGAGCATGCAGTCCACCTGATGGTTCGTGGTCACTGCCACCCATAGATATCTGTAATCAACTTCATACAGAACATGGGTTCTATCTAAAGTCAATCACAGATGCGTTACTACTCTCAAGGACTAAGATGGTCGCGTCATATAAAAGTGTGACGGCAAACACACCCTTCCATCGAAACACAAGAAATGCTTCACGGTAGAATTAGGTTACATGTTAAATTAAATCAATTCTGTAATAATTCTGTAACCATCACATGCAACAAATATTTCATACCTCTTTAAAAACTTGGCCGTCTTAACGTTTATAATAAACAATCAATTTAGCATTGCCAAACTTGGCAAACGGACAAACCCTTGGTCTTCAAGTAGCACTCACTAGATTTATTCCATTTCGTAATTAAACCGTCCTCAACCACAAGTTAGATGCGGTTAAATTAATATTCCGCTTCGTAGGCATAAGACTCGCGTAGGCGTTCGTAGACCCGCTACGACGCTACGGATAGTTTCTTAGCTACTACGATCTATTATTACGATGTCTTATAAAACTTACTAAGAATGTCACTTTTTTGGATCCACCTTGTCTATAACTGGTCTTTTGCAGGGTTTATTTTATTCCTAAAACTGCAACTGATAAAAGAGTCGGAAGAATGGTAGTAATATATGATTTTATACTAATATTATCGTGGAATTGACACATTTTAATACTTAACGGGTTCTCACGATATGCGGTTTTTGAATTCTTTCTGTCCACAATAGGATGTCCCCTGTGTCGTGGGTGCCATGGACACACACAAGACGAATACACAAACACCCAGACCCAGAACAGGAATCTAAACTCATTATTAAGATACCTGTCTGGCTGGGAATCGAACCCGGGACCCATTGCGCATCAGACCGGTACGACAACCACTGCGCCGCACAGGTCGTCAAATTATGAGTACAGTAAACAAATTCGTCTCACACAAAACTTTTTGATTCATTTTCCCGAGCCTATTAAAAGATGTATAAAAATGAGAATTTAAAATAAGTTATGATGACACAAAACCAAACAATTTAAATCGTCCCATTCAGCATTTATACCACGGAACACATTAACCTTTGTTGAAATTTACAAAAATTAACAAGTATGAACAAGAACCGTTTTTAATTACGTACTGATCCTCATATCCCTAATGCGCGAATGTAATGGGATTCCAACCCTTTTTAATGTACAGATGGAAATGCGTCATTTCGTAAGGGCTTTCGTGATCTTTATTTGCAAGAAAAAGTTTAATTATAACGACGTCGTGTGATGAATAATATTGTTGGCTTACATACATTAAATAATGGTGTTAGGATCCTTTATGGTGGGGTTTCGGAGGCACCACAATTCTAATTTTGCTTAAAAAAAACAGTGTTAGCCGCTGCTGCTAGAATTTAATGTTCCGATTTATCGTTACTAGCAACCCGTCGCATCGGTTGAAATTCGACCGTAATTTAAATTAAAAAACTAAACTTCATATTGTTCAAAGTAGCACCAATATTTTTCTAATTTAAATAAATTGTAATAATTTTCAAGTAATTTTGAACGCACTCGTTAAATGTAAAAAGAGGTTTATTAACTAAGCAATAGCGGATATTTTGACAGAGACATCTGACAGTTTTGACGTTATGTGTTTTCATAGTAAGACATTGAATGTTCTATTTCGTTTAATGTATATGTGTTTATTTCAAATGCAAGGTAGTGAGTGTAATGATTTTGTGTATGTTTTATGCATTATTTGAAAAAAATATTAGCATTGCGCAATCCTTCTCTACATCAAATATAACCGTGCGTAATTTCATACTCCTCCACCTGCGACAAGTATTTTAAAAACGGATCACAAGTTTTTGCTACACGTATTAATATAATATAGATATATTTATTGTTATTTAATCACAACCATCATTCACATTATAACGAACATCGGACGTTCCAACGAAGTCCTCAGAGATAGCAAAGCATTTGTGACCCGTCTCAAATTTACAGTACACTCATTTATATGTAAGGAGTAGATAATCCCGAGAACTATGTACCTAATTTTAAAATTCCTTTTACAGATAGAAAGCTTTTATTATTCAGAAGTTCTGTGAATAAAATATATATTTTTTGCAATATGAAAATCGCAAACGACCTTGCAGTGTATTTTATGCCCATGAACACCTATGATCAATCATAAGTTCGATTAGAGTCTTCAAAAGGTTTGCTAGGTGTGGGCGTAGCAACCCCTGAAGATTTGCCAAAAAAGTACATTCGACGTACTCGTACATGGAAAATATATTGTATATTAAAAATATAATTAACACAAAGTTTTCAACCTCTCCACACTTGTCAGTCCATATTTCAAAATAATAAACAATTCAACGTATCGTTTTTCAACTACCGCCATGATGGACTAGTAGAGATCAAAATATTATTATTGAATGATCCTCATCATGCATACCTATGTAAAGTAAAGTACGTTAATGTACGTTAATATACCTCTTTTTTATTCAGCACATAAAAATCATGAAACGGAACGTATAAACGTGTTTGACAAAGCGTCAGTAATAAATGACATAAACGTCCATGTCTTATTGGTGCACATATTGCTACCAATATTTGAAGAGGTACAAGGAAACTGCTTACGTCTATTTTATCGTCATGATAAGTTGAACGAGTTTTTTATTTATACCAATCGAATGTGCCAAGGTTCACGAATCTAAAACACTAACAATTATGCGTGTACAATAAATTCAATAAATATGCAAACGTTCATACCAAAATTGACCCTTGTAAAGCCTCGATTAAGTATGACTCCCATACTACACCTAAACTAGAACACAGCTTTGAATCGTCCAGCTAGGCGATTCCGGAGATGTGTGGTCACATATCGTCGTAAAGACTAGACGGAGCGGTGGGCTCAGCCGCCCATCTGGGAGGAGCCCGATGGGGCAACGCGCTCAGAGGATCCCAGTTGCGTTCCTTTGGTTCCCGGAGGAAGCATTTCTTACGTTTCGATGGAAGGGTGTGGATGCCGGCACACTTTTATATGAGGCGACCATCATACTCCTCGGGAGTAGCAACTGTGATTGACTTTAGATGGAACCCATGTTCTGTATAAAGTTGATTACAGATGTCCATGAGCGGCAGTGACTACTTAGCATCAGGTAGACAGCATGCTTGTTTGCTACTTCAGTCAGATAAAAATAATCTTTTATTTTATTGTAAAGCCAGTGTACGTAGAATAGAAATAGACGTGGCAGTGGTTCCACCAAGGTGAAAACAATGAGTTTTACCACTTTTAAAACACTCTTTTTATTGTAAAGTCATACAGCAGATAAAACTTTAACATAAAGTCGGAAATTCCTTGATTTCCCTTCAGACGTACATTCACCATTACACACACACGCTATCTACACTCATAGCCCCACAGTAGGATTTTCTCCTGTGTCGTGGGTACCATGGACACACACAAGACGAACACACAAACACCCAGACCCAGAACAGGAATCTAAACTCATCATTCAGATACCTGTTTGGCCGGGAATCGAACCCGGGACCCATTGCGCGTCAGACCGGTATGGTAACCGCTGCGCCACGCAGGTCGTCACATTAGAAAGTATTTTTCAGAAACTTACAAACATCTGCATAACTACTATAACTAAAGCCAGCTGCCAGTTCTGTTCGAATCCCACAGAGATCACAGCATAATAAACTAAGAAAGCGCGACCAAGATAGTCGCACCGTGTCTTCTCACTTTAATATTTAAACTATTGCCGTTTAGTTTAAAATTTATTACGTCTTCGTTGCTCTGCGCACGTCTTCAACAATAATGTTGAGAAACATACAATATCAAAACTCAAAACTATAGACATTGGGTTGTAGTCGTCAACCCATTATTGTCCCACTGTTGGGTACAGGTCTTCTCTCAGAATGAGAGAGCTATAGGCCATAGTGCACCGCGCTGACCAAGTGCGAATTGGTGGACTTCACACACCTCCGAGAACTTTTTTTAAAGAACTCTCGTGTGTGTTGCTTTCCTCGCAATGTTTTCTTTCAACGAAAAGCAGTGATTAATTTCTAATACGCACATAATTTTAGAAAATCAGTGGCGCGTGCCTGGGTTTGAACCTCAAACCTATGGATCGAGAGAGCAAATTTTAACCGTTAGTCTATCACAGCTTTCAATAGACAATTGGGTACTGTCTACTAAACAACGGAAAGATGATGTGGTATTGTAGGAAAGAGGGGGGGGCATGGATAATGATAGGTTCTTTTTCGACACATGTCGTGGTCAGGTGGTTACCACACAGCCATGATCATAACTAATATGAAGGTATTTAGTTGACAGGTCATTTAAAAAAATAAAGTAAAACTCGTGAACCTCACCACCAACATTATTTATTTCATATAATTACATCTATCAACATTGCACCATATACCATTTTTTAAGTAACATTGTCAGATAAAAAAAATGACAAACCTTTCTTTTTCTAGCGACACACACTTATCAGTTTGCATATTACAACATGGATAAAGTAAGTTTTGTCCTTTTTTTGTTCTCGAGGGGGAAGGTACCTGACACCGTGGGAGCCACGTAGGGTTATGTGGGATTTTTACCGCACTAAAACATCCCTGGTGGCCGTCCTTAGTGCTACAAAGAGGACCCCGGGGTCTCCAAAGGAACGCAATCAGTCCTCTAAACGCGTTACCCCATCGGGTTCCTCCTTTTATGTCCTTACAAATTGTAATATTATTTATAATTACATGCTCATAATTCAATTTGCTTTTTTACCTAAACAGGCATCGAACACTAGACCTCGACGTCTACGTCCAAAGTGACACGAGTGAAGTATCATATCAAAATTCGTTATGACAAGTGTTTACTCCCATGAGATAAACACACGTACAAATAAAACTACAAGCCAAAAATGTGACTTCGAATTCTGTTTCGAAATTTGTTCTCTCATTTCACACCCTGGAGACAGCTGAATAATAAAACTACAAATATAATGGTTGGTTTACATTCCCGTATAATTTTATTGCAATGGAATATGGGTAGTCGGCATTGGTTCTTTTTAACACTTTTCAACACACTAGAGAACAGTCAGCAAACATTCTCAAAGTATTATGGGTGCTTTAAAAATACATATATCATCTGGTTCTGCTACTATATTTTTGATATACAATCGATATAGCATCCATACAAAATATAGTTTCTACGCATTTGCAGCAGTAAACCATTAGCAGCAGGAGGACTGCATGTTCGTTTGCTTCAATAGTTCTACAAAAAAACAAACGGCACTCAGGGACTGCCGCGGTAAAGCTATTGCATAGCATTTTTATCAACATATGCAATTATAATAATTTATTTATTTGTGCAGAATTTTTTCTTCAATAATAATTCAAGTTTTTTTCTTTGATACTCATACTTACAAACAGCTGCTTACATACTCGTCCGATTTCCAAGCAGCTCGTCTCGATTCGTGCGAGCTTCGTACTGTCGTACCATAATTATACATACACGTTAAACGAACGCTGGGCTGCGCTACATGGTAGGCGGAATAGGGGGTGTTAGGTTTATGTCGTTACGGAATTTCTTGATTCGGTCGCCGCGCTCAAAGCCCACAATTAAAGCTATGCAATAGCTTAAAATACATTTTATCTTACCTACACCGTTTACACTATAACATAGCAGTGCGTAACAAATGAGGTGTCTCAAGAAATAATAACCGCGTCCAAACACCTTAATAATTATTTTATTTGAAATTTCCTTTAAAACTTACTTACATTAAGTTTCATCATAACTCACACACACACACACACACACGCTTTCTACACTCATAGCCCCACAGTAGATTATATCCTGTGTCGTGGGTATCATGGACACACACAAGACGAATACACAAACACCCAGACCCAGAAAACGAATCTAAACTCATCATTCAGATGTCTGGCTGGGAATCGAACCCGAGACTCATTGCGCATCAGACCGGTATGGTAACCGCCACCCGGGTCGTCGTTAACTTTACGTAAACAAGATTTTAGACGGCGGTTCATAATTTTATTAATCTGAATTATGTAAACCCACCATAAGGCTCCCGTAGGTTGTGTTCCCGCGACACTTGCGACGTTGTGCTTCATTTAGGTAAATTTATTTCATCGCTCCACTTGTAATAAAATATGCAGCATTTTCAAAAATAATGTTACAGTGCAAAATGTAACCGGATTAAATTGACATTTATGAATTTACGACACTGAAATTGTGTAAGTGAAATTACAATACTCATTTGTAAAGTCTTATTGTGTAACTAGTTGACCCGGCAAACTTTGTTCCGCTTAAATAAAGTTAACTTTTTTAAATTAGGGATGACTGAGAGTGTTATAAACGTAAGAGTACACAAATATAATAATCAGAAAGCTTCGGCTACTGCTAAGCTATCGGGAGTTACACATGTTATTGTGAGTCAACCATAAAAGATACACATATGCTATTGTGGAATATTTTTTATTTAATTTTAAGGAGAATATTTCGGTCATACATAATTTCTGTGTAGCTTTAACCATTAAAGTTACACACGCGACGGAAGCTTAAAAAATGGAGTAACTTCTCCTGTTTTCCTAACATTGCCCTTTACTGCTCTGCTCCTATTGATTGTAGCGTGATGAAATGTATACTATAACCAGCTCAGGAGTATGAAGAATAATCGTACCAACTTTCGTTAAAATCCGTCCAGTAGTTTTTATTTCTATAACGGTTATACAGACAGACAGACATACGGACGGACGGACAGACAGACAGACAAAAATTTTACTGATTGCATTTTTGTCATCAGTATCGATCCCTAATCACCCCATGATAGTTATTTTGTAAATATATTTCATGTACAGAATTGACCTCTCTACAGATTTATTGTAAGTATAGATGTGAAGTAGTAGAAGTCATAGTGAATCCTATAAAGCTGTCTTTTCTTTGATGATCAGTTTAATTACTCTTTCCTCAATCAGTAGTTCAAATGTCAAATTCCTATGTAAAGAATTACGTAGTAATAGCAAGTAGTCACCCGTTGCAAGGATCGAAATTCGACCGTAATTTAAATTAGAAAACTATACTTCTATTGTCCAAAGTAGCTAGAATATTTCTCAAATTCAAATAAATTGTTATAATTTTTAAGTTATATTGAACGCATTAAAGGTAAAAAGAGGTTTAATTAGCCAAACTTGCATTTAAAAGGAATATTTTGCAATAACTGCATTTATTAGCAAGCGGGTATTTTGACAAAGACATGTGACATTTTTGACATTACTTGTTTTCATAGTAAGACATTTATTACGTATGTATTTGAGACAAATGCAAGGTAGTATATGTAATGCTGATTTTATGTATGTTTCATGCATTATTTGAAAAAAAATAGCACGGCGTAATTCTTCTCTACATCAACTATAACCGTGCGTAATTTCATACTCCTGAGTCTACGGCAAGTACCTGAAAAACGGATCACAAGTTTTTGCTTCACGTATTAATATATAGAGAGTATTGAGTGTGTTTTTAGTAAAGAAGTGTGTAACGTTATTTATTTCAATTTCGCTATAAGTATATCGACGTGAACCCATTATTGTCCCACAGCTGGGCACGGGTATTCTCTCGGAATGATAGAGTTTTTGGCCATAGTCCACCACGCTGGCCAAGTGCGAATTGGTGGACTTCACACACTTCCGAGAACTTTTTTTTTGTTTAAAGAATTTTCGGGTATGTAGGTTTCCTCACGATGTTTTCCTTCTCCGAGAGAAATGATAATTAATTTTTAATACGCTCATAAATGAGTGGTGCGCGCCTGGGTTTGAACTTCTGACCTCCCGATTGAGAGAGCAAGTTTCTAACTGCAACTGCTCTAAGTATCACAAGTGAGTAAATTTTATGTGCGCTTCCTTGCTCCTTGCTTCTTATTACTATATAGCAAACGTTTAAATAAAGCTTTATCACAGACGTCGCAAAAGGTCAGCTGATATTACCATCAGCATCTCCCACTATTATACTACTGCTTCTTTCAGGATGACATATTTTATGAATTTTAAATATTTTGTTTGCTAAAATCACATAAACCAAAACTGAATTTCAGTTAAAGGATTATAAAAAAATGATAAACCACATGGTGATTTAAAATTTCTTGAACATTTTTTATCGCACTGTAACAGCAAACAAGCATGCAGTCCACCTGGTGGTAAGTGGTCAATGCCGCCCATAGACATATGTAAACAACTACATATAGAACATGGGTTCCATCTGAACTCACTCACAGATGTGTTGCTACTTCCGAGGACTATGATGGCCGCCTCATGTGAAAGTGTGCCGACAATTACACCTTTCTATCGAAACGCAAGAAATGATTCCCACTAGAAATTGGTGTGACGGTGGTACTTGGTGTGACGTGTAAAGTAATTCTAATTTAACGTTATGTTCTATTTTTAAGCAAAATCGCGGGGCTAGGCTAAGCTAGCCATTAAATAAGGTCATCGCTAAAAGGGGTCGGTCATTCTGCAACCTCCCGGAAGAAGAACAAAATATCGGCTTATGTGGGATTACGCACGGATTAGAACCCGAGCCCGTGCGATCGGAGGATCGCAATCGTAATTAACGCCTCGCCATTATCCTCCATCATGTTTATTTAAATAGGGATATCTGTAATGTTTTTTCAATAAGGCTTTAACGCTTGTACATTACACACTTTTACATGAGGCGACCATGATAGTCTTCGGGAGTGGCAATGCAATCGGGAGTAGCCCACACGAGGATTTCTCCTGTGTCGGGTACCATGGACACACACAAGACGAATTCACACACATAAAACCCCGAACATGAATCTAAACTCACCAATCAGATACCTGTCTGGCCGGGAATCGGACCCTGAACCCATTCCGCGTCAGACCGGTATAGTAACCGCTTCGCCACGCGTGTTTACGTAGCATAAATTTATGTTTCAAGTACTAGGCTTTCATTGCATTGCAGTCTTGTGACGGCATTATTCAAAGAGCATCAGACTCCGGCCATTTCGGTAAAAATGCCTGTTTCTGACGTAGCATCGGCTCTAACGAGGTTAAGCAGAGACCAATCAAGTCCATTTGGGAATTTTAAAATTCTGTCGGACATTTCAAAGGCTTAGGTGTTTAGGTATTGCGTTGAACTATTTCTGCTCTAAGCAGTAATGGGTCGATTTCAGCTTCTACTGCAAGGTGCAAAATTTATCTCAAACTGTAGAGAGAGATATACTGAGAGAATAACGCTGACCCAATGCGGAACGGTAAATAAATAAGTATTTTTTGTTACTTTATATATATTATTATTATTATATATTATTATATATATTATATATTATTATATATTATTATTTCCTTCCTTTTATCCTTCTCTCCCTTCAAGGGTCTATATTTGTATTTTTTTCATCTAACCGAAGAAGCAAACGAGCTCGCAGTTTACCTGATGGTAAGTGGTCACTGCCGCCCATGGACATATGTAAGCAATTGCATACAGAACATGAGTTCCATCTGAAGTCAATCACAGATGCGTTGCTACTCCTGAGGACTATGATGGTCACCTCATGTGAAAGTGCGCTGGCAACCACACCCATCCATCGAAACGCAAAAATGCTCCACGCTGGAAATAGGTGTGGCGGTGGTACTTCCCAGGTCGAACTGTACTGGTTCTACCCTCTCGAGAACATATAATTTTGGAATTAAGTAACCTTTTTAAAGGCGGTCAATTATCATGATGATAAGGTAATGGTTGGCTCGTTTGCTATATCTAATAAAATAAAAACATATTTTTTATATCTCTTCCCTCACACATTCGCTCATACATTGCACGTTTACGTCCTCGTTTTCGACCGTACCTTGCAATGATGGGCGAACATAAACAATGATTTTGAGATAACGTAATAAACTTGCATTAAGGACACAATTCGAGAACGGTACAGTAACAGCGCAAACATAACTGTTTCATGGTAAAGTACGAAATACCATCCCAATCGTAACGTAAGGAGTTTCATCAATTTTATCTATATCTGTACTAATATTATAAAGAGGAAAATTTTTCATACATTAACATTTGTCATAAATTAACTTAAAAACTACAGAATCGATTTTAAAAATCTTTCACCATTAGAATGCTACATTATCGCTGAGCAACATAGGCTATTTTTATTACCAGAATATATAAGGCGTATTTGCTAAAACCTGAGTAATGTGATTCAATGTATCAAAAATTTTGCTCAATTTTTTTTTCATTGCATACACTGCGATATCTATTGATAATAGAACAAACAAATGTTCTACAATATAAGAGAACATATCAATATCTACGAAAGACTTGGACACTGCCGCCGCACAATGATCAGTGTACCCTTACGCAAAGTAGTCGTCGCAAAATTTTTTGGGACTACTATCGGAATAGCATCAATACCCACTGCTGACTATGACTATTGACCAAATCCCCATTACGGATGGGGAGAAGGACATGTCCAGGAGTAGTGCTCAAATGTATAATGATTGGATAAATTACATTAAAATCTGCGCGAACGAATTTAAATATTATTATCATTATTTACCGCTTGCTTAATAACTGGCTTGATGGCTTCAAATTATGATATCAAATTATCATTATGAATATTGGAGCGATTAGTAATAAAACCTTTAACAACCTCTAGGTTAAATGTTAAAGGTCACAGAAGAAATAGCTTATTACGTATATTTTATCAGTACGGCCGAGTCGTCAGTTGTCGGTCTTGAAAAGGACTATTCCTTTTCTTCCCGTAGATGTACTAGGAGTCGACTGATATCATAGTCCAGAATATCTGAAGGTAGAACTCTTTGTGATTCGGCGCTGGGAGCACTACCGTTGCTCCTGTTTTAGGTTCCTGTTTTAGACCGCTGCTCCTGATTTAGACACGGAGACAGTAGTATCCTTGTCTATATTCTTAAGCAACTATCTAAGGCGTTTCAACTTAGGCCTCAGATCTCTTGTAGGATTCTGATGTTATCTGGAGGCGTCAGTGGCCACACTTCCATATGTAAGTTGCTTAAAAATTTAGACACGGAGAATACTGGTTAACATACTAAGGTAGTCTCGCATTTTTTTATAATAATGAAGTAGCAAACGAGCATGCAGCCCACCTGATGGTAAGTGGTCACTGCCGCCCATAGACATTTGTAAGCAACTTCATATAGAACATAGGATTTATCTGAAGTCAATCACAGATGCGTTGCTACTCCCGAGGACTAGGATGGACGCCTCATATAAAGTGTGCCGGCAACCACACCCATCCATCGAAACAGGTTTCACGTTAGAAATAAGTGTGGCGGTGGTACTTCCCAGGTCGAACTACACTCGTTCTACCTTTAACATGAAAACACTGATAACATGTAAAATATTTTATCAATATACATGCTAACTTTACCATTAAATTGGTAGTCTTAAATTATTATTACAAAGTGATTCTTCACACAGGAATTTGACATTTTAATTACTATTTTACTTTAGTTTTATTTTTCTTATAGAGTAAAGAGTCATTATATTCATCATCAAAGAAAAGATAATCTTCATAGAGGTGCCTTTTCGAATGAAGTAACTTAATATGCACTAAAGGAGTATTCAATTTATCTGATTTTGTATAATAGTTGCCCTTGAATATCCGTTACCAACTCTACATACATAACAAAGTTTTTACCTGAAGTCAATCACAGATGCATTACTCTTGAGGATTTTGAGGAAAAAATCAATCCAGCATTGGATTCATAACGTTGATCGATGAAAAGAATAGTATCAATAAATATCGGGTGTTGGTATATCGGTTGTCCACCAATTCGCACTTGGCCAGCGCAGTGGACTATGGCCTAATCTCTCTCATTCTGAGATAAGACACGTGCCCAGCAGTGGAACAATAATGGGTTGACGAGAGAAAAATATCGGTAATCAATAAACTTTTGGAAAGCGAATAGTACTTTTGTGAGCATAAAAACCATAATTGTAAAATTGGGTTAGATACTCATTACATGTAGTATGAAATTTGCTGATTTTATTCATTGAATATGCTAATTTTCAATTCTATATTGCCGATAAATAGTAACAACATAGTAAAACCGATAAAATAATGTGGATTGAAATGCTTCGTCTGTTGTTGTTTGATATCATGATTTTTAGATTTAATCGCCTGAACATAAACCTGTGCCAAAAAATATTGTCTTATACTAGGAACATGGATTACAGCCAAAATCGCTTGACTCTGGAAACCTGTTATTTTGAAAACATCGCACCTTTTTGTTGTAAATAAACAAAAATGTCACACTCATAGTTGCCCGCGATGATTTTTTCGTCTTGTGGGCGCCAACCACAAAGACGAATACACAAACACAATAAAGATAACAATCTTTTTTCGTTCAGATACTTCTTCGCCCGGAGATCGCACCCGGCACTATAGAGTATATAGTTAGTTCGTATAGTTCATGAGCTGCAGTGTCCACTCACAATCCGGCACATTATATACGTTTGCTACTTTATTCTCGAAGAGAAGCACAACATGCCAGAACCAAAAGGTGAAGGTCCGCCGCCAAACTTATTCATAAGTGGAAACAGAATCCACAGCATTATATCACAGCGCAAGGCTTTGATAAAATGCTGTGAAATGAAATGAAATGTCTTTATTTTGTATAGGCCTACGGGGGCACTTACAAATTGTCACTTACATTTTTTTTCTTACACTACCACCGGATCGGAATACGACCTCAACTGAGAAGATCCGGCAAGAAACTCAGCGGGTTTGTTTTTTTTCTTATTTATATCCATTTTTTTGTTTTTTTATATAATTACAATCATGTTTTTTTACATGGTAATGAATGGTAGCTGTGGATTCTGTTAACTTAAAATAAAACCTCTGTTCTATATAATGTTGCTTACTGGTCATGAGCGGTAGTGCCCATTTGCCAACAGGAAGCTGCAAGACAAGCTTGCTACTTCAATCTGTTAAGTTATTACAAATATCAGGAGCCAATCAAGTGACTTGATATAAGATGCTCAAAATTAATATTGAACTACAATTTCGATATTAAGGGCCTATTACAAACTCCCAATAATTTAATGCTAAAAGTCAAAGGTCAATTGCTATTGATATTTAATTAGTAAATTCGTGACATCGTGTCCTGAAATGTCAGTGATTTTCAATTCTGATAGAATCCTCTTTAATGAATGTTCCCAAAGTGAAATGTAGAATAACATTTTTTTAATAAGATTGAAGTAGCAAACGAGCATGGAGTCCGCCTAGTCGTAAGTGGGCACTGCTGCCTATGGACATCTGTAAGCAACTTTATATAGAACGTAAGTTCTACCTGAAGTCAATCAAAGAAACGTTGCAACTCCCGAGGACTGATATGATTGTCTTTGTTGAAAGCGTGCCAGAACAACGTAGACAACTTTGGTTTTATTTCAACTTATTAACAACCAGGAATATTGAGAAGCTAGTAGCGGTGAGGCAGTAATGATTAACGATGTTTATGGACGGCAGTAGCCACTACCGAATGGACTACAAGACCGTGTGCTACTTTATAATACTTAACGGGTACTCACGATATGCGGTTTATGAATTCTTATAGAATTCTTTTTGCCGATATTTCGACCCAGTTGCATGGATCGTGGTCGCGACCAAACTGCGGTAGCGGGGAGAAACCGTTGACAAGCACTAGTGGTAAATTAACCTATCTACCCTACGTCTAGTTCGTTTTTCTTTTTTAGGTTCCGTGTGCTACTTATTTTTATATTTACTTCATTTATTATTTCATTGCACCTTTTAAGAAAAAAGTTACAATAGGGTAAACTTATGATATTCTCTACCAGTCAACCCTGGGTGGCTGGAAAATTTGTGGTAGGTGTTAAATTTAAAATACCAATAAGACAGATAATATACTAACTTATTAGTACTTACAAAATATATACATATATACTATACATAAAATAAATAAGTTAACTACACTTAATATATTAAGAATTTTCATATATTTAACTGTTAAAAACAAACTCGTAACATTGTACAAAGTTAACAAACCACTAAGTCATAAAACCTAATCGCTTTACATAGTAACTAAATGCCAATTTTAGTTAATTAGTACTTTTATGCCATGGAAAATATTCTATGGTATATCTAAAGTAACGTAAAATGAGCAGTGATAGCCAAAATGAGCAGTGATAGACTAATGGTTGAAACTTGCCCTCTCAATCGGGAGGTCCGAGGTTCAAACCCAGGCACGCACCACTGATTCATGTGCGTATTAGAAATTAATTATCACTGCTTTTCGGTGAAGGAAAACATCGTGAAGAAACCTACACACCCGAGAGTTCTTAAAAAAAAAGTTCTCGGAGGTGTGTAAAGTCCACCAATTCGCACTTGGCCAGCGTGGTGGACTGTGGCCTAAACTCTCATTCTGAGGGAAGACCCGTGCCCAGCAGTGGGACAATAATGGGTTGACGACGATTATTTCATTGCACCTATATTGCATTTAAGAAAAAAGTTACAATAGGGTAAACTTAATGCCTTATGGCATTCACTACCAGTCAACCCTGGGTGGCTGGAAAATTTGTGGCAGGTGTTAAATTTAAAATATCAATAAGACAGATAATATACTAACTTATTAGTGCTTACAAAATATATACATATATACTATACATAAAATAAATAAGATCTACACTTAATATATTAAGAATTTGCATATATTAAACTGCTTATCTTAAACGTGCGGTAAAAATAAAAACAAACTCGTAACATTGTACAAAGTTAACAAACCACTAAGTCATAAAACCTAATCGCTTTACATAGTAACTAAATGCCAATTTTAGTTAATTAGTACTTTTATGCCATGGAAAATATTCTATGGTATATCTAAAGTAACGTAAAATGAGCAGTGATAGCCAAAATGAGCAGTGATAGACTAATGGTTGAAACTTGCCCTCTCAATCGGGAGGTCCGAGGTTCAAACCCAGGCACGCACCACTGATTCATGTGCGTATTAGAAATTAATTATCACTGCTTTTCGGTGAAGGAAAACATCGTGAGGAAACCTACACACCCGAGAGTTCTTAAAAAAAAGTTCTCGGAGGGGTGTAAAGTCCACCAATTTGCACTTGGCCAGCGCGATTGACTATAGCCTAAAAAAACTGGGACGATAATGGGTTGACGACATATCTAAAGTACCTATTTTAGCGCTGGAGCAGTATGGAGCATTTTTTTACACTAGAAACAGTACCATTCGTGCGAGTTTTATTAAACATTTCATCATATTTACGTTTTTTCTTATTCCAAGATTATGTCAGAGTCCATACGATGCATACAAGAACATCAATATATTCAAAAATAGTTTTTTAAGTGATAACAGTGACTTAAACTTATACACGAGCTCACAAGTCTGAGCGACTTGTGAGCTCGTGTATAAGTTTAAGTGTTGTTTAATAATCTGTGGACTCAATATCTAATGACATTTATTACTATTATTTTAAGCCATTAAAAGTACACCTTTAATTATTTTAATGTATATTTGTAAGTCACTCAGTGGCAGGATAAGCGATTAAACAAACATGTTTGAATACCAACTGTTCCTATGTTACCTTATTCACAAATAAATTGATTTCATTTGATGTGATTTGATCAAATTATGACTAAAAACGAAACGGAAAATGTAAGAGCAAAACTTAAACGGTGAACGTTTAAGGAAACGAAATATAATCATACTAAAGGTACTAGACCGAGACAGAACGAATATTAAAAGTTATTACTAACTTGCATAAGCAGTCCCGAAGTTGCTAATTTTAACCGACTTCCAAAAAGGAGGAGGTTATCAATTCGTCTGTATATATTTTTTTGCAAGCAGTCTTCGCCTATAAATGTAGTTGCACTTAGCTCTTCTTTATTGTAGACTATTGTTCTTTTTAATATTATAGTTGGTGTAAACTATGTAGGTGATCAAAAATAAATAAAGTTTAGTTTTTGAGTGGGTATTATAAAACACTAGCTGTTCCCTGCGGTTTCACTTTTTCATAAATATGTAACGAATTCATCCCCTAATAACATTTACAGGTTGATCTTAAAGACATGAAGACTAAATATTAACTCAAGATCAGAATGAGTATATTTTGGACACTTTAAAATAAATATAGTAATTTCGGTTGGATGTGATTCCAAACAGACAGAAATTCTAACAGGTTTTATTACCCACTGACCGTTGTAAAAACTATTTTATTTGAAAAAATAATGTGATGTACGTCTGTATATACGCTGGACTTTAATTTTTAATATCGATATGAATTATCACAGTTAGAGACTGATTTTAACTGTCCTACGTGCAAATCATTTTGCCATACACATATTAGATTATGTTAAATTTAAAACAACAATTTGTTTTCAAACTTAATCTTCACTCCTAGTATTAACACTAATTAATTTAATCATTATAAATTTAACACTTAATTTCCTGAAAATTTTAAACATCTAAATTCAATTTAACTAAGTTACAAACTATTAAACTAACTTAGAAATATTACGCGTAAACATCGTAAGCAAAATTTAATGTTGCTGAAAGTTTTTCAATACACGTTACAATTAAAATCTCGGCCTCTAAGCATCATTAAAAATTCTTGCTTAGTAATTCCTTAAGGACGCTCACATTCATTTAAACTAAATTAAAAAAACTTAAAAACACTTACCGTGAATACACTCACACACAACACAGCACGTACGGTTAATACGGTTTTCCGTACTTCAACGGTTTACGATTCGAATGTACCGGTCTATCGGGCGTGAACACGGTACGGTATACCGAAGTCCGGGTAACGGGGTTCCGTACGCTGCGGCCGGGAACCGACTACAGACTGGTAGGATCACAATATCACGCTTCGTTCTAAGTTCCGACGCATGCGTGAGATGATTTCAGGTGCTTGTCTCAGTCTTGGTCCTTTTACAGTGATAAGCGAACGATAAATTCACAGGACGAAACGCATATTGAGTATAATTGTCATTCAAAAAAATATATATGTCGGCGCGACACCGCGTATTTATGAAAAACACGTCGCCGATAATAATTATTTTAGTTACTTTAAAGATCGAAAATTGTTTGTTTATTGAATTAGCAACATTTAATGTTTTTTAGAATTGTAGTTTAGTTTACCTATAAATTTGTTATTGTCACACCACCAAACATAGTTATAAAAAGGCGAGCGAACGTCGGTAGAAAAAGATTTCTTGTTTAACCGTCGAAGCGATCGGACCTCGTCAATTGTGAATAAATCGAAGAAGTTTACTCCTGTGTTTTACTTGAAATCTTGAAGAATGAATAATAACGAAGACTCCGCGACCATCCTAATGTCACACCTCACACATCTCACTCCGTTATATAAATAATACGTGTAAAAAGTTTGGGAGGAAGTTACTCATTCACGCATAAAATTCTAGTCGTATTTCGCTAAAATAAGGCACACACATAGTTTATGACCTTGAGTAATACGTAGGGTACGTATTAATACGTAGTATACATATTAAGAGCAGTGATAGCCTAATGGTTGAAACTTGCCCTCTCGATCGGGAGGTCCGAGGATCAAACCCAGGCACGCACCACTGATTTATATGCGTATTATAAATTAATTATCACTGCTTTTTGGTGAAGGAAAACATCGTGAGGAAACCTACATACCCGAGAGTTCTTTAAAAAAAAAGTTCTCGGAGGTGTGTGAAGTCCACCAATTCGCACTTGGCCAGCGCGGTGGACTATGGCCTAACTCTCTCATTCAGAGAGAAGACCCGTGCCCAGCAGTGGGCCAATAATGGGTTGATGGGAATACGTATTACCGTGGTAGATGTGACCGAAATGGGTGAATCGGCGGGAATAACCTAGTCTTTGATAATAACTGAAAATTTTATGGCTGCAAATCCTAAGGCAAGACACAGTTTTTTTATAAGATTGAAGTAGCAAGCGATCAGGCGGCAGTGACCACCTACCATCAGATGGACTGCATCTGATTGTAAGTGGTCACTGCCGCCCATGGACTCCTGTAAGCAACTTTATATAGAATATAAAGTTTTATCCGAAGTCAATCACAGATGCGTTGCTACTCCCGATGACTATGATGGTTGGCAATTTTTTTTTATTTGACTGAAGTAGCAAACGAGCATGCAGTCCACCTGGTGGTAAGTGGTTACTGTCGCCCGTGGACATCTGTAATTAACTGCATACAGAACATGGGTTCCATCTGAAGTCAATCACAGATGCGTTGCTACTTCCGAGGACTATGATGGTCGTCTCATATAAAAGTGTACCGGCAACCACACCCTTCCATCAAAACGTAGGAACTGCTTTACGCTAGAAAAAGGGTGACGGTGGTACCTCCCAGGTCGAACTACACTGGTTCTACCACCTGCCAAAAGTCTAGCAGAGGACTTCAAAAGGCTGATGGATGGACTGTACAGAAGATATTACAAAAAAGGGCTTTAAGTAAATAAGTCAAATTTTTTTTGTTGTCAAGGGGGAAACCTTCAAAAGATATCCGATGCCGTGGGAACGACGCAGGGTTATGTGGGATTTTTACCGCACTAAAACCCCCCCGGTGGCCGTCCTCGGCGCTGAAAAGGAGGACTCCGGGATCTGAAACGACTTCCACCGGAATCCTCCGAGCGCGTTGCCCTATCGGGCTCCTCCCAGATGGGCGGCTGGGCCCACCGCTCCGTCTAGTCTTTACGACGGTATGCGACCACACATTACGCCGTCCTTCCCGGGGTCGCCTGACCGAACGATTCGAGCTCCCACTCTAGCCGCCCGCAACCCCGGAAGCCCCTTTTAGTCGCCCCTTACGACAGGCAGGGGATGCCGTAGCCCTATTCTCGTCCCGTAACTATAGGGTGCAAGTAAATAAGTCTACCATTTACTATACTTATCTAAACAACGAGCAGTCGTGTAGGTAATGGCGCTTGGCTTGGCTGATGCCTTTTTAGTTTAAAGTTCAGGTTAGAGTTTTGACATGTAATTCTGGCCCGGAAATTAATATGATTAAACTTTTAAGTATGTTAAGAATATAAATATCGGATAAAACTGACTCGTGTATGGAACACGTTATCAAAGTACATAGATGTAAGTATGGGTATTTAATACTCATACTTAGCGGATAACTTGAAGGTCGTAGAATCAGTGTAGTTTAAAAAACACGCTTTCTACACTCATAGCCCTACACTAGGATTTTCTCCTGTGTTGTGGGTACTGTTGACACACATAAGACGAATACACAAACACCCAGACCCAGAACATGAATCTAAACTCATCATTCAGATACCTGTCTGGCCGGGAATCGAACCCGGGACCCATTAGCATCAGACCGGTATAGTTTAAAGGTGGTAGAACCAGTGTTGTTCGACCGGGGAGGTACCACCGCGACACCTATTTCTAACGTGAAGCATTCCTTGCGTTTCGATGGAAGGGTGTGGTTGTCGGCACACTTTTATATGAGGCAACCATCCTAGTCCTCGAGAGTAGCAACGCATCTGTGATTGACTTCAGATAGAACCTATGTACTATGTGAAGTTGCTTACAGATTGACGGCGGTGACCACTTACCATTAGGTGGACTGCATGCTCGTTTGCTACCTCATTATTATATAAAAAAGCAGTTTTTTTATGTACGGTGGGCGCTACTCGTTCTAGAATAAGAAGTGAAATACAAATACTTTTCCTACTTTACGTATGATGCGAATATTGCGTAGAAAAGAGACAAATAATGCCGTTATGTTTCGTTATCTTGCAGGTCGTCAGGTAATTTTTGATAGTGATGTCACATCATCGATATTATCGTGTTGATGAAAAACCTGTTTTATTTTTATTAATAAATAAATAATTATAATTGCTTAAGCTGACAAAAAATACTATGTAATAGCTTTACCGCGGCAGTCCCCGAGTGCCGCACGGTTTGTTTCAAATTAATGTCATTTTTACAACTGGATCTTATGATAGGATCCCTGAAAAATTTAGGACCACTTCCAAATTTTACTGGCGCTTATTTAGATTTTGCACTTATTTGACCACAGATTTCGGGACATGTACTAAGTAAAGTAAAGTAAAGTAAAGTAAGTATATATTTTTGGCGTAGAATTAGTTTGTATTACTTGTCATTTCGTAATATGAATCTATTTGTATTTTTTTTTATTTGACTAAAGTAGCAAACGAGCATGCAGGTCACCTGATGGTAAGTGGTCACTGCCGCCCATGAACATCTGTAATCAACTTCATACAGATTGACTTCAGATGGAACTCATCTGAAGTCAATCACAGATGGGTTGCTACTCCCGAGGACTATGATGGTCGCCTCATGTGAAAGTGTGCCGGCAACCACACCCTTCTATCGAAACGCAAGAAATGCTTCACGCTAGGAATAGGTGTGGCGGTGGTACTTCCCCGGTCGAACTACACTGGTTCTACCACCTTTAAATGTTTGTATCTACATGTAATGGATATTTTGAATTGATATGTGTAATTTGTTTTCAGAAATACAGAGATGATTGTTTTTTTTTCCAATAAATTTTGTTTATGTTCCAAGTTTGTGGCATATGGATTGTAATACAAAATTTCTTCACATATGGAGTAAATATTTTAACGAGCTGTTCAATTCAATGCCAGCTTTTTGTGAAATTATTCTAAGGATAGTAATTTGGTTGCAGTAAGTAACAAACTAGTAATTATTTTTAACCGACTTCAAAAAGGAGAAGGTCCTCAATTAGGCCGGTATTTATATATTATTTATCCGTCTATGGGTTCTGGAGAAAATGAGGGGAACTGCTCAACCGATGGGAACAATTGAGTTGTGTTTGAAGATATTTGGTGTAGGTTCTAATAAAATTGCAAAGCCAGTTCATCATTGACTATTTAAAGGTCTCATAATGTGGTTCGGAGACAAAATATGTAACTCCTCAACCAATGGGAAAAATTGAGTTTTCTTTGAAGATATTTGGTATGGGTAGTAATGAAATTGAATTACTTACTAGCTATGATCAGAGGAACATACGTACATATAAAAATGTAAAAATAAAACTTTTGTATAAAAAATTGAACCGACTTGATCTGTCAGCCTTTTTATATAGGATGGGTTAGGTTAGGTTAGAACTTAAAAGAAAACAAAACTAAGCGAGCAGGCCGCGGCAGCGCCCTGCGTGCGGGTGCGCTCAGTTAATATGAATTATAAAAATATTGTAAGTTTGGGCCTAGGTTTATGTTCATTATGTCATGTAAGGTTGAGCTTGAATTAATGTTTCCATTTATGTATGCACCATGTTAACTCATTGATTTTATTGTGATACTAGTAGTTGTAGATTTCGGAAATATGTACTAAGTACCTATTACATTTTTATAATAATGCTCTATTATGTATTTTTTTTTATATAGAGTGCAAAATTTATGTTTTTTTTAATGTCTAGGCCATCTTGCCCGCTTTTTTATTTTTGAAATATTTTTTCTAAATAGCTATTGGTATCTTGGTTTTTGAATATCGTTAGTTAAGTGCATTCCCGTCAAATCCACCGCTCGGTGTTAGCGCTCTCCTCAATCCCTCTAAGTAGATCCCTCCATTTAGCGAGGATCAGGCGTTTTGCTCCGACGCGCTGTTCCTTATGGACTTCCGGGATGAAATGGGGTATTTTTGTACCCTTAACGTACAAAGTAAACACGTATTTGCTACGTATAACCCGTTTCCAAATTAGGTTTGTTGTGGACTTCGAACATATTTGTGTAACTTAAGTATAATAAAATTAATATTAGCAATATGGCTAAGGCTCTTATAATTTGATTTTATATGCTTCTATATGTTCCACTCTCTTCTGTAAAGAATTGGAATCCAGAAACTCGGCCGCTATAGCATCGAAATATACAATAGCATTACCGAAAATATTAAAGTTCGTCCGGGGAAGTACAACCGCCACACCTATTTCGAGCGTGAAGTATGTCTTGCGTTTCGATAAAAGGGTGTGGTTGCCGGCACACTTTCACTTGAGGCGATCGTCATAGTCCTCGGGAGTAGCGACGCATCTGTGATTGACTTCAGATGGAACCCATGTTCTGTATGTAGTTGATTACAGATGTCCATGGGCGGTAGTGACTACTTACCATCAGGTCGACTGCATGCTCGTTTGCTACTTCAGTCAGATAAAAAAAATGAAAATACCGCATAAGTCTCTGAGTACTGAGGATGGTGACTTCTTTGTTTAGTTCTATCTCACTGTATATTTAGACGTGATGGTGATGCTGATTTTGGTGATGGTGAAGTCCTTTACCTAAGATTGAAGTAGCGAATGACCATCCGACAGTAAGTGGTCACTGCCACAGCGGTTAATCACAGATGCATTGCTGCTTCTGGACCAAGATTCGCCACAAATAAAGTGAACCGGCAGTGATAGCCTAATGGTTGAAACTTGCCCTGTCGATCGGGAGGCTCGAGGTTCAAACCCAGGCACGCACCACTGATTTTTCTAAAATTATGTCCGTATTAGAAATTAATTATCACTGCTTTTCGGTGAAGGAAAACATCGTGAGGAAACCTACACACCCGAGAGTTCTTTAAAAAAAAACTCGGAGGTGTGTGAAGTCCACCAATTCGCACTTGGCCAACGCAGTGGACTATGGCCTATAACTCTCTCATTCTGAGAGAAGACCCGTACCCAGCAGTGAGACAATAATGGGTTGACGATGAAAGTGAGCCGGAAACTACAACATCCCACCAAAACACTAATAGTGCTTTACGCAATAAATGAGTCGGCTGTACCCTATTGGTCGAACTACACTGATTCTAGCAACTTAAATGTTTAGTAATGTCTTAGATGCAACTTTTTTGTAAGGTTAAAACAGGGTCACCGTTGCGAAACGTAGGTACCCATTATGTTTGACCACAGTACGCTCAACGTTTACGAGCATCATAATAAAATTTACGCAACGCTTTGCCCCGCATCGTAAACAAACATCTTTATTAATTACAACTTATTAACATAACGTCCTTTTTACTTACCATGAAAATACAAAACAGTTTTAGGCCTAATTAACATTTACATAAATTAACTTGATAAACGTTGGATCCGAACGTTCTTAGACAATGTAACACCACAGGGAAATTCCCGGAAAATTATCCAGAATCCAACAACTCCATGACAATCGTAATGTTTAATAATCTCCATCGCTTATATGTACCATTTAGGGGGTCGCAATTCGTCCTTTTTGACAAAAATGGAAAGGAAACAGAATTTGCTTCAGAATAAAACGGTGACAGATTGTTATGTTTCATAACAGAAATGAGAGCGGAGAGGTATTCTGATGTGATAGGCACAATAGGAGGTGAAAAGGTGTAATTCGTGTGTATTTGGGAATTGTAAGTGACCTAATTTAAATAAAGTATGAAAAATTAAATTGAGAGTAGGTAAAAACAAAGGTAAAAGTATAAAACAAAGTGGTATCTCGCTGCCTGTCCCTACGTATGCTTAGACCATTATAACTACGCTACGGATTGTAATGCTGTTTTTTTAATAGATAGATTGATTAAAGAGGAAGGTTTTATGTTTAATACATGTGTAATATAGTAGAAAAACACTGGTAATTTTAGGTTTTTGACTTTTAGGCACAAGGAAGTTCGCCGTTTCAACAAGTCTTTTTTTTTAAATCGCTTGTCTGTAAAGGCGGTTTACTGACGATAGTTGACCGTAACAACGTCTTAAGAAGGTTTGCTGGAATGGTTGCATTTTTCAAAAGAAAATTTTAATTTTATTTGTTTGATGGATATTTTGTATGGATATAGAGGAGGAGGTAAATAGAAATCACAATAGTTATATTTATGCATATTAACCGATTGTATCTCTTTGTCGCTCGTTCCGTGCTCTCGATTGCACCTCAAACATTAAATGGATCGCCTCAGTGCGAGGTAACGTCGCATGAGTCATGTTTTTTGGTGCATGCAGCCGGCTCTATCGAATTATAAAACGTTGTTACGTCAATAATCATGTTCACCTTATGTTGGAGTGTAAAGTCTTCGATCCGATTATTACCATTGGATAGGAGATTTGGCTTTATCGCAGGTCATGATAATGACATAACTAGCCTTTCGGCCATTGCAAGTTCTTACAAATGCACCTTTTAAAAACTTTCCGATTCTTTTGGATCGTTTCTGCGCCTCTTTATATCAGCTCATATTATAATTGAATTTGAAAACGAAATGAACTACTACTAAATGGCACCTCTAACCTCTATTCGTACTAGTAGTAATGTGAAAAGTATGGTCCAGGTTGCTTTTAGTTATGGAATCAAGAAGCTAATTTATTTGTACATATATACTTGAGAATTGTAAACTATTTTGTCGTGGTTTTAAGAGAGTCAAAATCTCAACACATTTCACAAGTTCTATCCTCTACAAAATCAAAAAAAAAATCGAAGATACAATTCAGATTTACAGAATTGCAATAGGAGTCAATAAAGAATTTGATATTGAGGAAATGGAAGTACCATCCCCTAAAACGCAATGATCAAACAGAGCAGTGTGAAATAGTATATTTTATCGTCAACCCATTATTGTTCCACTGCTGGGCACGGTTCTTCTCTCTGGACGAGAGGGTTTCAGGTCATGTATTAAAAAAATGAGATATAAAATAACAAAAAAGACAAACCCGCTGAGTTTCTTGTTGGATCTTCTTAGTTGAGGTCGTGTTTGGATCCGGTGGTAGTGTAATAAAAAAATGTAACACAATTTGTAAGTGCTCCCGTAGGCCTACACAAAATAAAAACAAAAAAAGTACTCCGCACAGACAAAGTGCAAATTGGAAGACTGTACTGTGGAAGACTTTGAGATCTTTTAAAAAGAACTCAGGCATGAGTTAGGTAGTGAAAATAATTAATATCTGAATAATAATGAATTCCATCAGGATATCATTGCTCAGAGTAATTTATACTTGAAGCCAGACAATCACGAAGGTCTATCGCATTTTAAATATACAGAACCTTGATAAAAACTAACAACATCAAAATCTGAACTATGCACGTTAGCGATAAAAATGCTTAGCTTAATAGGAATTTAACGACCGGCGAGAGAGTTCTACTTCGTTATAGGAATTTCGTTCATAATGAGAGGACAGAGCACATTCCAAATCATACGATAGTTTAAAATATGTCTAGTTCCAGCGAAAAGCCAAACTTTTGTAAAATTTCGTCTCCATTCAAAGGTTGCGAGGTTGTAGTTCAGGGGGGAGCAGTCCATGTGAGTGGAGAGAAGTAGGTGACATAGTATAAAACAAAGTCGCTTCTCGCTGTCTGTCCCTATATATGCTTAGATCTTTAAAGGCCCGCTGCGGATTTTAATGCAGTTTTTAATAGATAGTGTGATTCAAGAGGAAGGTTTTTATGTATAATACATGTATAATATAGCAGAGAAACAATGCTAATTTTAGATTTTTTAATTTTAGGCGGAACGAAGTTCGTCAGGTCAACTAGTAGAACAATAATTCTATCTGAAATAAATCACAGATGCGTTGCTACTCCCATGGACTTCGACAGTAGGATACTTGCGGAATATACTAATGATAGAAAATATTTTTGTTATATTCTTATTTCGATCGATTCTTTAATTTTAAGTCAATATCGGTTTCAACAGATTTTATTACGTACTGAGATAAAAGTCAACATTTATAGCTTATGATTTTTCTCAAACTTGGCAGAGGTTGGATTTAAAATAGGATTATTTTTCCATTTGCTGAGTATAGAGTGACATATTATCAAAAAGTGGGACAGTCCCTTCGAGTTTCAGTCGTATGGTGGCGGTACCTTAGGTTTCAGATTAGAATACTGGAGCGTTTAACATAGCTATTATTAGAAAGGACCGGTGTTGCGGTGGCAGAAACGAAGTTAAATCACGAAGGTTCTACTTACAATTGGTAAGATATTTTTTCATACTAGGCACAGGTCGCAACGGTCTAACTTCAACTGTAATTTAAATTAAAAACTAAACTTCTTATTGTCCAATGTAGCACCAATTATTCTCAAGTTTAAATAATTTGTAAAAATTTTCAAGTTATTTTGAACGCACTCGTTAAAGGTAAAAAGAGGTTTACTAACTAAGCTGCATTTAAAAGCAATAGCGGGTATTTTGACAAAGAAATCTGTCATTTTTGACGTTATGTGTTTTCATAGTAAGACATTGAATGTTCTATTTCGTTTATTATGTATGTTTTTGTGTCAAATGCAAGGTAATGTGTGTCATGTGTTTTTAGTTGACAGTATGTATGTTTTATGCATTATTTGAAAAAAATGTTAGCATTGCGCAATCCTTCTCTACATCAGCTATAACCGTGCGTAATTGTATACTCCTCCGCCTGCGGCAAGTGTCTTAAAAAGGAATCACAAGTTTTTGCTTCACGTGTTAATATATTGACAGTAGCAGTAAGTACTTCTTTACCACCACTTTATGAAAAAGTTGTCTCACCAAATCATCCCACAACGAAAATCAATTTAAATTAAAGTCGTAACTTACTTTAGTAATCGATATCAGTAATCTTAAAAGAACCGCCGTAAAGTTATTGGATGACCCCAAATCCGATAAGCGCGATCCCTTAATCCTTAACTATTGTTCACTCTTAAACTGTGAATTAATTCCATTGTAGACCAAATTCTGGGAATTCAGTCCCTTTTTTGTTCTCGAGGGCGAAACCTTCAAAAGGCGCAAGGTTATGGGGGATTTTTACCATACTTAAATTGAATTTCACCATTTCGCACTTGAGCAGTGCGGTGGACTATGGCCTAAAACTTTCTCTTCTGAGAGATGACCCGTGCCCAGCAAAGGAACCATAATGGGTTGGCACCAATTCTAACGCCTAGATTATAATAAGAAGATTCAGAGAACATCATATAGATCCTATATTCAAATGACGCTTACACACTTCTATGGATGACAGCAATTATTACACACTCGAAGTGAAAAAAAAACCGGAGTTATAAATAAAAGAAAATAAAAAAGAAAAACGAATTCTTAAAAGAACATAAGATTTTGAAAGTCTTTCTCTTTTCTCCTCTCTTAATATTTATATTGTCGTATATTTGATTGAATTTTATATACTTTTTCATATCGTAAACAAAAATTCTGTATATTTAGAAAACGAATCTCTTAAATTGCTTCCCCCAAAGGATGAATATTAATAATCTATATGAGCCTCCATAACGCAGATCCGTTCTTCCGGAATGATTGCGGAAACGTTCGGAATCATATTAAAATGTTTTACCAACAGTTAAAAGTAATATCACGTAAGCTTCAGAAGGAAATAACGATTGATTTTGCTATTTATCTGTACGCCAATAAACTTTGCAAGTAAACCTAACCTATAGGTAGTAGCACCAGTGGACTCCGACCAGGGAGGATCTCCTGTGACGTGCAATTTCGGGGTCATTTGGATGTTAAGGCTAAGTTAGCAACTAAGAAGTTGGGCGTCTTGAACAGAGGCACTTACAGGTGGACTGCATGCTCGTTTGCTACTTCAGTCAGATAAAAAAACAAATACGTCCACGTGGACTCTAAGTAGAAGCCTTGGTATGTATTTAGTACCATCAGCTCGACTTGCTACTCACTTGCTAGTTAAATCTAAAAAACTGTCTACTATAGTCTAGCCAGCTTAGTTACAGAGAAATTATAATGTAGACGAAGAATTAGAAATGTTTTCGAAAATTCATCCCCTTTGGGAGCTGAGCAGTGGAAGAAAGGTCATTGTCTTAAAGCCTTGTAATAATTAAGTATTTCAGCGTTAATTCAACAGACAGTGCTCATGAATTTAAAGATGCAATTCGAAAAGTGCATTTACTTTAATACCTGCTGTGATTTTCGAATAGAATTTCTCTTATATTTGTTGGTTGAAAGTATACCAGATTCTATCAGGTATACATAAAGTGACAACCCGCGTGGCGCAGCGGTTACCATAACGGTGTGTCGCGCAATGGGTTTCGGGTTCGATTCCCGGCCAGACAGGCCGATGTTATGAGTTAAGATTCGTGGTCTGGGTGTTTGTGTATTCGTCTTGTGTGTATCCATTGTATTCACGACACAGGAAAAAATCCTACTGTGTGGCTATGAGTGTAAAATGCGTGTTTTTAAAACACAAATACAAAAATATAAAGTATAGATTAATTTTAGTTTCAATTTAATGTTTTAAAGCAGTCAGGTTATCTTTAGGTCTCTGTACCCAAAGGGTAAAAACGGAACCCTATGACTAAGACACCGCTGTCTTCGTCAACCCATTATTGCCCCATTGCTGGGCACGGGTCTATTCTCAGAATGAGAGAGTTTTAGGTCATAGTCCTCCGCGCTGGCCAAGCGCGAGTTGGTGGACTTCACACACCTCCGAAAACTTTTTTTAAACTCTCGGGTGTATAGGTTTCCTCACGTTGTTTTCCTTCACCAAAAAGTAGTAATAATTAATTTCTAATACGCATATAATTTTAGAAAAATCTGTGGTACGTGCCTGGGTTTGAACCTCGGACCCCCGATCGAGACGGCAATTTTCAACCGTTAGGTTAACACTGCTCTAATCACACCGCTGTCCGTCTGTTTATTACCAGGTATTATTTACAGGTGATATATTCCTGTTGCCGATATAACAAGAAATACAATAATATTAAATGTATATTTTATACTAAATAATTAGTATTTAGTACTAATTATTTATTATAAATATACATTTAAGGAATCTCCCATGTAAGAATTTTTTTTGTTGTTTTTATTAGACAATGGCAGGGAACCCTTACATTCGTATCTGATACCTGAGAAACTATTGGAAATTACTTACTAAAATAGGTAATAGGTTTTACATGTGATATTATAGGATTACAAATCAAATTTTATATCTTTATGTTGAGAGATAACAAAGCTTTGGTAGACGGAAAAACACGCTGAGACATTTTACGTAAATATACATATTAGTAAGCTAGAATAGATTGTGACAGGAACTGCTGAAATTAAGTTTTCAATTTCTGACACTAGGCGCTGGTTTTTCTATCTCGACTACTTCGAATACTTCAAATGAATATCAATTGTGCTCAATGAAATATCGAAGTTATAAAAATCTGACAAAACTTTATCAAAATATTGTCTAATAACAAACATTGGTAATACAGAACCCTCCATGTAGTCTACATACTCCCGATTTACATAACAGACTACCTTTCTATCCAAAAACTAAAAAGATCCCTGAACTTTTCAGCTCAAAACTCCAAGTCTCCATCGATTCCAAATGATTAAAATGAATACATCGTCACTTCACTTTATAATTAGAGTAGTTCGGTTACTCTTAATTAGTTTTATGCTTTGCTAATGGAATAACTTGGAGTAGTTACGTAGACTTTCCTCTAAATGCTTAAGTTGAGCTTCTACTCCATTTATTTTTAGCAACCGATACGTTTCACTGTGCGAGAGTAAGATACATGCGATGAGCGATTAGACGCGAGTCCAAATGTAGAATCGAAAGAATGTGTTTATTATTTGTTTGTTGTAATTAACATGTATTTTTTTTACAAAGTAAAAGTTATATAATATGTTACATTATTTCTATTCGTTAATTTTAGAGGAGACCTATCCATTCCATCCATCTATCCGTAACCCTTTTGTGATCTACTGCTGGACGTAGACCACAGGTTACGGATAGATGGATAGATGGATGGAATAGCCTTTTCAAGATAAAATTGCTCTATTGTTTTTTTATCATAATAAATTAAATTGCATATTTTGAAACTAAAAATAAATTTAACCATATATTAATTTAAATGTGCATGTTATATGGTAAATAGTACATTACAGCGAATTATATCCAAAATGTACTTATCTTGCTATTCAATATCATATATGGCTTATACTCTCTCAGATAGTCTGCATTTTCGTTTGATTCCTCAATTTTTTATATAAAAAACATTCTAATTAATTAAAATAGTGATAAATCTGGGTACATATTTTTAAACAATTAGGTCTAATTTATTGATTAATGTGACTCATTGATGGTCATGAGAAAAAACAATTTTGATTAAAATAAAAAATGAAAAAAAATCTTACGATCGCTTATCGTATGTCTCTCAAAGTGCAACACTTGCTGTATATCTGCGTCGTCGGCAATCTGCTAAATCTGTTGTCTCAAAGTTTCTGCAACGGAATATTAATGTTGGTAACTTAATATTGAAGTTGCGGACAATCTTAATGCACTAATGACCATTGATTAGAGATCGAGATAAATCTTTAACCAATAATTAGACTTCTCATACTCTCATTTATGTCATATTCTTAGACATGTGTACGTCTTCTTATTAATGTAACTTATTTTTAATTTTTATTTGTATTTATTTTTATCGGTGCATGGAAGCAATAACGAGCAATAACGATAACATGTTATTAAAACCAAACTACAAATGGGGCAATACTTTAGACTAATATTACCGCAGAATTAATTCATTTTTGTAACAGGTTACTAACTATAGGTATGCGGATTTCTCTTTTTTTAATGCCTATTTAAATGCCGTTTTTATAAGTAACAGATATATGAATATAGTCACTAAATATCCTGATGATATTAAAATAGATACTACATAATACATATTTATAAATATTTAGAGAAACAATCTTAAAGAAACATCTTTATTGCCCATTACAAGAAAACTATTTTGTAAAAAGAAACAAAAACACGCTTTCTACACTCATAGCCCTACAGTAGGATTTTTTTCTGTGTCGGGGGTACCATGGACACACACAATACGAATACACAAACACCCAGACCCAGAAAATGAATCTAAACTCATCATTCAGATACCTGTCTGGCCGGGAATCGAACCCGGGACCCATTGCGCGTCAGACCGGTATCGTAACCGCACCGCCATGCGGGTCGACACGCAGAACGAATAAAGAAGAGAAAGAAGAAGAAATAATGTAGATTTGTCCAATATTAGTCACGACTCTTTATTTAGCAAGCATTTAGTTACGAGCTTATATAAAGGAGTGTTATATAAGCTCGTAACTAAACGCTTGCTAAATAAAGAGTCGTGACTAATTTCTTACTAAAACTCTAGATATCATGTATATAGGAATTGTTAGGACCCTACATTCATTCCGGCGGAGCTATGCTCATGTGTGTAATGCCTTCCGTTCCACGCATATCTGTATGTGGAATGCTTTAACTAAACTTAGTTCTCTTATTTAGCTCCACGCTATTTGTTTGACAATTTACATAAGTTTTAGATTAAATATGTCGGCGCGACACCGCGTATTTACGAAAAACACGTCGCTGATAATAATTATTTTAGTTAGTTTAAAAAGATCGAAAATTGTTTGTTTATTGAATTAGCAACATTTAATAATTTTTAGAATTGTAATTTAGTTTACCCACCATAAATTTGTTATTGTCACACCACCAAACATTGTTATGAAAAGGCGAGCGAACGCCGGTAGAAAAAGATTTCTTGTTTAACCGTCGAAGCGATCGGACCTCGTCAATTGTGAATAAATCGAAGAAGTTTACTCCTGTGTTTTACTTGAAATCTTCAAGAATGGACAGTAATGAAGACTTCTGGCCATCCTGACGTCACACATCACTCATTCACTTCGTTAAATATTATCTCTGAATCGATACATTTGACGGTCCGTGCGGCGGAGCGGTCACTAGTGATACACACAGTGGGTTTTGGGTTCGATTCTCGGCAAGACAGGTATCGGAATGACGAATTTATATTTCTGTTCTTGATCTGGATGTTCGTGTATCTTGTCTTTGCATTTCCATGGCACCCATGACACCGGAGAAAAATCTACTGTGGTGTAGTTAGTGTAGAAAGTGTTTAGAGTTATTTTAATATGTTACAGGTACTCAGGATATGTGGATTTTTGTCCCTGTAGTCCCGGGACCAGAATAGGGCTACGATATACCCTGCCTGTCGTAAGAGGCGAGTAAAGGGGCTGTGTTGTGTGTACCTCACGGCGAAATCGCCGATTAAGCAAAATGTAATGGACAGCGCAGTCGCGTCCCAACCCCACTGTAATAGATACGTGTTCATTAGAAATAAATACTTGTGAGACGTGACGCCGCCCTTCTTTGAGTGAATACCCTAAATAGCAGTACCCCAACAGGGCTTTCGGGGATGCGGGCGGCTAGATTGAGTAGATCGAACCGTCCAGCCAAGCGACCCCGGGAAGGGTGGTGCCATGTGTGGTCGCTTAATCCACGATGGCAGCCCTAAAACGGTCGATATGTTAGTAGTATAATAATCTATGAATGTACCTCGTAAGGTTAATTTTTTATAGAATCGTAAACTATTTATTTGATCGTATGATGGTCTTTAGCAAAGTTTTTGTTTATGAGCTCACGAAGGTTTCTGGTGTATTTTTTTGTAGTGGCGTAGCAACGCGCGCAGGGTATATCTAGTCACTATATACAATATGAGCTCTGGGAATTAAATTCTGTATATAAAATAATCAAATTAAAAACAAAACCAAATCAAGTTTAACCACCATCTGGTAACTTTTTGATTAATATTATCTCTATTTGGGAACAGAACCTAAACAAAGTTCACAACTAATTAACTACCGAACGGTTAGGACCGAACGAACATAAATTACCCGCTAAACACTTCGGTAACTACATTCGACGCGAGCTCGTTAGTGAAAGCGAAAGCATGTTTTATAGAAAGATATATTTTTTATAAGATTGAAGTAGCAAGCGAGCATGTCAACATGATGGTAAGTGGTCATTGCTGCCCATGAACATCTGACATCCGCCACACTTATTTCTAGTGTGAAGCACGCTTTTATGTTAGGCTATTATCCTAGTCCTCGGGAGTCGCAACGCATCATTGACTTCAGATGGAACCCATGATCTGTATGAAGTTGATTACAGATGTCCATGGGCGGCAGTAGCCACTTACCATCAGGTGGACTGCATGCTCGTTTGCTACTTCTTTATTAAAAAAAATGATAACAAGGGGTCATACCCTTCAACCGAAACAAAGCTGCTTCACATTAGCAATAATGTTAATGTATAAAATAATATTGTTATCTCAGACTACCTACAAAAGCTTGTTACTGGATCACAGTAATTTAATATAAATGCAGTCGTTTGTGACATTATACAAACACACATTCACCCTCACACACATTTGCATACCTTCACCCATCACACTCACACTCACCACACACACACACACACATACCCACACACAAACACACACACACACACACACACACACACACTTATACAAACTTACACCCATAAATTACTATTAAGTTTAGTTAAATATAGCTATTAAGACATAAAACCGTGTATATAATTACAAAATCTCAGGCATTGTTTTCTGTTATTGTGAGTAATATATATTCGTTATAAATTAGACCTAAGATTAAATATACTTTATTATGTGTCTGAAGGTGGGCGTAAATAGCTGCACACAGTTTTTAACTATTGTAGCTGTTTACGATAATTCAATCCGTGTATCATGTATATTTGATTAATAAAAATCTTTAAATCTTACAAAAAAAAATTACATCTTAAATAAGTGTGGCGGTAGTTGAACGACAGTTATACTCGTACTACTCAACAACCATCCTTCGCGCCAATACGCGTCCACCAATTTGCGCTTGGACAGCGCGGTGGACTATGGCCTAAAACTCTCTCATTTCGAAAGAACACCCGTGCCTAGCAGTGGGACAGTCGCCTCTTATCATCAGGTGAACCATGCTCATATCATAATTCCATCTGCACCTACTGTATGAGATACGACACTCATTTAGAGCATCAAAGAATAAATGTTGTACCATTTATAACAACAAATAGTTTTAGCAATATCGAAAGTATGAGGAAATTTTGAAACTATCATCAACACGAGCATCAATACAATATTATGTTAACTTAGTAAAATTCCCTGAACGCTGATGCAACGAACCCAATTAGCCGCGTGGCATGTTGCCAGGACGTTCTTTCCAAATGACACTGTTAGCATGTGCTTCGTGCAGATTAGCTGGGAATCTGGAGATTAGATATCATTTCACATAAGCTGTATTGCCTAGTTATCAAAGATTCAGTCACACTAGAAGTTAAAAAAAAAAACGCTTTCTACACTCATAGCCCCACAGTAGGATTTTCTCCTGTGTCGTGGGTGCCATGGATACACACAAAGACGAATAAACAAACACCCAGTCCCAGAACAATAATCTAAACTCATCATTCAGATATCTGTCTGGCCGGGAATCGAACCCGGGACCCACTGCGTGTCAGACCGGTATGGTAACCGCTGCGCCACGCGGGCCGTCAACGAAGTTGTTCGGAATACATGATTTCTTCATTCTGTTCCTGTACTTCGTCGTCAACCCATTATTGTCGCACTGCTGGCACGAGTTTTCTCTCAGAATGAGAGAGTTATAGGCCATAGTCCACCGCGCTGGCCAAGTGCAAATTGGTGGACTTCACACCTCCAAGAACTTTTTTTAAGAACTCTCGGGCGTGTAGGTTTCCTCACGATGTTTTCCTTCGCCGTAAATCAGTGATAATTAATCTAATACGGACATAATTTTAGAAAAATCTGTGGTGCGTGCCTGGGTTTGAACCTCGAACCTCCCGATCGAGAGGGCAAGTTTCAAACATTAGGCTATCATTGCTCCTGTACTTACGTGTTATTATGTAATTATTGTTTTAACGTTAAAGATTAAAACACCTGAGTATTCTAAATAAAACTTATAGGAGGCGTACTGCCTTGCTGCGGTTTTAATGTTTCACTTGACTCCAATCTGAACTGCAAAAGTTCGATACTTCTATAAGATAAAAGGTTCGGCATTTTTTCAGTTTACAGCGCAACCCTAAACCATACAGTACAGCTGTATGCAACTCATTTTGCAGATTTCCAAATTTACCTCAAATAAAATTTACACAAACAAAAGTCAAAACCGTTTAACTTAAAAGATCAAATTATCATTTTAAGCGTGTTTCACCCATTCCACCTTATTCAAATTTAAATATTATCTACGTTGGAGACAATTTTACAATTACTGTATGCATAACAGAGTTAAGTGAACGCGTCTGTGCAACCGAATGGACCTCGTTAGGCCTTCATGCACTTACATGGGTGTAAGATTGCACATAGTGAGAGAAGGGACTACATATCAAATTATTAAGAAGTAAAATTGCTAAGTTATAAAAGTAACAATTCGACCGCTTTAAATTTGTTACAATTTATTGACTTTTTAAGTAGTCGAGTTTTTATAAAATAACTTGAAAATGTTTATTTTTATTTAAATTAGAAAAATATTGGTGCTACTTTGGACAATATGAAATTTAGTTTTTTACTTTAAATTACAGTGGAATTTTGACCGTCTCGTCAACCCATTATGAGCACCACCATTATGAGTCACCAAGAGCAGTGATAGCCTAATGGTTGAAACTTACTCTCTCGATCGGGAGGTCCGAGGTTCAAACCCAGGCAACCACTAATTCATGTGCGTATTAGAAATTAATTATCACTGCTTTTCGGTGAATAAAAACATCGTGAGGAAACCTACACACCCGAGAGTTTAAAAAAGTTCTCGGAGGTGTGTGAAGTCCACCGATTCGCACTTGGCCAGCGCGGTGGACTATGGCCTAAACTCTTTCATTCTGAGAGAAGACCCGTGCCCAGCAGTGAGACAGTAATCAGTAATCAGTAATAATTTATTGTCAAAAACAGGTACATTAATGGTGTAAACAAATTAGTATTATTGTCTCTCTGTTTTTGCCTATATAGAGGCATACAATAATTTACTATGAAGATACATGTCAATATTGAATAAAAAAAAACATAATTAATATTTAGATCTACAAAATTGATTACTTATTATATTCTATGTCAAATACTTTTAAATTTACGATTGCTTATATGTCAAGAACATTATGTATGTCAGTATATAAAACAATAATATGAACAGATATAAAATAATATACAATTGTGACATAAAATTGGACTTAATTAAAATAATAATGTCAACATAATATTGTTTTGTCTTGTACAAATTCATCCACTCTATAGTAACATTTATTAGTTAGTATTAACTTCAATTTGTAGTTAAAATTATTTAAATCAATAAAACAGACAATAATGGGTTTGACCGTAGCTAGTTTAAATAAATTGTAATAACTTTCATGTTATTTTGAATGCACTCGTTAAAGGTAAAAAGAGGTTTATTAACTAAGCTGCGTTCAAAAGGAATAGCAGGAATTTTGGCAAATAAATCTGTCATTTTTACGTTATATGTTTTCATAGTAGGACATTGATTAATTTATTTCGTATTATGCATGTGTTTGTGTCAAATGCAAGGTAGTAAGTGTAATTTGTGTGTGATTTTACGTATGCATTATTTGAAAAAAATGTTAACATCGCGCAATCCTACCTCTACATCAACTGTAACCATGCGTAATTTAATACACCTCCGTTTGCGGCGGCTTAAAAAAGAATCACAAGTTTTTGCTCCACGTATTAAAATATATATTCTGCTGCAACTTTGATTACATTAAATTTTATTACAGACACAATTGACCAGAATGAGTGCATGAGAATCCAACCAAATTCAAAAATACTACAACACTCTATTCTGTTTTGAATACGGCCACCTCCTGACCTTACTCGGATAACGTAACAATTGAGATACCCCGCACATTCGAAGCAGTTTTAATTAAATATGTCTATCATCTCCCAAGAGACGGGCTTCTGATTAAAATAAATTGTACACGTACATTATAATTAGAAAAGTGAAGAGTATATCCTTAACTAAATCATATTTTATGGCTCTTTATGTCGTAATATTCATGAAATTAACTTTAAAGGGAATTGTTCTTGGTAATAAATTCGGAGAGTCCTTAATAAGCAATCCTTTATCCTGTATTTAGCCCCTTAAAATCGTTGTTCAATTAAGAAATCCGGCAAATTTCATGCCCTAGTAACACTAGTTTCTTAATTGTTGTCTGTTGGTTAGTGTTTCAATTTTATTTACTAGAGATACTATAATATATTATTATGTTATAGAGATCTGGAGGCACGGCAGTGCCCCCGCCAAGTCGAGCGAAAAAGCGGCACGGCCCATACCTACTATACTTTTCTCGTAGCAATTCGGACCATTTTCAACCTCCTATAACTTCGTTCTGGATTACAATAGATTGACAATCTAATGTATATATGTATTACTATTGAGATAAATTGGGTTTTCATGCGGTTGCCGAGTCAATCTATTTATTTAAAACATTAAAGATTTTTAATATTGATATGGTCACTAGAACATGTTGTTAGGTTAGATAATTACGTAACAACTTAAGACAGAAGGTCACATAAGTAGGGACTGAATAAATTTTATAATCGATTTGGTAGAAGAACTGAGTTGCGCGACTTGGTTTTTTGACAAGTATTGTTTTTAGGGGATGCTATATTAACTACAAATAAAAAGTATCGTGTTTTATCGCATAGAAACGTATTTAACTATATCATATCGATGATTATAAAAAAATATAACAATGCAAGGCTTCAGGGAAACCGTTCTGTTAGCTAAATCGTATCACCATTTTCCAGGTGGAACAACCAGCGTAGTTCGACCTGGAAGATACCACCGCCAATAGTAGCAACGCTAGAAGTAGCAACGCATCTGTGACTGTCTTCAGATATTTTATATGAAGTTGCTTACAGATGTCCATGGACGGCAGTGGCCAAGTGCCAACGGAAGGATTCCATGCTCGCCTACACACTTCTAATAACCAGAACGAATTAATAATGCTACAAATGATTGTATTACTCCTTGTTTACATTTAAATTCGTTGCTATTTTTAAAAGACCGTATAAAAATACAATAAAAATCATTAGAATTGTCTATTTGCTTGTACCGCTATAGAACGCTAATCAGGCGATCTTTATAAAATATTCAAATGTGTTCTGTATCATGCAAATGAATCGGAGCACATTTGATCCAGAAAATCTTTACAGATCCCGAGGGAATGATGAAGTATTGTACATTTTTAATGTTTTAATGTACGTTAAGCAGAACTGATTTAACAGCTGGAAGAACCAGTGTAATTGGACCTGGGAGGTACATCTCATTTATTACTTGTAGTGGTTTTTGCGTGTCGGTGGTAGAGTGTGGTTGCTGGCTCACTTTTATATGAGTCGACCATCTTAATCCTTGTAGTAGCAACGCATCTGTAATTAACTTCAGAATCCTTGTTCTATATGAAGTTGCTTATAGATGTCCATGAGATGCATTGACTTATCAGATGAACTGTATGCTAAGATAATTCGGATAATAATTATTCCCATGTATAAACTGTTTTAATTTGAATCAAAATAAGCAAAGCAGTAAATCAAACTATTAACATATAGGTACCAACTTGTATATGATAGTAATAACTTTTTAATATAGTATTTTAAACTTTGTTAAGTATGTAAGCATATTACATACTTAAAAAATAAATAAATAGGGAAGTCGGTTAATGAAGATATTATGATTTGGTTTATTTTTGTTTAAAGCTTTACTAATAAGAGTTATATACAGACGAAACCGCTCGCTTAGCTAGTTGTAAAATAAAATGAAGACACATTTTCTTTAAACGTTAATGATGTCACGAATAATTTCAAAAGTTGTAACATTTTCTGATTTTCTAAAACTGACCTCGTATTTTATTCGTCCCTTCATTTTAGTTTCGCTAAAGCTTTTCAAATTTACATAATTGGGAATATAAAATGTATACAGATGCTGGGATTTTAACAATGTGATACTATTTTCAGTGTAGAATTAGTTTCTGATTTTAATATGGTTGTAAAAGAGTGTATACGATTGTGTAACATGAATGGTACTACTTTTTCTGGTGAAGGTGGCGGCTTAAGGACAAAGTAGATAAGTAACAGCGTCTTGCCCTATAACTTCAATACCTACTACGGTCATCGATAAGCATGCGCGGTGGTTTTTGGCAAAAATCCTCAATTATTAAAATCTTATTAATAGCGTAAATGCGAATTTTTTTTTTCTACTCTATGCAAAAGCTACCGATTGGATTTAGCTGGAATTTAGCATACTGGAGCTAACTTTTATTACCAGTGTAAAAACAAGATGGCAAAAAAAGATATACAGTTAAAAAAATAACCCACTGAGTTTCTTGCCAGATCTTCTCAGTTGAGGTCGTGTTACGATCCGGTGGTAGTGTAAAAAAAAATGCATATATATGTAACTGACAATTTGTAAGTGCCTCCGTTGGCCAATGCAAAATAAAGACATTTCATTTCGTTTCTTACAAAAAATATGATTTAGAGCTAAATTAAAGAGTAGAAAACTCATTACCGTGGTAGACATTGCTAAAGCGGACAAAACCGCAGGAGTAAGCTAGCATCTAAATATTTCATAATATTACCCCCGAACCATGTTTTGGTTATAACCTAAATATGGTTATGTTACCACGATTTTCGAGTTGGTAGAATTAGTGTAGTTCGATCGGGGAGGCACCACCGTCACACTTATCTCTTGCGTGAAGCAGTTCTTGCATTTCGATGGAAGGGTGTGGTTGCCGACACACTTGTATATGAGGCGACCATCTCAGATATCAGGAATAGAAACGCATCTGTGATTGACTTCAAATAGTAAACATTAACCTTATGTTTCAAGGTGGTAGGGCTAGTGTAGTTCGTCCGGGGAAGTACCACCGCCACATCTATTTCTAGCGTGAAGTATTTCTTGCGTTTCAATAGAAGGGTGTGGTTGCCGGCACATTTTCACAGGAGGCGACCATGAAAGTTCTCGGGAGTAGCAACGCATCTGTGATTGACTTCATATGTAACCCATGTTCTGTATCCACGCTCGTTTATTACTTCAGTCAGATAAAAATAAAGCAGTTGCTTACAGATGTCCCTGGGCGGCAGTGACTACTAACCATCAGGGGAACTGTGTACTCAATTGCTACTTTAGTCTTTTAAATAAAAACCGATACCACTGAAAATAATTGATAAAACAACGCTGCAATATCACAGTTCGCAACAAAAGCAGTAAATCTGAATTAGCGTGGATGCAATTAAAAATTACTACCTCGTTATCGGCAGCCTCCCAGAGGCGCCGTAGTGTTGCTAATTATACTTTATTAATCAGCTTATTAGTCAGTTTATTAGTCAACTTGCCACTCGGCTTATTAGCTTTGCTAACTTATTTAAGTTTCTTCAACCGCATTGCAGCAGAGTATCTACTTACTTCAATACCTTGGTAAAGTTGTCAAAATTGTTTCATTAATTTGATGAAAATTGCGATAGTAACACTTTATTTTCAAATATTTATATGCGTTTTGATGTCGTTTTCACATTAGCATGGTAAATTCTACAGGTGGTAGAACCAGTGTAGTTCAACCGTGTAAGTACCACCGCCACACCTATTTCTATCGTGAAGCATTTAGTGCGTTTCGGTGGAAGTGTTTGGTTGTCGGCACACTTTTATATGAGGTGACCATTATAGTCCTCGGGAGTAGTAACACATCTGTAATTGACTTCAGATAGAACCCATGTTCTATTTGAAATTGCTCATCGACGTCCATTGGCGACAGCGACCATTTACCATCAGGTGGAGTTGCATGCTCGTTTGCTACTTCTATCAGATAAAAAAAAAACAACAATGTTTCGACCGGGAGGTAGCACCTGTTTTTGAAGTGAAACTTCTTTATCGGGGTAAGAAAAAAATTTTGTGTAACATTTTTTCGTTACGCGCCATCTTTTTCTGTTACGCGCCATCTTTTTTTTTCGTTACGCGCCATCTTTTTCTGTTACGCGCCATCTTTTTTTTTTCGTTACGCGCCATCTTTTTCTGTTACGCGCCATGTTTTTTTTTCCGTTACGCGCCATCTTTTTCTTATCCCTACCACGCGTGATATTAGATAGATTATTATAGATTAGATTATTAGATAAAGTTTAATAAAAGCCTTTTATTAAACTTTATCTAATTTAACTTTATTTAACCAATTTCTGTAAAGTTGCATATAGTAAATTATTTTTTTGAAAAATAACGTCATAAAGAAGTTTCACTTCTTACGAGTGTACGCCAGTACACGCACACATTTTTTTTTTGTAGCGTAAAGCAGGTATCACATTCCCATGGTATGTTTGTTAGCTCACTTTGATATCAGGCGACTCTCTTAATTCTCGAGAGTAGGAACGCATCTGTGATGGCCTTTAAATAGAACCCCTGTTATATGTGACGTTGCTTGCAGATGTTCACGAGGGATAATGACCACTTTCCACCAGGTTTTCTTTTTATCTGACTGAAGTAGCAAACGAGCATGCAGTCCACCTGATGGTAAGTGGCCCTGCCACCTATGGACATCTGTAATCAACTACAAATAAAACATGGGTTCCATCTGAAGTCAATCACAGATGCGTGGCTGCTCCCGAGGACTATGATGGTCGCCTCATGTGAAAGTGTGCCGGCAACCACACCATTCAGGTGGACTGAATGTTCATTTGCTACTTCAATCAAAGAACGATTATATATTTTTCCACAGGACTTTAAACTTATAAGGTAGATGAAAATGCTGCATTTTTTCTAAACGTACATTGTTTTGATGTATATAACAACTACATTATACTATGTATATAACAAGCCATACTTCACATTATCGAAAGTTATAGTTTTTTCATTTCAGTACAGAACTCTTCTAAGAAAGTTCTCTCTAAGAAAGTGCATAAAGTGGGCTCTTAGCTATTTTAAAGAGAGCTTTTGTTTTTAAGAGCTTAATTGAAAGCTAAGTAGTTTGGTGCTTGTAGTGAATATTAATATTTAATACCTATAATACTTTCCTTTAAGCTGAAATTTATCTAGATTTCTTTCAGCGGTTTTAATAAGTTTTTCGCAACTACTGAGCTGTATCGCGATAGTAAATTATTTCTGGATGCTTGTAAATGGAGACATTCTTGTAAAACTGTCCCTTTTTTGCCGTGGATTTTGCTAAAGGAAAAAAAATTATCTGTCAATACACACAGCAGTCCTGACATGCATGCCAGATGCGATAACTTGGCAGAAATGTTTTATCCTGGAGGTTTATATCTAGCAGTGGTTTTTAAGACTCTATCTACACAAGTGATAGCCTAATGGTTGAAACTTGCCCTCTCGATCAGGAGGTCCGAGGTTCAAACCCAGGCACGCACCACTGATTCATGTGCGTATTAGAAATTAATTATCACTGCTTTTCGGTGAAGGAAAACATCGTGAGGAAACCTACACACCCGAGAGTTTTAAAAAAAAAAAAAAGTTCTCGGAGGTGTGTGATGTCCACCAATTCGCACTTGGCCAGCGCGGGACTATGGCCTTAACTCTCTCATTCTGAGAGAAGACCCGTGCCCAGCAGTGGGACAATAATGGGTTGACGAGAGAGACCTACACAATAAAATGAACTTATTGTCCAAATCGTATTTGAGGTCATACGATGATTAAAAGTCAAAATTAATTATCCTTTTGCTTTTATACATAGACTAGCTGACCGACGAAATTCATTCCGCCTAATCAAGTCAAAAATCTAAAATTATCAGTGTTTCTTTGCTATATTATACATAAAAACCTTCACTCTACCTATTAAAAAAACTTTATCGTAATCCGTAGCGTAGTTTTAATGATCTAAGCATACATAGGGACAGACAGCGAGAAGCGTCTTTGTTTTATATTATGTAGTGACTTGCAGAAGATTACCGACAGTAGCCCCTATACCGTCGCTTTCTACATGAATTTTATAAGTATATTAAATTAGAGGCTATTTTAAATAATCTGAGGGCCATGAAAACTGCACGTGTCAATCGCTCTACGCTACAAGCATAAGCGATGAATTACAACATTGAATGGACGATATTTATTTTCGGATTCGAATAAATGCTACTTGTTGCCAAAACTTTCTCAACGCTGACGCTTGGTTAATCGTTTGTTTCGTGGCCCAGCGGTAAAGGTCCAGAGATTAATTGGACTTTTAGCCGCGTAAGTTCAGTATCGCGGCCATCTGACGCTAACAATTAACTTAGAGTCAAAGTGGCAAGTTTCCGGAAACCTGAAAATGACGGATAGTTAATGTTCTATGAAACTGTTATATAATTATAATTTATCGTAGGTTTTGGATACTTATGAGAAGTATACAAGTTGATCTCCGGGTTCTGTCACGTATAAAACTTTTTTTATCTGACTGAAGTAGCAAACGAGCATGCAGTCCACTTGGTGGTAAGTGGTCACTGCCGTCCATGGACATCTGTAATCAACTACATACAGAACATGGGTTCTATCTGAAGTCAATTACAGATGCGTTGCTACTCCCGAGGACTGTGATGGTCGCCTCATGTGAAAGTATGCCGGCAACCACACCCTTCTATCGAAACGCAAGAAATGCTTCACGCTAGAAATAGGTGTGCGGTGGTACTTCTCCGTTAAAACTACACTGCTTCTACCACCTTGAACAGTTCACGTTACTGTACCTACTTTTACCATATCTTGGAGGGTAGATTAAGTATGGTAAAGTAATGGTATGTCGAAAAATACCATTGCCAGATCTCTTATCAGCGTAAAGCAATCTTACAATTCTCACCTCTCATCATCTCACCACTCATCACTGGACAGCTCATCACATCAGCTGGACACATCACATCAGTTGGACTACATGCTTAAACAAATAGAGAGCAAGGTTTTATATTGTGTGGTAGTCGGTATTGAATACCAGCCTTTCTTCCCGTGGATGTAGCTAGAGGTGACTAAGGGTCGAAATTCAGATGAAGAGCAGCGGTGTTTACTATGTACCATCAACACCTTCTATTTGTTATCGAGGGGAAATTCCTCAAAAGGTACCCACCGCCCTGGGAGCAACGCCGGGTGTTGTGGGACTTTTACCTCACTAAAGCCACCCGGTGGCCGTCCACAGCGCTACGTGGAATACTCCGGGATCTCCAACAGAACACAACCGGAGTCCTTCAATTGATGCTCAGCGCGCCTCTTCGTGTTTACGACGACATGCGGCTACACATGACATCGTCCTTCCCCCGGTTACTTGACTGGTCTTGACTGGACGGTCCGAGCTCCTACTCTTACTGCCCCCAACCCCAGAAGCCCGTTTTAGTCGCCTCTTACGACAGACAGAAGATACCGTAGCCCTACTTTGATCCCGGAACTACAGGGACAGAACACCTTCTACCTACTACGGTCACCTATTAAAGGAGAACTGGCAACCATACCCTTCCACTGAAACCCAAAAACTCCTTCACGCTAGAAATAGATGTGACAGTGGTAGCGTTACCAACCTTAATCAATCGGATCAATGGAGCAGTTCATAATGTAACAAACTATTCTCTATCGCCTTTTATTCGAAATTTTGAATGACTCGTGCCTCATTCCACATTTACTCGACTTTGAATGGATAAGGAATATAATAAAACAGCAATAACAGTTCTGACAGTCGCAAAAGAAACACGTGAAGAAAGTCAATCGCAACATTGGGGTTGAAAAGTTCATAGGAATGAGAGTTTATTGCATAAACGACGCGATTTGAGTTTATTTGTATTGTTTTTTTACGCATCAGCGTCAATAAATTCATTCTTTGAATTTAGTCAAATGAAAAATTTACATCGATATCGTGTTCAGTTTTTCTAATTTAAAATATCTGCGATTTTGATGAGAAACTGACACTTTATCTTTATATGAATTTTCTCAGATTAACTTATTTAAAGTTATATCGAGCCTTATCAATAGCAATTTATTTATTCGATTAGTTTTGGCTTACAATTTGAAAAGTTTTGGAACTTAATTTAAAAATAATACTGCTTGTATGTCTTAATATTTTTATACTTATGTATATATCAACGATCTCGGAAACGGCTTCAACGATTTTCTTGAAATTTTGTATTTAGGGGGTTTAAGGGGCTATTAGTCGATCTAGCATGCTTTCATTTTCAGAAAATGTCATTGTATACGTGTTTTCATTGCTTATAGACCTCCTAAAATATTATTATAATACGAAGAAAAATTTCGCCACCATTTACGAAGTTTGAATAGCTCGGTTGAGCAAAACGCAGCAAATCGGGGTTCAAATCTCGGTCCGATTATTTCTTATATTTTTTCTCTTTTTATCGAGTTATATGTTGTTACTTTTATTTTTTTATTTCTATTTCTATTTTTTAGTTCTACATTTTTTCTTTTTTTGTTGTTTGTTTTATTATTATTACGTCGGTAAGATCAAAATATATTCATATTTCATCAGTAAGTAATATGCATAGTCATAAGAAAATATAATTCCAAAAAAACATGATGTACTCGTACTAAACAACAAAACCGAACAAAGCTCGGTCATCCAAGTACTTATTACATAAAAGTGTTAATTTTTATAAAACAAATTTAATATATATTAGTTTTATAAAAATTAACACTTCGTTTAAGGATGAAAAAGATATTAGAAGAAAGTTTCCGAGAAAAGTACTTTCATACTTCTTTTAATGGATCCAACAGTTGGCTCTTATTAAAAGATTTTACATTAAAAATGCACTACTTTGACGAAAATGTTTTAGTAACGAGGTAATTATGATTTAGGATCAAAAAACTATGTTGTTTTAAATTAGGAACAAACAAATGTATGGGATAAGCGAAGTTAGAAGGGGAGTCCAACCCCCCCTCTCCTTTCTGCTTTGCCTTAGGCGAAAAATAAATATTTCCTAAACAGGATTTTTATCAACAAATTTCTGAGTCTTTTTAATCCAGATCCCATAGCGTAGAATCGGTATGGTTTTTGAAACTACCTGAACATTCCTTTTCACCAAACAACAGCGTTGTATTAAGGAACTTATAGTTACAACCATAAATATAATATGTATTAGATAAAGGTGTTTAATACCATTGATAAAATTATTTTGCAAATGAATATCATTTTTGTGTATTCATACATTTAATATACGATACGCTTATCGTGAATACCCGTTACATATTAAAATTGTATAATGAAAAATTAAATTTAATATCATATTATAATATGTATATACATGTTAGAGGACTCGTAGGGGACATTTAGATAGATAGATAGATAGATAGATAGATAGATAAAACGTTTATTTCATAACTTATGATACAACACAAAATACATATACAAAACATAGAACAAAAGTTGATACATACAAAAAACAAACACAAAACAACAAAAAAGTAAAAAAAAATAAAGAGAAAGTATTAAAATTATTTATCTATAATCAAAATAAAATGTGTTGCAGCAAAAGTACATGAAACAGGTGCTGAGCTCCGGTGGCTCAGTAGAAGCTGAGATTAAACCCCAGCACTGATTTTCAGTCCGGACCATTTCCGAACGCATTTCACTTCATTATATCGCTAGATATGCTTAAAGTACAAAATCATAATTGCATTCAAATTCGCCGTTGATTTCATTTCATTTACCACCATTTACCATTTTCCACCGCACCTATTTCAGCTTGAATCTGGGCTAGCATAGTAACAGGCAGTCCTTAGAAGGAGAAAAGCATCGGTGATCTGCAAGCAACCTCATTTTAACAGAGGTTTGATATGAAATTAACAAATGTGTCGCTATTCCCTAAGACTTGTCCCTGTAGTTCAGGGATCAGAATAGGACTACGGAATCCTCTGCCTGTCGTAAGAGGCGACTAAAGGGGGCCTACGGGGTTGCGGGCAGCTAGAGTGGGAGCTGGAACCGTTCCAACATACGGCCCTTGGAAGGACCGCGGTGTACGTGGTAGCATATTGTCGTAAAGACCAGACGGATCGGTGAGCCTACACCTGGGAGTAACCCGGAGGTCAATGCGTTCAGAGGACTCCGGTTGCATTCCTTTCAACATCCTTTGTAGTGCTGAGGACGGGCACCAGGGGGGGGGGGGGGGTTTAGTGCGTTATAAAAAATGCCACATAACTCTGCGTCGCTTTCACGGCGTCAGGTAACTTTTGAAGGTTTCCCCCTCGAAAACAAAAAATCCCTCGGACTAAGACGGTCATCTCATACATATATAAAAATGAATCAACCAACCACATCTCCATTGCAGAGCAACTGTACGATATATATGTTCTATGATCTTACAAGTATTGTATATATCCAGGTGGTAGACTCAGTGTGGTTTAACCGGGGAAGTACCACTGCCATACTCTCTTCTAGCGTGGAGCAGGCTTTTTGCTAGACAGGCGAAGTTGCCTATTCACTTTTAAATGAGCCTTGGAAATAGCAACACATATGTGATTGATCAGATAGAACCGCTGTTGTATATGAAGTATACGTACGTACCCACGGATGTAAGTACCCACGGATGTCCATGGGCGGTAGTCTTCACTTGCTATTAGGTGGACTGCATGGTCGTTTGCTACTTCAACGGGTTAAAAAAGCATATAAGAGTTTTAAATCGCTTTCGCGTGTCATTAAACTCTAGCCCATCCCTTTAGTACATATGGCAACATCCTGTTCCCGTGATGTGTAAAAATAGAGATCTTTTAAAAGTTGTCCATACACTAGTTCCTGTATAATGATACTTGAGGGAAACTTTCAGTATCGAATAAAAGTAATTTCGGCCATTCCTCGCATCCTGCTCCATTTAAGGATTTGTCCCAGTTTGACTCGAAATAACAAGACAAACACACGTTAGTCTTCGATTATGAAAAATAAAGAAATATAGATACCGTACATTATTACGATGTAATTTTTTTTAATTTTTGAAAACCGTATCAATACTGACCTAGATATATACATTTTGTTGTAGATTCAACTTCAGCAGAGTTTTCACCTTTTAATTTTTAGTATTAGCGTTTTTAGGTATTAGTGGACTTTGGCTAAAATCCTTCTCTTTATAATATAGCCTGCGGAGGGACATAGGCTCCCTCTGCGTGTTCTACCGGCTTTACAATGGTGAGTGTTCCGAGGAACTTTTTGATCTGGTGCCTACGTCACCTTTTCTTCATCGCACCACTCGCCGAAGGATGAAGTTCCATCCACACCAACTGGACTCGTGGCGGTCCTCCACAGTTCGGTTTGCACGCTCGTTTTTGCCACGGACGTGCAAGTTGTGGAATGAGCTTCCTCCTGAGGTATTCCCGGAGCGCTATGACATGGGGTTCTTCAAGAAAGGTGCGAAAAGAGCTCTCCTTCAAAGCCGACGATGCATTGGCGACTCCTCTGGTGTTGCGAGTATCCATAGGCGACGGTGACTACTTTCCATCAGGTAGCCCGTCTGCCTTATTGTTAGGTTAAAGTATAAAAAAATATATATATATAGGTAGTAAACAAGCATGTAATCCACCTGGAAGTAAGTCGGCACTGCCTATGAACATATGAACATTTGTAAGCAATTTTATGAAGAAAACTATTTATATATAAAGTTAATCACAAATATGTCACTACTCCCAACGATAAAGATAGATTTAGATGGAAAATGAACCAATAACTATGGTTATTCGCTTCGGCTAAAATACAAGGGCTGCTTCAGAAATCAATTAGAATTTTTTGTATAACAAGGCTCATATTTTTGACAAAGCTGTTGGGAGTAGCAACGCTCCTCTAATTGACTTCAGGTAGAGTCCCTAGTCCATATCTAATTGCTTACAGGTGTCCATGGGCGACAATAACCACTTACCACTTACCATCAGGTTGATAACACACTTGTCAGTTCAGTCTTAAAAAATAACTTGGATTTAGTACACGGAATCTACTATTTTCTACAATCCGTGGTTTGCGACATGAGCAATGCTCGAGTAATATTCCCATTATTAGGACTAGCTACCATATAATATATTTAATATACTACACGGCATATATTATAAGAAATAATAAGATACCATATAAAGAGAATTTTTGCCTGGGGATAAAAAATTGTAGGTTATTACTTTACCTTTTTGGCACATCAATATTAATTGCACTAAAAGGTACGTCTGTCTGTGATTTCAAAATGCTTTTTTGTTTTATATAAGAACTTACATAAATTATTGATTAACTACTACTTATATGTAGCTCTGCTTATCTTAGCATTCATCGCGACAAAAATTTTTTTCTCTATTGATCGAAATCATAGTCTGTGTGTCAAATTTATTCGAAATCCGTTCAGCTGTTTTGATCGAAGTGTATAAAACATAAAATCATCTTCAAAAACTTTCGTCATTATAATCGTATCATACTAATATTATAAAGGCGAAAGTTTGTGAGTGTGTATGTTTGTTACTTAATCACGTCTAAACAGCCAGAGCTATATTCATAAAATTTGGTAAGGAGTTTGATGACACTCTGCATTAACATATAGGCTTATTATGTGGAAAATTTCTCATTCCCACGGGACAATCGATACATCGATTTTTTTAACGCGGGCGAAGCTGCGGGGTTCAGCTAGTTTTAGCTATAAGTTGCACTTAATAATGTATTAGGCATGTGACTGTCGTCCCTGTAGCCTCGGGGTCAGAATAGGGCTACGGTATCCCCTGCCTGTCGTAAGAGGCGACTAAAAGGGGCTTCCGGGGTTGCAGACGGCTAGAGTGGGAGCTCGAACTGTTCGGTCAGGCAATCCCGGGAAGGATGGCGGTATGTGTGGTCGCATACCGTCGTAAAGACCAGACGGAGCGGTGGGCCCAGCCGCCCATCTGGGAGGAGCCCGATGGGGCAGCGCGCTCGGAGGATTCCGGTTGAAGTCGTTTCGAGATCCCGGAGTCCTTTTCAGCGCCGAGGACGGTCACCGGGGGGAGGGGTTTAGTGCGGTAAAAATCCCACATAACCCTGCGTCGCTCCCACGGCGTCGGGTACCTTTGGAAGGTTTCCCCCACGAAAACAAAAAAAAAAAAAGCTTTGTGACTGTGATGGTAGAAGAAACCCAAAATACGAAATTTTACATGGTTCTGTCAGCAACGCTACACTTATTTCTAGCGTGAAGCAGTTCTTGGGTTTTGTTGCAAGGCTGGTGGTGTCCATCTTAGTGCTCGGAAGTACTAACCCACCTTTCATTGACTTCAGATAGACGCTCGTTCTACATGAAGTTTTTTTTTTATGTGACTGAAGTAGAAAAGGAGCATGCAGTCCACCTGATGGTAAGTGGTCAATGCCGACCATAGACATATGTAATCAACTACATATAGAACATGCATTCCATCTGAAGTCAATCACAGATGCGTTGCTACTCCCGAGGACTATGATGGTCGCCTCATGTGAAAGTGTGCCGTCAACCACATCCTTCCATCGAAACGCAAGAAATGCTTCACGCTAGAAATAGGTGTGGCGGTGGTACTTCCCCGGTCGAACTACCTTGGTTCTACCACCTTGAAAACGTTGCATGGACCGCAGTTACAAGTTATCGTCACATGGACTGCATGTTTATTTACTACTTCGATTGTATATCAAATTAAAGCTATGTAAATAATTGATGATAATTATACATACTTAATTGTCGCTCTTATTTACCATAAGGTGAACTAAATGCTGGTGCGCATTTTCATAATAATGGGTATAGTCACGGAATATGTCTTGTTTTTAATAAAACATAACGAGAGCCCAATTTACTGAGAAACTTCATTCACTGAATATTGCGTTACTTGGATTCTGCGTTACGAAATCATAATGTATTTAGAATAAGTTATTACAAAATTTTGGGAGTTTTTATTACATTTTGTTTGGAACGAAACGTTTATTATAGGATTTATTTACGCTTGCTTCAACCCAACGGTTAATAAAAAGAACGCTTTCTACACTCATAGCCCCACACTAGGATTTTCTCCTGTGTCGTAGGTACCATGGGCACACACACAATACACAAACACCCAGAACCAGAACATGAATCTAAACTCATCATTCAGATAACTGTCTGGCCGGAAACCGAACTCGAAACCCACTGCGCGTCCGACTGGTGTGGTAACCGCTCCGCTACGCGGATCGTCGGGTTAATAACTGTCTTTAATGTTGTAGTGATAGTTCAATGAATAAGTGGCTTTCAATATTTTATTTTTCTCAAGGTTATTCCCGCGGATTCGCCCGTTTCGTTCACGTCTACCACGGTAATGTGTATTCTGTGTTAATATTTAAGGTGGTAGAACCAGTATAGTACGACCGGGGAAGTACCACAGCCACACCTATTTCTAGCGTGAAGCATTTCTTGCGTTTCGATGGAAGGGTGTAGTTGCCGGCACACTTTCACTTGAGGCGATCATCATAGTCCTCGGGAGCAGCAACGCATCTGTGATTGACTTCAGATGTAACCCATGTTCTGTATGAAGTTGATTACAGATGGCCATGGGCGGCAGTAACCACTTATCATCAAGTGGACTGTATGCATTCATTCAGATATAAAATAAATCTAGGTCACAAATTATGTGTGTGCCAAATTTCAGTAAAATCCACCTGGTAGTTTTTTTAGTTGTAGGTAGTGTTAAAACCTTCTTCCATAGAGGAGCGCTACCGTATACGTACTCTGTTCCCAGAACTACACATGAAATCCTAGAGCCTATATTTTCACTACGTTAAATTTAAATTTAAAAATCATATTGTTATTCTATTTGGACTATTTGAACTATTACAAAGACTGTATAAGGATTGCAGTCTTACCTAGGAATAACATTACCACTAAAAAGGGTCAAAAATGTTTATAACTGTTAAAAAATATAGAATTATTGTGCTTTGAAGCGAATTTTTGCTATCGATATAATAGGTTTTAGGCAGTAATTCCTCTTAGATCCTTTAAGATTATTTCCCTTTAAGGTATTTAGGGCTCATATTAAAAACGTTTAATTAAAAAAATCTAAAATCCAACGTCCTTTTTAGCGTTGCAAGTATTTCTAAATTAACGCAGTCGAAGGAACATCACTAATTCGGTCCGAATTAGGTACGAGATCAAAAGACTGAGCCCTCAGCTCTCAGCCGAAAGTTCCGATCGAAATTTTTGCGATAATTCATCCAATGATTCCCTTGAACAACAGCGAAGCGAATTTGAAAAGTAAATAGAAAGGCTGCTGGCTGGTCAGCCGGCGATTTATAATGGAAACATATGGGAGGTAACTTAGTGCACTTTCTATTTATTTATTTTTTATTTTATAATTTTTGTACACAAACAATACATAAAAAAACAGACATTTTAAACTTAAGTACAAATGACTACTTATTTCAAGATGAAATTTCTTCCAGCAGCCCTGGGATCGGAGTGTGCATTTGTAAGGCAAATTAGGTGTGCACAACTGAAAATTAATATTTATAGTTAAAATATGATATAAATATATAATATAAATATATAATATATATACAAATACATACATATGAATAAATACATACAATATGATATTATGAAAGTGATAAATAGTGCTCTTTAACTCGTCTTTTAAACGTAGAAATGGTTTTTCTTTCTAGTAATGTTTCTCAAGTTTTTATAGAGGAAGATTGTAAAAATACTGTTTAAACTGGGTTAAAGATATACTAACTAATAAATATTTAAATGTAAGGAAAAAAAAACATGATCCATCCGTAATTTCTTTACGCGCGTTCTAACTATATTTTACTTGCTTGGTTATTTTATAAAATTTACAATAATGTGCAATAATTACATTACTAATTTACCAAGACTACCAATAACAAATGGTTTTGTTAATTCTAAAAAAAATAGTAAAAAGAAAGCTAAAAAAAATTAAGATAATAACAATTTCAAAGCTTAGGAAACCAAAAATTTTTGTAGGTCGAAAATATTATGCTTAGTTTTTGCTGATAAATAAAATTATTTACGTAATTATCTTAGAATAATAATTTATCATTAAACTTTTTCACAAATACAACTCCATCGACAACTAGACACAAACTGGCCATGTCCTTTGTTATACTTACTACCTTACCACGTGCAAAATGTCCTCCCGTATGTTTCCCTCAGAGCAAATGAGCAAAGAAATCGTTCCACGGAGCCGTGAGTCCATGATTAACAAAGTTTAATTGTATTTTTAATTCGGCAGATTCTTCAAAGTTGATTTGTGAAGCCACTCGAACGGAAACCTGCCTTGTCCTATGACGGACGGTATTTAATGATTTCCTGCCTTTATTTGCCTTTTTGTTATGATTAGTCAAAATATGATTTGCTTGGTTAAGGATTTTTAAATGTTTTTTGAGTTTAAACTTAAGCAAAATTAAGGACAGCAATACTAATTTTGTTACAGTTAATAAATTTTAATTTTCAATGCATCTGTGATTGATTTCAGATAGAACCCACGGTCTGTATGAAGTTGATTACAGATGTCCATGAGCGGCAGTGACCACTTACCATCAGGTATTCCACCTGATGGTAAGCGGTCACTGGTATGGTAAGTGGCGTGCTCGTTTTCTACTTCAGTCAGATAAAAAAAAATCTATCTATGCTATCACCATTTTGCCAAAATAAAAAAAAAGTTAGAATGCAGAATGCTAGTAATTCTGTGACGTTTTTGAAATCTTTCAAATCCTTGAAATTGTTTGCACCTAACCGTTTGAATGCAAATCCATACTAATATTATAAATGTGAAAGCGTGTTTGTTTGTTCCTCTTTCACGTCCCCACATAGCTACTATATGATATGGTTTATATGCTTGGAGATAGTTAAGAGGACTGAGAGTGACGTAGGCTACTTTTTACCGCGCTCTCTGATTCCCATGTGAATAGCGATGTTTTGTTAGTTATACATATTTAGTAGTTCCAGACTTTGTTAATAGAGCGCTTTAGTAAAATTCACTTGCAAGTTCTGAAACACGCTATCAAATGCTAATGTTAATTCTCTTCGACCGTGCAGGCGAAGCCACGGGTAAGAGCTAGTAAGTAAATAAATAATCAAGGAACCTACATGCCTTTTTTTCTACGTTATTATCTCCATATCCATTATATATATACCTTTATATCATATTTCCATAAATACTAATTTATTAACGCATTTATTTATTACATCAATTTATTTTGCTTTCCAAACGCGGATTTCCGTTCCAACACACCTATGTAATTTACTTTTTTAAGCTAATACGGTTTACGGTGAGGGAAAATATCGTGAAAAAATCTAAACACCTAAAGATCTTTAAAAAAGGTTCTGAAGGATGTATGAGGTCTACCAATTTGCACTTGGCCAGTGCCGAAGACCATGTTTTTTTATTTTTATTATTTGACTGAAGTAGCAAACGAGCATACAGTCCACCTGATGGTAAGTGGTCACTGCCGCCCATGGACATCAGTAACCAACTTCATACAGAACATGGGTTCCATCTGAAGTCAATCAAAGATGCGTTGCCACTCCCGAGGACTATGATGGTCGCCTCATGTGAAACGCAAGAAATGCTTCACGCTAGAAATCGGTGTGGCGGTGGTACGTCCCCGGTCGAACTACACTGGTTCTACCACCTTAAAAAAAATGTGTTCTAAAACCTTCTTATACTGAGATTCTCTATCCTGGAAAGCTGTGCCCATGAGTGGGATGATAATGGGTTGACGACCATCATGTACACACTATCAAAAAATAGGCCACCTCTAAAATCACTATGTCAATTAATTAGTGATTTTTGATAATTTCTAATACTTTTTTTAAATTACACTTATATATGTGATTTCAACCTATAACTCCAGTTACGGAAGCCTAATTGTCTACTTACTAAAAAAATTAAGTCAACTTACCTCTAACCTATCATTTAGTTCGTTTTACCCGAAATCAGTATTCTTGAAGTACTCCAAGTAGTTACGTAACTACTCTTTATCAACGAAATTGCTTTATTTACTTGAAAGTACAGTCAAAAACGAATAAATTTAGAGCCTTTTACGATGCCATAAGCACAATCAAAGTTTTAATTCCGACAATCCGACGGCCGCCGAATGCTGATAGGTTTAAATTGTTGAAATGTAGGCTAAGGGAGTCCTCATGTTTATCAATTTAGAATCGATTTATAACTACTTATTCCCGCTAAAAGTAGCGGGTAGCTAAAGAGCTACTTTGGCCATAATTACCGCGACACAGAGTGCACGAGGGGTCAATAATGTATCAACGGCCTCGAACGAGAGCTCTTATCGCACCTTTCTTGAAGAGCCTTACCGTACAACGCTCTTGGTATACCTCAGGAGGAAGCTCGTTCCACAACTTGCACGTCCGTGGTAAAAATGAGCATGCTAACCGAACCGTTGAGGACTGCCACGAGTCCAATCGATGCGAATGGAACTTTATCCTTTGTATATATCCTAAGTCTATTTGATAGTGAGTTATAGACAGCATTTAATTGTAATTAGCCCCAAATAATATTGAAAAGCAGGTCAAGTTGATCATAGACTAGTTCAAAGCACAAAATTGAAACATATCTGGTTATAAATACTAGTACATAGTAGTGTACACTATTTTTTTAAAGAAAAAAGAGTGTAATAATGAAAACATTGCCGAACCACGAATAAAACGATTTCCACAACAAAGTAGCAATATTTTATCCTTGCTTACAATACCTGTAAAGCTACCAGAGAATATATATGACTTCTCTATTATTTTTATTAAAACCAAATCTTACCCACAAGTTTCTAGGTAAATGGAACTTCACTATATAGTATAAAACAAAGTTGCTACCCGCTTTCTGTCCCTATGTATGCTTGGATCTTGAAAACTACACTACGCATTTTACTGCAATTTTTTTTAAAAGATATATTCATTCAAGAGGAAGGTTTTGATGTATAGTACAGGTATAATATAGTAAAGAAACACTGATAATTTTAGATTTTTGACTTTTAGGCGGAACGTAGTACGCCGGGTCAGCTAGCAGTTTATAACCAATAAAAACAATATAACAATAAAAAAAAGATATACAAAGAAAAAAGACAAATCCACTGATTTTCTTGCCGGATCTTCTCAGTTGAGGTCGTGTTCCGATCCGGTGGTAGTGTAAAAAACTATATATATATAACTGACAATTTGTAAGTGCCTCCGCAGGCCTATGCAAAATAAAGACATTTCATTTCATTATCATAAATATTGAACCTATCCAGGCTGTCATGTGTAGAGACACCCCTCCTTATGGCTTGCGGACGTGATTTGAATGAAGTATCAGATTCATTCAACTTTGATATCGATTGAAAAGGAAATAAATTAGAACTGGAGTAGAATCTGGTATTTTGGATTCACACGATTCTTTCAAACAGTGCATATTGACGTTTAACGTTTCTGTTAACGAGTTTTTTTAATTTTCTTTTTTTATAAAATACTACATATCGCTGCTTTTCAAAAATAACCAATTACAGCAAAATTCAAAATTCATCAATTTTAATTTAAAGATGGAAATTTAGTAAAAAAAAAGTACTAAAATTTAAAATTTGGTGCTTTTACACTTCGGTTAATAATCTTTTTGTATATATTTTTTTTTTTAATTTCATTAATAAAAAAAGGTAAAGATAGCTTTCCTGTAAAATTTTCTTTTTGTAAATTATGTTATTCTTAAAAGTGAGCAACGATACATCAGTTTTTAAATTTATTTTATATCATTCCTTCACCGAAGAAGCTCAGCATTTGCTGAAAACCACGCACCATTGCGCCTTACAGCGGTTAAACAACGAACTTGCATATTGCAAAAGTTAAACCCCGTTGTGTACCTAAGGGTAGGTTACGCAACCGACACTTTCTAGTCGGAAGGGAGAACTAAAACCGTTAGTCTACCTCAAACCTAAATATTTTTATCAAAAAACAAACTTGCAAGGTTGTCTAAACTAATTAAAAAGTAGAACCAGTGTAGTTTGACCGGGGAAGTACCACCGCTACACCTATTTCTAGCGTGAAGCATTTCTTGCGTTTCGATAGAAGTGGTTGCCGGCACACTTCCACATGAGGCGATCATCATAGTCCTTGGGTGTGGCAACGCTTCTGTGATTGACTTCACATGAAACCCATATTCTGTATGAAGTTGAATACAGATATCCATGAGCGGCAGTGACCACTTACCGTCAGGTGGACTACATACTCGTTTGCTACTTCGGTCAAAAATAAAAAAAACTAATTTGTAATCACTTGACATTCTCTTTTTAGTACAATTAACTATTATTATTATAATATTAAATTTATATGTCGTAATATGACTAGATATGACGGAACTACCTATTTTCATGTAAACCACCTTGTACGATTTTCTTTGATTCAACAAATTTTATCAAGGTAGGTTCGAATCAATTTTATCTAATATTTATATCAAAATAAAAATTTATTTTGAATTGTATAAATTAAATAACGTGACAATTAATAACTAATATATGTAGGTGATGTAACAAACTGAATGATTTGATCATACTAATATTATAAAGGCGAAAGTTTGTGATTGTGTATGTTTGTTACTTCTTCACGTCTAAACGGCTGGAGCGATTTTCATAAAATTTGTTAGGAAGTTAGCTGACACTCTGGACTGACATATAGGCTACTATTTACTGCGGAAAAATATGTTACTCCCACGGGACAATCAATGTTTGTTAACGTGGGCGAAGCTGCGAAATTCAACTAGTTCGCAAATAAATCGCACAAGTCTTGCGAATGCGAATATCTAAAAACATGCAAATGTTTGCGAAAAGTTAGAGCCTAGGATTTGAACCCCAGACATCTACAGAACACGAAATGCCGTAACTCATTGTACTAAGGCTTGTAAGACGCCATATTGGTATTTAATTACAGGTAAACAATTTCATCGCCCTAAATGGCGCGTCATATGAAGTCTAAATTTATACATGGAAATTAGCATAAACTGTTTGAGAACACGGAGAAAGTTTAACGGTGCAGCGGTTAGAAAACCAACTAGCATATTGTGAAAGTTAACTATTCGGTATTTACATGCGAATATTAGAATTGGAAGGTAAAGGAACGTGTATGGCTTGAACGGGAATGTACCACGCTGCATCGATTTCTAGCGTGAAGCAGTTTTTGTTTAGGTGTGGTTTTATTTTATTATTTTCTTTTTTTTTCTTTTTTTTATCTGACTGAAGTATCAAACGAGCATGCAGTCTACCTGATGGTAAGTCAGTGCTGTCCATGGACATCTGTAATCAACTTCATACAGAACATGGATTCTATCTGAAGTCAAAATAGATGCGTTGCTACCGAGGACTATGATGGTCGCCTCTTATAAAAGTGTGCCGGCAACCACACCTTCGATTGAAATAAATTAAGTTAGTTTTTAATTTAATTTCCATTAAACACAAGATATGCTTCACGCTAAAAATAGGTATGGTTGTGGTACTTCCCCGGTCGAACTACACTGGTTCTACCACCTTTGAAACTGGTGTGGTTACTTAAAGACGTCCATGGGCGGTAATGATCACTTACCATCAAGTGAATTGCAAACTCTTTTATTTCTTCAGTCTTGTATATAAAAAATAACATAAAAACCCAACCCTATAAAGAAAAGTGAACAAACATTTAAAAAGTCAAAAATCATTTTTATTGATAAGCCATCAAATTCGAGCGAGTTAGACTTACCAATGTACATTGTAAGTATTGATATATAACATTTCCTTGTTAATTTTTTCTTCGTCCCCAGTCAAACTACATTAGTTCTATTATCTGGTATATGGTATTATTATTTAAAATTAACACTAATAATACAGTACAGTACAATTTATAGTGAAAGCTCTCGATCGTACAGAAACCGTGCAACGCCAGTTGCAAATCGATTGAGATTCAAATCTCAATTGAATGCATTAACATTCGATTCCCAATTTGAATCCCGATTGTATCCCCAATGAGTATTGATTATGGAAGGACAGGTAGGCAGATATTCTGGATTGTTCAACTAGTCGCCTACTTAGCTACCTAGTTAGCGTTAGCTAGTTAATTAACGAGTATGGTACAAACGAAAGTATAAAAAAAACACGCTTTCTACACTCGTAGCCCCACACTAGGATTTTCTCCTGTGTCGTGGGTGACATGGACACACACAAGACGAATACACCCAGACCACACAAACACCCAGACCCAGAACATGAATCTAAACTCATCATTCAGATTCAGAACCCGGGACCCATTGCGCGTCAGACCGGTATGGTAACCGCTGCCACGCGGGTCGTTAGGAAAACGAGCCGTTTCCATACCTTCATCTTTTGTTTATAAGTATAACAAAAGATGATAGTATGGAGACGACTCACATTTTTTTTTATTTGACTTAAGTGGCAAACGAGCATGCAGTCCACCTGATGGTAAGTGGTCACTGCCGCCCATAGACATCTGTAATCAATTTCATACAGAACATGGGTTCCATCTGAAGTCAATCACAGATGCGTCGCTACTCTCGAGGACTATGATGGTCGCCTCATGTGAAAGTGTGCCGGCAACCTCACGCTTCTATCAAAACGCAAGAACTGCTTTACGCTAGAAATAGGTGTGGCGGTGGTACTTCCACGGTCGAACTACACTGGTTCTACCTTTAGACATATAAATATGAGGCGAAGATATTATTATACTTCTTTGATTGAAATGCAACCCCTGTTCTATATAAAATTGCTTTCGAATGCTAATGATCAGCAGGTACCTGTGTGTACTCGTTTATTAGGAAATAAGTTTAAAAAAATATCCGTTGAAGATACCACCTTCCATGGACATTTTCCAGGCGGGATTGGCATTCTTAGATAGGATAAAGATGCGTGTAACTGGGGACTCAGCCGATACGCCTCGACTCTTTCTTGTCACACACTTCGAACCCGAGCAAAGTAGAACTGCATTTGCTTGAATTCAGAAATAAGTGTCGACAGTGGTTTCCCTGGAGCCAAATTACTTAGGGTTTTATTATTTTTCGTCGTCAACCCATTATGGTTCCACTGCTGGGCACGGGTCTTCTCTCAGAATGAGGGAGTTTTGAGCCATAGTCTACTGTGCTGGCCAAGTGCGAATTGGTAGACTTCACACACCCATGAAAACCTTTACTTAAAAAACTCTCGAGTGTGTGGGTTTTCTCTCTCTCTTTTTTTCTTTTTCTCTCTTCTCTCGATGTTTTCCTACACTGTAAAGCAGTGATAACTAATTAGCAAAACGCATATATTTGAACCTTGGAAATGGTGTTATAGTGGTAGTATAATTATGCTAATTAGTATTATTATGGATTTCTTGATTCTTTATCGCAAAGGACTAACAAAAAGAGTACATCATATAACACAATTATATTTCATAAACTAAAATTCAAAAAATGTACATAACGACTCGATAAATAATACAATTTACATGTGACATCTTATGGAAATAGTTTCTTTGGATATGTTGTTTTTCAAAATATAAGCATAAATATTTACATCAATATTATCGCAACATCTGACGTAACAACCCTTTGCTTTTTTACCCAAATTGGTAGGTACGGACTTCCGCTATAGACCCTTACCCCTTGTAGAGATTGTACTTTCTACTAAATGTTTCAACTTAAGCACTATAGGAAAAATTACTGAAAGTGAAATTTGGGAAAAAGTATTTTATTTCCACTCTCTCAGAATGTGTTAGTTTCATTGTTTTAATTTTGTACTTTGGCAGTAAGTGGCTACTGTAGCGATATAGACAACTGTAATCAACTGCGTAAAAAAAAGGAATCACATCTATAGCTTATCACAGATAACTTTATTTTCCAGATAGCATTTTGACACCCGAGCACTAAGATGGTCGCCTTATGTGAAAATAACCCAGCAAACTACCTCCTTTCACCGAAATGCTAGAACTTAAGAACTGCTTTACGCTACAAATAGGTTTGGCGGTGATACCATCCCGGCTGAGCCATACTCGTCGGTCAATAGTCATAAGCAGTAAGTGGCTAGTATACCTGATAGACAATTTTAATGAACTCCAAATAAAACAGGAATCCTATCTAAAGTTTATCGCAAATAACTATATACTCAGCGGCATAAAATCTGGCCCAAACTGTTATAGCGCAATTTTAAAAATCTATCCTTTTTTACGTTAAAATTTAACGCATAAGAGAATTTGAGCAATATTTGTCTTTGAGCCACATTTTTTGTCACTGAGTATATTTTACAGATAGCATTTTTAAGTGAGCCGGAAAACCACACCCTTTCATTGAAACGCTAGAACTGCTTGATGCTAGAAATATGTTTAGTGGTGATAAGACCCCAGTCGAAGCATACATTCCGGTCAAAAGCCACTTCTGTCTTTAAATTGTAAAAATATTTAATAGAGTCTAGGACTTTTTAACTGAATAATAAATAAGATTAAAAATTGGCAGTGACCACTTACTATAAGATGAACTGCTTTACTACTACTACTATTGTACTACTACTACTACTTAAAATGTATAAAAAATTATAACATATAAAAAATCAGCAAAAGTCCAAAGTATTCGCGGTCGCAGGGCGCCATTTAATTTACGTTCAGTCGTATTTTTACGAGGCGGGTTCGTTAGACCATCTGTTGCTTAATTAAATGAATGTATACATATACAAATACAAATATCTTTTCACAGAACCGTAATATAACATTATTGTGTGATAGGCATTGTCTGATTAAAAGTAGTATAGCCCAGTCTCGATAATTTTCGAAGCAAAATAAATAATAGTAGGGGAAACCTATTGAAAAAAGAAGAGAATTTAACAAAAATTAAAGCAAAAAAATTACGGGTGATCTGAGGTCGGGAAGTGGGAGGAGGAGGTTTCAACGGCAAATAAGGGTATGTCTCGATTTCCAAACTACAAGTCTTACGAAAAAAAATTGAATGGCAAATTAGTAGGTAATAAAAAGATCTACAACTTTTGTATTTGCACCTTTTCCACATTACCCGAAATTTATAGGAAAAATTCAAAAATCCATGTTTATGGTTTTTTATTTTTATCTATTACTAAATAATTTCGTTTGTAACGAAATTTTGTAAAAATTTACCTTGTAATGTTCTAAATACACAGTGTATTTGGAACAGTTTTATGGGTCTGAAATATTATTTTTTCTTCCATATATTGATAAAATATCGAAAAAATAACCTAATTTCCAATCGAAAACTTATGGGTCAAAATATCAGAATTTTTTAAAAAACTCGATGGGCTCTTTATTTATTGGGATCTCTACTTTTTAATGGTGTAAGAAAAATATACATTTCTATGGTAAATGTTCTCAGAAAAGGCAAAGAAACACAAGACAAAATAAAATTAATAATGTCTTCACATTCTTATCATGAGTATACAAAATTTATTTGTGAAACATAATTTATTTTTAAGCTTAAACTAAAATATAATTTGATTTTAATTAAGAATGATACAAAAATCTCATTTTGGCCAAATTAATTTTATTAAACTTATGAGAAAACTGTGAAGAATTTATCAATTTATTTTAGTCTTGCGGTTTTTTTTTTCACTGCTGGGCACAGATTCAGCGGTGAACTATCAAGTACGTATGGACGATAGGCATTGGGTTCGAAACCTCGCCATCAATGGGACTGATGCTCTATGATCATGTCTTCTGGTCAGAGTCAGCATTTGATACTCTTGGTAAAAGTACGTAACCGACCAACTTAGACATACATGTGTATTATAGATCTATACTTATGAGAAAAATCCCAAATAAATCTGACTTAAATTTCAATAACAATTAAATACATGTAGGTACAATGTGGTTGCGAGCGATTTTCAGCATTACAAATTCTCAAATACAATTTATGTAAGTATAATACACTTTTTTAAAAAAATAAGTTTAAAAATGATCGAATCCACCACCCATTTCTAAAGGTGTCTAAATCATCATTTTTATTTTCGTACTTACGATACGCAGTTAATTAACATTTTACACCAGATATTTGAGTACTCGTCACGTACTAAAATCTGCAATTTTGCGATAATAGTTGTCTTAAATTGTAATCGAGTACAGTAATTTGTTTTTATTTTATCTGACTGAAGTAGCAAAGGAGCATGTAGTCCAACTGATGGTAAGTGATCACTGCCGCCCATGGACACACCCACACGCTTCAATCGAAACGCAAGAAATGATTCACGCTAGAAATGGGTGTGGCGGTGGTACTTACGCCGGTCGGCCTACACTGATTCTACCACCTTGAGAAATTGGGTTTAGTTCAGAAAACTTGATTAAATTGGGGTTACTTCTAAAAACTTTCGTTTTCATTGCTGCTCATTACTGCCATCTGTTGTCGAATAGCGGTACTAATAGCAATCCCTGTTAGCGACCTCTGTTGGGTGGTGGATTTGACTATTTTGTTAAGTTGTCTATTGAAATGGTTCTTATCAACAATTTTGCTACACAACAACACTTGTAAAGTTACAACTGTCAATCCACAGATGGGGCTACTAACTCAGAATGTAGATTTTTACCAATTTGCTTACCTTAAGAACCTCTTACCTTAAGAATAAGATGCATCCTACGCAATTAGTAAGATTTCCTATGAAATGAACCTGGAGCACCTACCTACAAATTGTCAGTTACAATATTTTTTCTTGCCCTACTCGGTGGAAGGGCAAGAACAAATATTCGTGTTCAGATCCGGTAATCTGAACAGGAATTTAACTGAATGTGAGATCTCGTGTGAAACTCAATGGATTTGTTTTTATTCGTTTGTATAGAATATTCTTCCTTTTTTAATCATCATTTTTCTTACATATCATACGTACAATGTATATACGCAAAGACAGTTTAGACAACATTGGCACAACTAGTACATTATAACCCATGTTCAAAATCAGGTAATATAATTTTAAATTGTACTAACATTCTGATAAAGTATTCATCGACATTATTATTAAAATGTAAAAACAAACCCTAAAAATTAAATTCCCTAGTTTTGGTTTGATACTATTTCAATCACTGAAACTAGTACGAATGTCTGTCATTACATATTCTCTGTTCTCCTTACTATCTTGTACAAAATTATGCTAGTACAGATACACGAATCCTTTATTATTCGTATAGATTGTCCTAACCCGGACGCTGGTGGTTAATCCGAACAAAATTTACCATTGGGCTGCATCACTAATTTTACATATCGTATTACATATTATCATAATAATTTGCACTTCGTAACAATATACTCGTGCAAGCGCTTTGAAGAATTTTCGCATAAGAGCTGCAGGATAGAATATGTGCCTTCTAGGCCTTTCTAAATCCTGCAAATAGAGCTACTTAGCGTTTTCTTTTTTTGTAAAGATTGAAATAGCAAACGAGCGTGCGTTCTACCTGATAGTAAGTCGTCACTGCGAACCATGTACTCCTGTAAACAACTTCATATAGAACATGAAGTTCTATCTAAAGTCAATTACAGATGCGTCACTACTCCCGAGGACTAAGTTGTTCGCCTCATATAAAAGTGTGCCGGCAAGACCCTTCCATCGAAACGCAAGAATTGCTTTGCGCTAGAAATAGGTGTGGTACTTTCTGGGGCTAACTACATGGGTTCTACCTACATTTTTATGGTTTTCTTAAAAATCAAGTAGCAAAACATACATGCACTCTATCTTATGGTAAATGGATTATACCGCCCATGGACATGGACATATCTAAGAATATATAGAAGAGGGGTTCTATTTGGAGTCCATTGGACTGATATGTTGCTACTCCTAAGGATGAAGATTGTCATTGCCTTATAAATATGAAATACCACATTTTTGTGATAATATAAAAAATATAAAATTTTCGTTATATTATAATGAAAATTTTATATTTTTTGCTATGGTAATAAATATATGCTGTAATTTATGTCTACGGCCAGGAAAAGCCATTACTCCTATAAACCACAACGTATTCACATCTATAACAATGAGCGTAGCAAAGTATAAACTCCACGAACAAAATAACTCCACGTAGCGTCCTTGGTTGAACTGAAAAGTAATCTAACAGTTCCCAAACATTCATTACACCGAACAAACTTACAGTTAGAACAAATGCTGTCTGCATTTTGAGTTTGGACGCCTGTAATATCGCTACCTGTTAGTAGTTTATTAAGATTCCTAAAAACAATATTTTTTTTCTTTTTCATCCATCATTGCAAAATATTTTTGTCATAAAACGGAAATGTAAATAAATAATATACTTCGCAATGTATAAGCCAAAACATAAATTGACTGTTTTGAAGAAACATGGCAAACTCATACTAGCAGTACTATTAAGTATGGGAATTTCAAATGACGACCCGCGTGGCGGAGCGGTTAACGTACCGGTCTGACGCGTAATGGGTCCCGGGTTCGATTCCCGGCCAGACAGGTATCTGAATGATGAGTTTAGATTCATGTTCTGGGTCTGGGTGTTTGTGTATTCGTCTTGTGTGTGTCCATGGTACCCACGACATAGGAGAAAATCCTAGTGTGGGGCTATGAGTGTAGAAAGCGTGTTTAAAGCGTGAATTTCAAACACAAAACCCCTCGAACAATGGAACCTCGTTCAAATGTATCCAGTAGCGATAATCCTAGAATGTAGTAGAATTTTCCTTGTTAGAGTAAGGAGGCCCCACCAACACATATGTTACATATTGCCATGCTTTGTTTCAAAATGTGTGGTAAAGGTCAGCCACGACGTATTTCAGTATGTATTTAGTGATAAGTCCAAAATTCAAATTGTCCACGTAAATGTATTATCTACATGGTATTGTCCCTGTAGTTCCGGGACCAGAATAAGTTACGGTATCCCCTGTCTGTCGTAAGAGGCGGCTAAAAGTGGCTTTTGGGGTTGCGGGCGGTGAGAGTGAGATCTCGAACTGTCTAGCCAAGAGACCCCGGGCAGGACGACGGCATGTGTGGCTCCACACCGCCATAAACACCAGGAGGCGCTGTGAGTACAAATTTTCACTGGGAAGAGCCCGAATGGGACATCGCGCTCGAAGGACTCCGGTTGTGTTCCACTGGAGATCTCGGAGTCCTCCAAGCAGCGCTGAGGATGGCCACCGGGAGGGTTTTAGTGGGGTGAAAATTCTACATAATCCGGCGTTGCTCCCACGGTGTCGACTACCATTTAAAGGTTTCCCTCTCGAAAATAAAAAAAAGTATCTACATGGTATAATAAACGTCTGCGATCTATAGAAGCTTCAAATCAGATAACCCATAAAATGTTTACATCATCTATAACAATAAATGACGGAAAGTAAGGCGAAGTGTAAATTCAATAAACAAACTAACTCCACGTACCGTCCTTGGCCGAACTGGAAAGTAATCTGGAACTTCCGAAACATTCATTACACGGTACAAACTTACAGTTAAAACAAATACCCTCTGCATGTTTGGACTTCCTTTCTCTTTCCTGGATTCCTTAGTATGGGTTTATTACGTTTTATAAGGACAATAAATGTTTGCGTTTTTGCCTATCAATACAAAATACATTGCAATGTATGGCAGGAAACGGAAACAAAGATTGTTGCGAAGAAACGTTATAAACTCATGCTAAATGACTTGATAAGGAGAGCAAATTTCAAACATATAACCGTTACAAGGGCGTGCAAAATTTAATTAGAAGCGTTTCACTTGTATAAAAAGCGACTAGAAGTAACGCATCGATGATTGACTTTAGGTTCTATCTATGTTGGTTCTCTATGAAGTTGCTTACAGATAGATGCCCATAGGCGGTAGCTGCCATTTACCATCAGGTGGATTGCATGCTGGTTTGCTTCATTAAAGCTTAAAATTTTAAAGAAATAAATCACTACGGCCCATATAAGCCGCAAATCACAAATCACAACATACTTACATCATAAATAACAAGAAACGAAGCAAAGTAAAGCGAAGTATAAACTACACGAAAAAAATAACTCCACGTAGCGTCTTTGACCGAACTGGAAAGTAATCTAAGAGTTCCGAAACATTCATTACACCGAACAAACTTACAGTTGGAACAATAGTCCATTGATTTGTTACAATTTAAGAACAGAATATTGTATTTTTAGAGGATGCAATTTTATTTTTGGGACATGTGTTGTGTGTGGGGGGTCAATAGAAGCTTAACCTCAAGGTTGTAGGGTCGCCGCCCCCGGCCGCCATCTTGAAAAAAGGGATGAAAACACTTTTTTCACGATATCTCTGAAACTATGCATCTTACAATAAAATTGTTGAGTCATCATTTCAAGGAAATTGTTTGCATATAAATATGTTTATATAACTTTTTGCTCTAAATTAAAAATTAAAAAAAATTATAAGCAAAAAAGTAAGAATTTTTTTGTTTTTTCTTTTTTGCTCCATATTTTTTTTTATATTTTACAAAAAAACTTCAGACCAATCTTGTAGATGATTTTAATTAGCTTCTCGTTGGCATTATTTTTACGCTTTTCATTATCTTAACATCTTATATAACACAACATACTGAAGCAATATAAGTACGTACTAAGAAGTGTTATTAGCAGTACGTGTTCTAATTGCTGCTCAATTTATCACGTGGAGAGTCGTATAGCAGTCTAACGAGATTTAGATTCGAATTGCAATGTCCAAGATTCGAGTCTCGGGAGAAATTATGTCGACATGCTCTCACATTGCACGGCGGGGCCAGGAAAAGTGTGAGAGTGAAAGTGAAGTTCGAAAGGATGTCTGTTACGGATTACACACAGTTGGTAACATATAAGTGCTTGTCGTGACCACAAAACTATAACCTTCATAAATCATAAATATTACCTCTGATCTGTTTTAAAGATACTCTTCACGAGGCATTAGAAAGTACTTTTTAGCAGCACATATCTGTTACTAAACACAGATGGGGGAGTACGGGTCTAAATGGTCCCTTCCAACCTCATCCATCCTCTCTAAATTAAATTGAAGTACCCATCTGCGATCTTGTCGCGCTTGTAGCGGAAAAATTAAGAAATAGGAAGTTAGGTCTTCCTATATCTTAGTTAGCTTAGTTAACTACTCTGAAAATCCAAAAATTCATAAATACAGATATTAATATTTACAGATATTATTTATAGAAAGTTCTCATTGTTCATTAAAATTTATTACAGTCCCGTCCGATAACTTACCATCAGATTCGCTAGCTCAATATTTAGTTCTTAAACTCAAATATTCTTCACAATCATTCCGCTACTTTCGTGGCCGTAACGGAAAATTATTACAAACGAGCGACATCACAAAAGCTCTCGCCGTGAGCTTTGAATAACAATTGTGTAACGCCTTGCACTTTCATTTGCAAGGTATCACCTCGCATATTCATTTTCACTTGTTTCTAGATTTATATGAAGCATTGTATTCGAATCGACGCTAAAGTAATGAGCAGAGTAGAAATTTTGACGTCATATTATTTTTGGAACGTAGTGCCTTATCGCACGTTGCGAAGGAGACTTGACGGAGAAAAATCTGACGAAAAGTTGTCACAACACTTTTTGCTATAGCGTAGTAAGCCGCGCAGCGTGCACATGTTTTTCTGTCTGTCCCTCTCTCTCTCTCTCCTAGAAAGCGAGCCAATTATTTTCGTTTCGTCTTTTTATTTTTAACCGAGTTCAAAAAAGGAGGAGGTTTCTCAATTCGACCGTATATGTTTGTTTTTTATGTTTGTTCGCGGATAACTTCCTTGCTTATGAACCGATTTTAAAGATTCTTTTTTTGTTGGAAAGGATATATTCTAAGAGTGGTACCATGATAAGAAAACCAGGATCTGATGATGTCATCCTAGAGAATTCGAAGGGAACTTTCGCAAATCGTACGGGTGACTAGTGCGTTTGTTAATTTTTCTATTAAACAATTTAAAGCACTATAATATAATGAAGGTCTGGAGTCGATCTGATGATGGAGCCAAAAGACAGTCAAGGGAACTCCTAAACGATTTACAGCAATTACCTTGTGTTTGGGCTCTATTAATTTGTATTGATAGAAACGTTAAACCTGTCTGGTCTGATGATGAAGACGAAAGACAGTTAAGGAACTCTTCAACGGTTTACAGTTGTGTTTGGGCTGAATTTATTTATATTAATGAGAACTTTGCACCCATATGGGTTTTAATGTCGTTACAGGTATGGAGACCATAGACAGTTGAGGGATTTGTTAAAATATTTACAGCAGTTACCTTTAAAATAGTACCTTATTTATAATTTGAACAGTATAGTGTCGCGACGATTCTTTTTGTTTTGTTAAGTTTATACAGGATTTTTTGTATATAGAAACAATGGCAATAAAAATATATATAACATAAAGATAAATAAAAAGAAATATGACAATTCCATCACTAATCAATCGGAAGGAACTTCGTTCCATCCGGGTGTCCCTTGATGCCTCTCAACTTTTATTGCTTCTTTTTCATTATTGTAGTCGCAAACGAGCGTGTGCATCGCCTGTCAGTAGCCACTGTCTGTGGACATGTATAATCAATCCCAGATGAAATTAGAGTCTTAAATGAGTTCAACCACTGATGTTTTGCAAGCAAGATTGACCTAAGACCTAATTCTAGCGTGAAGTATTTCTTCCGTTTCGATGGAAGGGTGTGGTTGCCGGCACGCTTTTATATGAGGCAACCATTCAACGCATCTGTGAAGGAGTTCAGATGGAACCCATGTTCTGTATGAAGTTGATACAGATGACCACTTACCATCAGGTGGACTGCATGCTCGTTTGATACTTCAGTCAGATAAAAAGAAATTGAACTGGAAAGCCTGAGATACACTCAAACGAGGCATTCCACCTTAGTCCTCAGAAAATATATCCAAGAAGGCATATTTTTACCATATGTGTTCCTTAATTTACTTTGGTAATATCTTAGAATACAGAAACATTAAGCATGTACACAACATTGCGAAAGTCAAATGAAAAACTATTGAAATTAGTGTAGTACGTACAAGCCCGTTAATAAAAGCCTTTTAATTAAATTTAAAAGGCGAAAAAAGTATTAAAACCAAACGTGCATTGAAACCGATGTCGCGAACACGAGAAAAAGTTCGGAAAGTATGCATGTTGTATTGTTTTCTGTTTGTAAAACAACTGTGAATATTGAATGTTAGTGAGTTTATCGGAAGTAGTTTATGTAGATGGGTTGCAATTTGTTTTCAGCAACAGTTAGGTATCTTTGATTTTTGTTTTCGAGGGGGAAACCTTCAAAAGGTACCCAACGCCGTGGGAGCAACGCTGGGTTATGTGGGATTTTTACCTCACTTAAACCGCCCCGGTAGCCGTCCTCAGCGCTATAAAAAGGACTCTAGGATCTCAAAAGACCTCAACCGGAGTCCTTCGAGCGCAATGCCCCTTTTGGGCCCTTCCCCGGTGACCGATTGATGCTCACCGTGTCTCTCGGTGTTTACGACGGCATGCAGCTTCACATGCCATCGTCCTTCACGGTGTCACTTGGCTGGACGGTCCGAGATCCCACTCTTACCGCCCGCAACCCCAGAAACCCCTTTTAGTCACATAGACAGGCAGAGTATACCGTAGCCCTATTCTGATCCCGGAACTACAGGGACAAAAAGTAGGGTATCTAGGAGATACGCACTTTGACATTTAATGAATTATGGAAATTACTTGCAAAACTTGCATGTATCGAAAGTAGCTATTGTGGACTGGAAGTATATTAAACTTTAGGCATTACAAACAATAATCCTTACGTGTATCTGTATGATGCAACCGCGAATGCACGTGCAAAATAGTAGATATGTGTATAAAGTGAAATAATAAAAATGTGTGCGTGTACTAGCGTACACTCGTAAGAAGTGAAACTTCTTTATGACGTTATTTTTCAAAAAATAATTTACTATATGCAACTTTACAGAAATTGGTTAAATAAAGTTAAATTAGATAATGTTCAATAAAAGGCTTTTATTAAACTTTATCTAATAATCTAATCTATAATAATCTATCTAATATCACGCGTGGTAGGGATAAGAAAAAGATGGCGCGTAACGGAAAAAAAAGATGGCGCGTAACAGAAAAAGATAGCGCATAACGAAAAAAAAAAGATGGCGCGTAATGAAAAAATGTTACACAAAATTTTTTTCCAACCCCGATAAAGAAGTTTCAATAATAATAACCTTTATTCGCATAAGTTACAACACACATAAGCTTATAAGATAAAAAAGAAAATACACAAGATACAACACAGGAGAAACATAAAAAAACGATACAATATTTGAGGAATAAATATCCTTATGTAATATAATATGTGCTGCAAGCACTGCGAAGAAGACCGACTCAGTTTATGCCATGAGCAGGTTTATTCCGACTCCACGACGCTGATTCTTCAGTCTGCCCCACGAGTCGAGGAAATAGGTGGTATAACGTATACTATCGAATTCAACCGATCGAAATTCAACCGTAATTTAGATTAAAATATCTAAAACTAAGCTTAATATTGCCCAATGTAGCACAAATGTTTCTCAAATACAAATAATTGTTATAATTTTTAAGTTATTTTGAACGCACCCGTTAAAAGCAATGTCAAATGCAATGTATGTATGTCTTATGCATTATTTGAAAAAAAATGCATTGCGTAATCCTTCTCTACATCAACTATAATCGTGCGTAATTTCACACTCCTCCGTCTGCGGCAAGTATCATAAAAACAGATCACAAGTTTTTGGTTTACGTATATAGATAAAAAACGTAAGGTATATTAAAAAAAAGCAAAAAATACAACTTAACAAAAAGACGAACCCGCTGAGTTTCTCGCCGGATTTTCTCAGTTGGGGTCGTGTTCCGATCCGGTGGTAGTGTAAGGAAAAATAATGTAAGTGACCGCCACACCGATTTCTAACGTGAAGTGTTTCTTGCGTTTCGGTGGACGTGTGTGATGGCCATCCATACTAATTTTATAAATGTGAAAGTGTGTTTGTTTGTTCCTGTTTCACGTCGCCATATAGCTACCATATGATATGGTTTCTATGTTGGGAGATAGCTCACTCGTTGTCAAGAAATATCGATGTTTTGTTAGTTGCTAGATATTTAGTAGTTCCAGACGTTGTTAATAGATGGCGTTAATAAAATTCATTTGCAAGATCTGAATCACGCTATCAATGCTACATGTAATTTATTTAAGGCAAAGGCAACTAATAAATTGTGTCATGAAATGTGAAATGTGTCATGTATGTTAAACAACTCATTATTAATTCCCTTTGATCATGCGGGCAAAGCCGCGGGTAAGTGCTATTTTTTATATGAGACGACCATCGTTACAACCGTCGACCATTGCGCATAGAAATTGATAAGTGATAGTACTACTCGACCACAACAATTAGGCGCATAAAACAAAAGCGGTTCCGTACCCCGCACCTTGCTTCTGTCCCCGCGAATCCCCTAGTGACGTGCAGTCGTGTATCTTCTAGGTATTTTCGTTAGCCAGTACGTGTTTAATGTTATTTCGTTATAATGTTAGTTTAATGAGTGATTGTTGAATTTCTAAAGTTATTGTTAAATTTGTTGATTACTCGTCAATAAACCTCACAATGTGTAGGAAAAAGACTATTCGTGGAGGAGAAAGGACTCTTACATTCAAAATATGCATTTTTTTAACAAGAGAACATGCAGGAGCTCAGTATTCCTGTCTCCCAATTCGAAAATGGAGTGTGTGCTGCAACAAGCATTATTCTCTTACACAAATAGATAAAGAGAGAAATATTCCATGTTTGCGAATATATTAAACACATGAAAGTGCTTTAATAAATACACGACTATTGAACATATACCACTATGGCGTATGTTTTAATAATGGTATACCTACATACTCTTGGTATTTAGTAATAAAATATACTTCGTATCGGGATGGTACATCTAATTCTAATGACGTTTCAACTGACATGCGCTTATTGTTTTGGTCGAGTAGTAATAGCAAATAGCAAATTGACGTTTCCTATTATCACGTATTACTATCACACATTGACGTTTTATGCACACTTAAACTATCAGTATACATATCGCACGGTGAACATAAAAGGGCCGTAACACCTAATTTGCATTTTGTGGATATACCAAAATTGACTTTGTATTTTGGAAAGTGCTTAAAACGCACTGTTATTAAAGGAACGTAACAATAACGTTTATCGACGATAGACTACGATATTTGGTACCTACCGTTTCAAATAATTAACAATGTTATATGAATTCTTTAGTTTAGTTAATTTCATTTTCATCGTGTGAAAGGTATATTTGGAAGAAAAGTGTTTCCCTAATGAAAATGGTTGTAAGTTTGATATTTTCAAAATGGACTTTTTATGCCGAAATTGTCAGTAAAACGGTGATCTCTCAAAAGTTCTCTCTTTTGCTAAACGTTTTCCTAAAAGGAGGTCTGTCAAAAGACCTTAACGTGACAAAAATAGAAATTTATTAATAGATCCCAATGGTAGAAAAACAGAGATCTATTGAAAGATCTACGTTATTGAAACACTGGCAACCGAAGACAATTTCACAAAATATGACTTACACCCGTTTTCATTATAGCACACATGCTATAATTCAACATATTATATCACTTGGCGTGGCTTGCGTATTCGCTTCACGCAAGTTGAACATTATCCTATTGTGTACAGAGAATAGAGCCTGAAATAGATCCTCAGTATTATCTAATACTGTGCTTTGACATCGTGCGCCTTTGTTACGGGTAAAGAAATATTTTTCAAAAAGTGGGTTAATATTATTTTTATTATTACATGATATTAGGTAAATTATTATCTTCGTCACTGTAGTTCCTTGATCAGACTAGGGCTACGGTATCCCCTGCCTGTCGTAAGAGGCGATTAAAAGGGGCTTCCGGGGTTGCGGGCGGCTAGAGTGGGAGCTTGAACCGTCCAGCCAGGCGATCCCGAGAACGACGGCGGTATGTGTGGTCACATATCGTTGTAAAGATTTGGGCCCAGCCGCCCATCTGCGAGGAGCCTAATGGGGCAACGCGGTCAGAGTATTCCGGTTGCGTTCGTTTGGAGATCCCGAAGTCCTCTTTTTAGCGCCGAGGACGGCCACCGGAGGGTTTTAGTGCGGTAAAAATCCCGCATAACCCTGCGTCGCTCCCACAGCGTTGGGTACCTTTTGAAGGTTTCCACGTCGAAAACAAATAAAAAACCGATATCTTATTAATATTATAAATGTGAATTTTTATATGGGTCCACATTTGTGTTGACCATCCATCACGGACCTAGGTAAAACTAATTATCTTATACTATATTTCTTTGGCACGCAGATTTTTTCAGTAAATAAGTAAATATAGTGCAATAACATATACTCATATATAGTACTAGTTGAATCCCGCAGCTTCGCCCGCGTTAACAAAAATCGATTGTCCCGTGGGAATAAGATATTTTCCCACAGTAAAAAGTAGCCTATATGTAAATTCAGAGTATTAGCTAACTCCCTACCAAATTTTATGAAAAACGGTCTAGCTGTTTACACGTGAATAAGTAACAAACATACACACTCACAAACTTTCGCCTTTATAATATTAGTGTAATGATCTATACTATCATCTTTTGTCGAATAGCGGAAAGTCTACATAATTATGTCTCCATTTATTAATGGTTTCAGATGAATTTTCGTGTGACGATGACATCGCTGCATTCTTCGAAGCTTTGGGTTCTGGGTCCAAAAATGACATTGTTGAAGAGGACTCTGCAGGTATAAGTAGGTACCCATTATGTTTGTCTTATCATCAAACCCCTTTTACCCCTCCGGTCCCTCCGGTCACTCCCGTTCCTCCGGCCCCTCCGGACCCTCCCGTCACTCCGGTCCTTCCGTCATCTCCGGCCCCTCCAATCACACTGGCCTCTCCGGCCCCTCCGGTCACTCCAGTCCCTCCGGCCCCTCCGGTCCTCCCGGTCACTCCAGCCTCTCCGGTCACTCTGGTCCCTCCGGTCCCTCCGGTGACTCCGCTCCCTCCGGTCATTCTAGTCCCTCCGGTCACTCCGGCCCTTCCAGTCACTCCAGTCCCTTTGGTCTTTCCGGTCACTCTGTTCCCTCTGGCCCCTCCGGACCCTCCGGTCACTCCGGACCCTCCAGTCACTCCGGTCCCTCCGGTCACTCCGGTCCCTCCGGTGACTCCACTCCCTCCAGTCATTCCGGTCCCTCCACTCCCTCCAGTCATTCCGGTCCCTCCAACCCCTTCGGTCATACCGGACCCTCCGGCCCCTCCGGACCCTCTGGTCAATCCGGTCCCTCCGGTCACTCCAGTCCCTCTGGACCCTCTGGTCATTCCGTTCCCTCCAGTCACTCCGGTCCCTCAGGTCACTCCGGTCCCTCCGGTCCATCCAGCCCCTCCGGTCCTCCCGGTCACTCCAGTCCCTCTGGCCTCTCCGGTCCTTCCAGCCCCTCAGGTCACTAGGTCACTCCAGTCCCTGCGGGCACTCCAGCCCTCAAGCCGCTCTGGGGCTTCCAGTCACTCCAGTCCCTCCGGTCACTCTGGTCCCTCCAGTCACTTCAGTCCCTCCGGTCGCTCCAGCCCCTCTGGCCCCTCCGGACCCTCCGATCACTCCGGTCTCTCCAGTGACTCCGGTCTCTCCGGTCCCTCTGGTCACTCCGGTCCATCCGATCCCTCCGGCCCCTCCGGTCATTCCGGACCCTACGGACCCTCCGGTCCCTCTGGCCCCTCTGGTCACTCCGGTCCCTCCAGTCCCTCCAGTCCTTCCGGCCCCTCCGGACCCTCCGGTCACTCCGGTCCCTCCAGTCACTCCGGTCCCTCCGGTCACTCCGGTCCCTCCGATCAATCTGGTACCTCCAGCCCCTCCGGTCCTCCCAGTCACTCCAGTCCCTCCAGTCCCTCCGGCCCCTCCGGTCCGTCCGGTCACTCCAGTCCCTCTGGCCCCTCCAGTCATTCCGGTCCGTCCGGCCCCATCGGACATCCATTTTTCTTTGATACTATATAATTTCTCACAAACTTACATATTCGTCTGATTTCCGGGCAGCTCGTCTCGATCCGTGCGAGCTTCTTACCATATGCATAAACGTTAAGCGAACGCTCGTCCACGCTACATGGTTTAGAGAGTGGGGGTGTTAGGTTTTTTCGTTACGGAATTTATTGATTCGGTCGCCCCGCTCAAAGCTCGCGGTAACAGCTATGCAATAGCTTAATATTACATGAGTTACATCTTTGACATCGTCTAGAACAAGTTCACATCGATCTTAAAACTAGTGATGTCTTTTCAACTGTGAAATTATTCTCCAAGTTTACCCGAGTAGAAGTAGATGAAGTTTCAATGAAGTTTTTCTGAAGCTTTGCACTTTGAGAATGTAAAATCATTTTTTGAGCTCAATTTATTTATATATTATAGGTTTCATCATTTTAACAATATTGTAAATGGTAGCTTATGAGGTTAAAACTACACTTGAAACTAATTTAGAACCCTATATATAAATATGTCTTAGCATCCCGTCCAAAATCTAGCTAAAATTTAACATAGCTTTAGTGCTACCTAAAAGAGATCTTCTACAACCACGCATGAGAGATACACATATAATATACTAGAGAATACGATAACATCGACCTTCATCGATTTGTTTAATGTATGAAGATTATCCGATAGGTAATTTCGTTTGTTAAAAATGATAAAAAACGTGGGTTGCCTGATAAAACCTTGACCAGGCTATATTTAATTAAAAATGTAAAAATGTGTTTCTTTTTTTTTAATTTCACCTTTGAGTTTAACAAAAAGAAGTCGTTTAAATTAACACTAACAGTAACTACAAGATTTTTCATAAGATTCCAGGTTCGAGTCCTGGTAGGGTCGCCTTGTAGTGTTGTCGCAAGCTCGGAGGTATTGAAATGCGTGTTGATTGAATAATGTTATTATTACTGCTTAATACTAATCTAACACTAACTTATATAATATAGGGCTTAGCTGCCACCACCTTAGGGTCTTTCCAGCACCATATCCCATAAAATATGCAAACAGAGGATTGCCTATTCTTTTCCTCGCATAACGCCTGGGTTGTCAGGTGTAAACAGGTATTTCGCTCGTAATTATTTTCACCCATTTGTTTAATCTACTAACCAAACTAATCGCTGTTTCATTCGAATTCTGTTACCGAAATAACTACTTAACAGATAGTTTTGGTTAACCGATATGTCAATAGGTTTAACAGATATATATATTTATCGGGCTTGCAGTCCGTTCCCTGATTGCATGTCCGATTACTCGTTCCATATTATGAAAAATCATTAGCTTAATTTATTACATTAAGCTAATTACATTTTTTTTCATGACGAGGAATATGATTATGGCCACAGTAAAGCATTTGTATACAGTTACATTTTTAGACACAGACAATAAATCTAAAACGTTATTTACCACAAATCATAAATCTACCCCTTTTCAGTTATAAATTCAACATGAAGTCATTACATTCCTTTATACAATTTTCATGTACCTATTTAGTTAACTAATTACCCAGTTTTATTACAAAGCGGTGTTAATTAGAATCGCAATTAGAAGTACAAGTATGGTACTAATTTTATCACGACAAACGATAAATTTGCCGCGTTTCACCTTTTGCGTGATTCTTGGACATTTGTGGAGATTAATGACATGAGTACCACGGCCACCATGCCCTAAGGTCACTGGTGTCACGGCATGTGAGTTGTCACGCTAATTCAGCCTACATCTAGGAATAGGTAGAAATGTTTTTTATTTAAGCACAAATTTCATTTTTTTAAACATAAACTGTATTAATTTTTTAACCGACTTCTAGAAGGAAAGAGGTTATCTATTCGTCACGTGTATATATATATCTTTTATGAATATTCGGGCGAAATGGCTATAACCTACGGATACGATTCAAACTACATTATGTGCGGCTAGTTTCACAGGTAGTACCATATTTAGAAAATTGAAAAGTTTCATTTTTTTAATATAAACTGTAGTATTTTTTATTGTTTTTTTTTTCATTCAAATAGCAAACCAGTATCCAATCCGCCAGATGGTGAATGGTCACCGCTGCCCATGAACATCTAAAGCAACTTCATACAATACAGAGTTTCTATCTGAAGTCAATCACAGATGCGTTGCTGCTCCCGAGGCCTAACATGGTCAGATCATGTAAAAGTGACCCGGCAACCCAGTGATGCTAGTACCTATTTCGTTTTAATCTTACTTGTATTCTATCGCCTTTGATGTGTTTGTTAATTTGAATTTATGAAAATCTTAAGCCTTTCCTCTTTTCTCCTTAACTTACCTTGCAACTCTGAAATTTCCTTTGTCGTTCACCTACGAATCACACTACCAGTATTCCTTCTTAATTAATCCTCAAAGGTAGCAATAAGTATGTGATCTATCTCATGTAGGACTCCAATCCTATCTTTGCCTTTAGAATTATGGTATGTTTGTAATCGATAACGTACCTATATGTACAATGTATATTACAATGTATGGGTGAAGGCGTAAATGTAAACATTCATTATTTTGAGGAAAATGAGTTCTCGTACAAAGATTAATAGAGTTGAATAAACGATTGTAAACATAGTTTATTTGTAGCAACTTTTACTTATCTTCAGAAAGACTGCAATAATAATATACCGTTATGCACTAAAATTGCATGTGTCAACCTATTTAGAACCAGCAGTGTAAAAATATCGACTTACGACCCAACTCCATGTATAAGACTATAAAAATCTCTACACATATTACAAACATGTAAGACATCTATTCTGTTCTGTTTAAACTGACGTAGTTCAGGCAATATAAACGTTCCTCAGACTATAAAGTAAACTGGAACTTCACAAAATCAAAAAACCGTGTGGCACTCGGGGACTGCCGTGGTAAAGCTGTTGCATAGCTTTTTTTATCAACTTATGCAATTATGATTATTTATTTATTTATGCATTATTTTTTTGTTAGAAATTAAGAAAGAAATCAAGTTGTTTTCTTTGATACTATATACTTTCTCACAAACAGCTGCTTACATATTCGTCCGATTTCCGAGCAGTTCTTCTTGATTCGTGCGAGCTTCGTACTGTCGTACTATATACATACACGTTAAGCGAACGCTCGGCCGCGCTACATGATAGGCGGAGTGGGGGGTGTTAGGTTTTTTTCGTTACGAAATTTCTTAATTTTAAAATATATTACAATAGATATTGAAGGAAGAAATTAAAATACAAGTAGAAGGATATGGTAGCCGACTGACTTTTGAATGATACGACCATTTTGGTGTTCGAAACAATCAGATGGCCTGCATGCTCGTTTACTACTTAAATTATATAGTTGTATAAAAAAATCAGAGCAGTGATAGCCTAATGGTTGAAACTTGCCCTCTCGATCGGCAGGTCTGAGGTTCAAACCCAGGCACGCACCAATGATTTATGTGCGTATTAGAAATTAATTATCACTGCTTTTCGGTAAAGGAAAACATCGTGAGGAAACCTACACACCCGAGAGTTCTTAAAAAAAAAAGTTCTCGGAGGTGTGTGAAGTCCACCAATTCGCACTTGGCCAGCGCGGTGGACTATGGCCTAAACTCTCTCATTCTGGGAGAATACCCGTGCCCAGCAGTGGGCCAATAATGGGTTGATGCGATAAAAAAATCCGAACCGACGGCAATATCACGCTAGAATACTTTTCCGAAAACGGTCTGATTTTTTGGTCCAAGCACCGTAAAAGCCGTGATCACGCTAAATGCATAAAAGTGCAGAAAATGGCAGTAAAATTGAGTTTCACAGTCGAGCGATACTGCGCCGTGTGCTCCGGATAGGGCGAACTTTGTTACCATTTGCTCCAAGTTAAATCGAGTTTTCATCGACAAAAGATTTCTGCAATCACATCTTTGTAACAACTTTATTAAATTTTAAATCAAAGAAATGTACTATTGAAAAGACGGCTATAATCGCAAAATATACTACAATAGAAATTGAAGGAAGGATTTAAAATAGAAGTAGAAGGGTATGGTAGCTGACTGACTTCTGTATGATACGACCATTTTAGTGTTTAAAAATATCAACGCATCTATGTCGACTTCAGATAGACCCTTTGTTTTATATGAAGTTAATATAAAGTGCAGATGTCTGTGGGTGACATTGCTAAATTACAATCAGATGGCCTGCATGTTCGTTTACTACTTAAATTATATAGTTGTATAAAAAAATCCGAACTGACAGAAATATCACGCTAGAATAGTTTTCCGGAAAACAGTCTGATTTTTTTGTCCAAGCACCGTAAAAGCCGTGATCACGCTAAATGCATAAAAGTGCAGAAAATGGCAGTAAAATTGAGTTTCACAGTCGAGCGATACTGCGCCGTGTGCTCCGGATAGGGCGAACTTTGTTACCATTTGCTCCAACTTAAATCGAGTTTTCATCGACAAAAGATTTCTGCAATCACATCTTTGTAACAACTTTATTAAATTTTAAATCGACGAAAATGCACTAAGGATGTAGAAATGTGTCTTTTGTTTTTGAAGTGAAACTTCTTTATCGGGGTTGGAAAAAAATTTAGTGTAACATTTTTTCGTTACGCGCCATCTTTTTCTTATCCCTACCACGCGTGATATTAGATAGATTATTATAGATTAGATTATTAGATAAAGTTTAATAAAAGCCTTTTATTAAACTTTATCTAATTTAACTTTATTTAACCAATTTTTGTAAAGTTGCATATAGTAAATTATTTTTTGAAAAATAACGTCATAAAGAAGTTTCACTTCTTACGAGTGTACGCTAGTACACGCACACATTTTTTTTTGTGGGTTGTGTACAGCACGGGAAAGTAATAATAACGTTTCAACCGGGGAGGTACCATTGTTACACCAATTTCTAGCGTAAAACAGTTCTTATGTGACAGAGGAACGTGGGTAATAATACACACGTTTCACACGCTCTCTACACTCATAGCCCCACACTAGGTTTTTCTCCTGTGTCGTGGGTACCATGGAAACACACAAAGACGAAAACACCGAACAGGAATCTAAACTCATCATTCAGATACCTGTTTACCCGGGAATCGAACCCGGAACCCATTGCGCGTCAGACCGGTATGATAACAACTCCGTCACGCGGGTCAAACAATGTTCAAATACACAATGTTTGTTTTAGGAAAATTTATACGTACTAAGTTTACTACACAATCTTATGCCTTCTTCACAGAAAGTATTCAGTTGTTTTCCGGTTTACTTTCATATGTTTACTTCAGATAAATTCCTTAGACGACAGTCATCATTTACCTTCAGTTGGACTGCATTCTCGTTTATTTGCTCGTCTGAGTATTCAATGAAAAACTATCTTGCGAAATGTAATAGTAAGATGAATGAAAGTTCATAGAACTTGAATTATATCAAATGATTTCAAGTAGGTGTTACGAATTGCATCAAGAAATAAAGTAAAGACTTAGGTAGTAAAAAACGTGCAGTTTAACAAAAAATAAATAGTACCTCAATCAAGAACAAATACAATTGCCCTCCGTATTTAATCAAAGTTCTACAGGATATCGGGTAAAGCGAAGACCTAAGTTAGTTCTCATGGGTATGCCTCGGATAAATTACTAACAAGAACGCAATATATAATATTAGGTACTGCTAAGATAAGCCAGTGATAGACTAATGGTTGAAACTTGCCCCCGCATTCGGGAGGTCCGAGGTTCAAACCCAGGCACGCACCACTGATTTATGTGCGTATTATATAATAATTATCACTGCTTTTCGGTGAAGGAAAACATCGTGAGGAAACCTACACACCCGAGAGTTCTTTATAAAAAAAAAAAGTTCTCGGAGGTGTGTGAAGTCCACCAATTCGCACTTGGCCAGCGCGGTGGGCTATGGCCTAAACTGTCTCATTCTGAGAGAAGACCCGTGCCCAGCAGTGGGACAATAATAGGTTGACGACGATTGCTAAGAGGCAAATGCTTTCGTTTCAACTATTGTAGGTATAAAACAGTTCTGTGAGAGAGGTGGTAGAACCAGTATGGTTCATATATTTCTAGTGTGAAATAGGCATGGTGGAAAGATACGGATGTTAGCAAACTTTCGTATGAGACGACCAGAGAGACGACGACCTCAGGAGTGACAATTGATCTGATCGACAGTTCAGTTCAATTATTCAGTTTAAACTCCTGTTCAATAGAAAGTTATCGGCAACTTAATCTTGCGTAAATCATGCAATTTTAACTGTTGTAGACAAGAACTTCACTAATAGACGGGCTGAAAGGGTGTGCGAAATAAAACGCAGCCGTACTGCACTCGGCAAACAAAATTATGAATAGCGTCCCTAATCAAGTATAAAACAAAGTCGCTTCTTGCTGTCTGTCCCTCTGTATGCTTAGATCCTTAAAACTACGCTACGAATATTAATGCAGCATTTTTTAATAGATAGAGTGATTCAAGAGAAAGGTTTTTATGTATGATACATGTATAATATAGTAGAGGAAACCTGATAATTTTAGATTTTTGACTTTTAGGAGGAACGAAATTCGCCGAGTCAACTAGTTTTAATAAAATTAACATCAAACTAATTATCAATCAGACTTACGTACTGAGAATGCAAAAGGAAAATAATAATTCATTATTTACAAAATCTATACGACGAGACTGAAGCACTTCTAAAACACTGAGAATTGTTCCTCGTTATTCCCCCCCCACACACACACACGCGCACACGCACACACACACACACACACGCGCGCGCGCGCGCACACGCGCGCACACACACACACACACACACAGAGAGAGAGAGAGAGAGAGACTTTATTATATTTTATATAACATAATATAAAGTTACAAGTTGTTTACTCCAACTATAATCTAATCGTAAGTTTAAAGATGTATAATACTTATAAGTAACTTGGAAGAAAAAAACTACATTGTAATTGAATTTACCTTTATTATAGTTCGATCATTGGATGGTCGTATACCGCCGCGACACAGTATTTTACTATTGCAGATGTTTAATTAAGTCAAATCTTTGTCATTTGTTTTTAGTTCAATAAAAAACTTTAAATCTTTTAGAAAAAAATGTTTATGCTGATTTAATCCCTTATGTAAGCAATGATATAGCAATGAATTCTAGATAAAGCAAAAAATGAATATGTCAACTTGTATTTCCTCCAAATAAATGAAGTAAAATAAATTATTTATTGAGTCCTATATAAGTGTATACGGAAATTCCCGCCACGATATATTTTCGAGGCGACAGTATTAGAACTTGGGGAACCACATTTAAAATCATTTTTCAGACTAAACCGGTCGCTGTCAGTTGACGTAGAAATACTCAGTGTACGTGGTTACGGGAAATATTTTCTATTTTATCGTGTAAAGACGATTTGTTTAGGGCTAATCTACACTAGGTGTTAAAACCAGTGTAGGTCGACCGGGGAAGTACCACCGCTACGTCTATTTCTAGCGTGAAGCATTGCGTTTTGATGGAAGGGTGTGGTTGCCGGCACACTTTCACATAAGGCGACCATCATAGTCCTCGAGAGTAGCAATGCATCTGTGATTGACTTCAGATGGAACCCATGTTCTGTATGTAGTTGATTACAGATGTAATCAACTACATACAGAACATGGGTTCCATGGTCGACAGTGACCACTTACCATCAGGTAGACTGCATGCTCGTTTGCGACTTCAGTCAGATAAAAAAAAACTAGGAGAAAAAATGTGAACAAAAGATGTACTATATTGAAGTAGCAAGCAAACGTAGTTTACCTGATGATATGTATCTATTGCCGACATCTATAATTATCTACGTCTTTCCCAAGGTCAAACTCAAGTATGTTTCCCCCTACCCTTGAAATCCAGTGCTCCACTGATATAATGCTTTAATTACGTGTCACAATTTCAATATGTAAGATGGCAGAACGTAAATTGTTTTACCGGGTAGGTACCACGACCACACATAGGGAAGAAGTTCTTGCATTTCGGTGGAGGCGACCATCTTAATCCTTGAGAGTAGCAACGCATCTGTGATTGACTTTAGGTTGAACCCATGTTCCATATGAAGTTGCTTACGGCATGAGCGGCAGTGGCCTCTTACCATTAGGTGGACTGCATGCTAATTTACTTTTTCAATATTACAAAAAAATAAACTTCAGATACAATCCTTTTTTGGAATGATGTTGCTGACAGATGTGCATGGGCGATAGTGGATACTTATCATCAAATGGATTGCATGCTCGCTTGCTACAGCAATTAAAAAAACACACATTTTTAAAAATCCACATTTAACTGCCTGATGCAAACGTGGCCTAATTAAGAATGTTTGCACATATAACTGTGACGATGTTCTTAAAACCTTCTCGTGAATGTGTTATGGTAATTTATTTGAAATGGAGCAATTGGCTCGTCTGGAGCAGTAAAATACTATACTTTTGGTGATGTTTACAGATATCATGGTCGACAGTGATGACTAAGATACTGTAACTTCGGGTGAATTACTATATAATAATTAGTGTTTAAGCAATGCTTTCTGTATTCTGTATTATCAAATACTTCGTATATTTAGACAACTTTTAAACTAAAACAATCTTATGCGTAGGTAGTATGATGTTGTCCCTATAGTTCTGGGATCAGAATAGGGCTACGGTATCCTCTGCCTGTCGTAAGAGGCGACTGAAAGGGGCTTCCGAGGTTGCAGGTGGTAAGAGTAGGAGCTTGGACCGTCCAGCCAAGTGACCACAAGAAGGATGATGCCATGTGTGGCTGCATGCCGTCGTAAACACCGACAGGCACGGTGAGCGTCAATCGGTCACCTGGGAAGGGCCCAAAAGGAGCATTGCGCTCGGTGGACTCCGGTTGTGTTCCGTTGGAATTCCCGGAGTCCTCCACGTAGCGCTGAGTACCACTAAAACCCCCCAGGATTTTAGTAAAATAAAAATCCCTCATAACTCGGCATTCCTCCCACAGCGGCGGATAAAGTTTGAATATTTCCCCCCTTTATCCAGAATAGAAGTCTAAATTCAATCAGATATCTGTATGGCTGGAGATCGAGCTCAAAAACTCGGCATAACAGTATAGGAGCCGCTCGGGTCATCACATATAATATTATATCTGAAAACTAAGCTAAAATAAACATGAGGTTACTTACCTTCTAGTAACTCGGGAGACTGGAAGCTGCATTTTGTTTGCACCGGCCAGCGTTTACAGACTGAAATGTTTCGCTATATAAATACATTTTAGCGTATGTTTGTCTTGTCTTTGTTATAATAGCGTTTCTGTGTATCTTAGCTATTTACTGTAAAGTTCAAATAGATTCGTAGTGCCGCGATGTTGTCGATTTGGTAATGTCGATATATCCTAATGGTTGGAACTTGGCTTCTTTATCGGGGATCTGAGGTTCGAATCGCCTTTTCTATCCGATTAAAGTAGCAAACGAACATATAGTCCATCTGATGGTTAGTGGTTACTTCAGCCCATGGACGTCTGTAAGAAACTTCACAAAGAAGGGTTTTCGTCGTCGTCAACCCATTATTGTTCCATTGCTAGGCACGGGTCGTCTCTCAGAATGAGAGAGTTATAAGCCATAGTCCACCGAGCTGACCAAGTGCAAATTGGTGGACTTCACACACCTGCGAGAACTTTAGTTTTTAAAGAACTTTCGGGTTTGTAGGTTTTCTCACGATGTTTTCCTTCACCGAAAATTAGTGATAATTTCTAATACGCAATTTAAGAAACATTAGCGGTGCGTGCATAGGTTTGAACCTCGAACCTGCAGATCGAGAGGGCAAGTTCAACCATTAGGCTATCACTGCTCACATGGGTTTTACATAAAGTCAATTATAGATGCGTTGCTATTTCCGAGGACTACGATGGTCGCTTCAAATAAAACTGAGCCCGCAACCACACCGTTCAACCTAAGAGTTTCTTTACGCTAGATATGGGTTTAGCGGTGCTAACTCCATACATGCTTATTTGCTTATTAAGGGAAGATTGTAACTTTCATTACAATGAAAAAAAAACATGACTGAAAAAAATACAGCTTACCAAAAAAGCCAAACCCGCTGAGTTTCTTGCCGGATCTTCTCAGTTGAGGTCGTATTCCGATCCGGTGGTAGTGTAAAAAAAATGTAACTTACAATTTGTAAGTGCCCCCGTAGGCCTATACAAAATAAAGACATTTTATTTCGGTTCGAGCAGGGAACCTGCATTTATAATATTTGGTCATATTCATATCAGTTTCACCCTCTTTCATTCATATACTTTGATTGTCAGAAAATACATCAAATTGCAAACAACGTCTTTTGGTACACAAAATGTTCTACATTTCATATCAAAACAAATCTGACTACATAGTTTAACTCACAATTTTAACATAGCTTTAGCTCAACGTGTTGCCTGAGCAGTTTGGCTGTCAGGTGGATTCTGTTTATGCTTGTCCCAGTTTCAGGTTGTAGGTAAAGTCTTGTAATATTCATTTGTATACAGCGCAAATTGTTTGATGTTAAACATAATTTAGATGCGAAAACGTTAAACTTATTTCAAAATTGTTAAATTGTTAACTTATTATTTAATAATATACTTATTATCTAAGCAATCAGCTGATATATACAAGAAGGTGAATAATATAATAAAAATACACTCACTTAATAATTATGACCTTAAATTATGAAGAAATAGAGGCTTCCTTTAACGTAATGAAATAGTACTACAACAGTAAAAGTAACTACAATAATCTACACATTACTAACACACACACACGCATAAACACGCACACACACACACGCACATACACACGCACGTACTCACACAAGACACACACACAATCCCACATAAACATACTATACACAAGTATTGATTTATTTAAAACTATTTCTAGAATTTAAATTATCATATGTATCTTAGTAGCTATAAAAAGAGATCCCATGTTATTTGGAAGAGCGGGGCATCCTAGCACAGGTATATGTTTACCTAAAAGGATGTCCCAACAACAAAACTTATGTATGAATTTATCTCTTGTTTATGAATAAAATAATTTTCATTTTTCATTTTTTTTTCATTAAATGTAATAACTATTTAAACGTTGTCAACACTTATAATTGTACGCCCAGCAGTGGGAAATAAAATGACAGTCATTCGAATATTCAAATCCAAAGAATGAATGCCTGAAATATTTTAAAGCCTACAGTTTGAAAATGGAATCATCTCACAACATGCAACATTTGTTTTTTTTAAATATTATTACTATTAAAATCATGTACTATTTTACGAAATTAACAGATCATTACATAGTATAAAACAAAGTAACTTTCCGCTGTCTGTCCCTATCTAGGCTTAGATCTTCGAAACTACGCTACAGATATTAATGCAGTTTTCTTAAATAGATAGAGTGATTCAAGAGGAAGGTTTTTATGTATAATATATGTATCGTATAGTGGAGAAACACTGATAATTTTACATTTTTGATTTTAGGCGGATCGAAGTTCGCTGGGTCACCTAGTAAAAAAACCTTGTTGCAAAAACGATGATTCTTATATAGTAGCACTTTTTTATCTGACTGGTTTCTTCATCTAGTTTGTCGTGACACGGAATCTCTATTTATGACTACACTACACATATAATCAATTTTGACTTAGCAGGTTTCTCTTCCTTCTCAGTTTGAATCCTCCAAAGGTCATCTGAGTTCACACGTTCCCAGAAATTACTTCTAAAGATTAATGAGTATATGATTGCTCTTCAAGTTTAAACCATAGGGGAGAACGTGTTCGGTTAGTCAGGTCAAGGATGTGACAAATCGTAACGTATTAGTCCCTTGACTGTCATAAATCATGAGCTATTTTGGGCTTCAAGGTTACGTTTGTTAACTTATTGATTATAAACGAAAGACACTTACGTAATGAATTACCATATCTGTTCTGGATTTGTTATATATATGAGCTGAATTTTTGCAGCAGACGATGTGGAGTACGAGTTATAAAGCAATGAGTAAAAACGTTGAGCGTAAAATTAAACATTATTAGAATATGGAGCTACAACCGGTGTATGTAGCTGTAACCTACGAGATTAGAGCTACGACCAACGAGTACGACGCTACTACATACGAGATTGGAGCTACAGCCTACGAGTACGAATCTACAACATACAATATTGGAGCTACAACATACAATTAGGAGCTACAGAACACGATAATGAAGCTACGACTTACGACTATGTAGCTACAAATTACGAGTATGGAGCTACAACTTTTTTTGTTTTTAAGAGGGATATCTTTAAATGGTACCCAACACCGTGGATTATGGGGGATTTAGGATCCTCTGCGCTGTCTGGAGATCTTCAACGGAACACGACTGGAGTCCTCACATAGCGATGCCCCTTTTGGCTTCTTCCCGGGTGAGTGAATACGCTCACCGAACCTTCTACTCTTTACGGCGCCATACGACTAAACATGCCCCCGTCTTTCCCTTGGTCGCTTGGCTGGACGGCTTGGCCTCTCACTCTTACCGCCCGCAACCCCAAAAACCTCTTTTTAGTTGCCTCTTACCATAGGCAGGGTATACCGTGTCCCTAATCTGGTCCCGGAACTACAGAGACTATGGAGCCACAACCTACGAGTCTTACAAGTTTTTGACTTACAAGCGTAGACGTAGAAGGTTGAAGCTACGAGCGATGAGTTATGGAGATAAACCTGTAAATAAAGAATGGCTATTGAGGAACTACGAAGGTTGTAATTCTATAAAATGTTTATTTGTACAACAAATATGAATCGAGAAGTAAAAGAAAATAACTACATTTGCTATGTAGTAAATAAATAAAGTCATAAATAATAATTGTCTAATAACAAAAGGAACATAAATCCTTGTTCCTAGAAATTGTTTACTGGTACCACAGAAACGTATCAAAAATAAAATAAAATTTATAAACTACCTTATATGTAGTATAGAAAAGTAATTAATAAAAAATCTATTAAGAAAAAATACAAATTATTAATCATTATATTAATACGTGAAGCAAAAATTTGTGACGGATTTTTAAGTAATATGCCGCGGACGGATTAGTATGAAATTTTGCACGGTTATAGTGGACGTAGCGAAGGAGTGCAGAATGTTATTATTTTTTTCAAATAATGCATTTTTCATACATAAAATCAACTAAAAACACATTACACACACTGCCTTGCATTTGTCACAAACACATATGTACTTAGTAAATGAAATAGAACATTCAATGTCTTACCTACTATGAAAAGACAACGTCAAGAATGTCAGATGACATTTGATTTTTAATTTAAATTACGGTCGAATTTCGGCCGATGCTACGGGTGACTAGTTTTAGTAAAAATATAGTACGATAGAACGATTGAACTTTAACAGGGAAAGTACCCCCGTCACACCGTTTAGATGTAAGGGTGTGGTTCCCGGCTCGCTTTAATGTGACGGCCATCGAAGTCCTCGGGAGTAGCAACGTATCTGTGATTGACTTCAGATAGAAACACTATTCTGTATCAAGTTCTTACAGATGTCCACGGGTGGCAGTGGCTACTTTGGCGGAATGTATGCTCGTTAGCTACTTCAACCTAATAAAAATAATACATAGCAAATGACTAAAATATAATGGTGTAGATACAATTTTATTGTAAACTTATTAATATTATAAATGCGTAATTTGGTGAAATTTTCACTAACTTACTCATTTTTAATATAAATTAACCCGGCGAACTTCGTTCCGCCTAAAAGACATAAATCTAAAATTATTAGTGTTTATCTACTATATTATACATATATTAAACATAAAACCGTCTTCTTAAATCAATCTATCTATTAAAAAAACTGCATTATAATCTGTAGCGTAGTTATAATGATCTAAGCATACATAGGGATAGACAGCGCGAAACGATTTTGTTTTATACTATGTAGTGATGTGTGTACTTTTTCATGCAAAAAGTAAAAGTAGGATTTCTCTGAATATTGGCACAAATATAGGTTATGGCTAGGGATTGCAATCCGGAAAACCGGATCCGGTAATCCGGCGGATCCGGCACAAATTTACAAAAACCGGATCCGGTACCAATTCACGACCGGATCCGGACCTCCACCGATTGTATATTTTGACAAAGATTTCACATTACAAAAATGATTACTGTTAGAAATCGATCCTTTTTTTACACTGCTTTAACCGTTCGATTAATGCCGCCGGATCCGGTCGGATCCGGCCGGATTGAAAATGAGGCCGGATTGCAATCCCTAGTTATGGCCTACATTTACGCATAAAATAGTCATAACTATGGCAGACGTGACCGTAACGGGCGATAAATAATACCTAATAAATGATCAGTTAACAGATATTCTGACAAACAGCCTCTAGGCATTGAATTACGTGTAACAATGTTGCCGTTCCCTGGATTTCTAGGCACGTGAACCCTTATTATCTAACTCACCTCCAAATTGAGGTCCCACTGCGCTGTTTATCGCTCGTGTGAGCTTACACGGAATTAAATCCGTAAATAACATTGCATTAACGTAAATATTGGTATTTATTTGATTTTATATTATAGTTGAAATACATTATTATATGTTACGCCCACGGTAAGCGGTCTCTAAAGTACCACCGTCACACCTATTTCTAGCGTGAAGCATTTCTTGCGTTTCGATAGAAGGGTGTGGTTGCCATCACACTTTTATATGAGGCGACAATATCTTCGGGAGTAGCAACGCATCTGTAATTGACTTCAGATGGAACCCATGTTCTTTACAAAGTTGGTTAAAAATGTCGATGGGCGGCAGTAAACACTTACCATAAGGTGGACTGCATGCTCGTTTACTACTTCAGTCAGATAAAAAAAATATAAATAATAAATAGTGGAAAGTTTGGTATGCAAGAATGATGTGTTTCAAAAGGAAAATGAACCAAACGTAGGACAGATAGGTCAAGCTGCCACCGTCCCTGTAGTACCGGGATAACAATACAGCTACGGTATCCCCTGCCTGTCACAAGAGACGACTGAAAGGGGGCTAACAGAGTTGCGGTTGGCATGAGTGGGAGCTCCCACCGTTCAGCCAAACGAACTTTGTAAGGAAGGTTGTCTGTGAAGTCGCATAATGTCGTAAACACTCTGGTGAGCTTAGGATAGAGCTTAGGATGGTGGAAGCCTAAGCTCACTTAGGTGGTTTTATAGGGCAAGTTTCATTTCTTTGGAGAACCCGGAGTCCTCTTCGTAGCACCGAAGATGGTCACAGATGGAATTGTTGTAGGTAAGCATTCCACATAAACTGTGTTGCTCTCACGGCAACGGATACTTTTGGAGATTACCCCCCTCAAAAATTGAAAATAAAGATATAAACTGAATAAGTGGTGGCGTATCAAGAATCAATTCACATTGTAAACAGAACGATTAAATGATTATATATCTATCTATCTATCTAATTCTCAAAGGTTTCTTTAAAATAGACAGATAGGAAGTGTCGGTAAAGATAAAGATATAATAAGTGTCTATATACCTCTCTCGTTAACCCATTATTGTCCCACTGGGCACGGGTCTTCTCTCAGAATGAGAGTTTAGGCCATAGTCCACCGCGCTGGCCAAGTGCGAATTGGTGGACCTATATACCTATTATACTTTTAACTACGCGTATTTTCATGATCATTCACGGTGCACATAAATCTTTTTATTTTGTAGCAACGACAACACAGCCTGTTGTCATTACTACGAAACAACGACAACACAGCCTGTTGTCGTTGCTTCGTAGTGAGCTCCACCGATTTAATTCTGCGTTAAAACTGACATAGTTGACTTTTGCCATTTAAATACACGTGTTACATACAATTGTAAACGACATTGTTTGTATGACTTCATATATAGATGTAAAACTACATTTGTATAAAAGAGATAAAATTTTACCAGACATTTAAAATGTTTATTTTTATGAATGAAGAAAGAGAACTGTGAAAGAGACACGACATTTTATATTCCTAAAACGTTTGATATTTATATAACCTAGAAAAATAACAAGCTAGATAATAATTTAAATAAATTCTCATTTGTATTAACACAGTTCTTGAGAATGTATGATTATTTTGAATCTAATGAAATGTTTTCATTGTGTGTGGGCTTACAAATTGTCTTATACAATATTTTTTCTATCTAAAAACCCACATAACCCAGAATCTCTTAAGTCGCCCACGTACCTTTTGAAAGTCCACTCCTCTCCTTTCTACCACTAAAAACACTCTTTCAACGCTCATAGCCCCACACTAGGATTTTCTCTTGTATCGTGGGTACCATGGACACCAACAAGACGAATACACAAACACCCAGACCCAGAACATGAATTTAAACTCATCATTCAGATACCTGTCTGGCCGGGAATCGAACCCGGGCCCCATTGTGCATCAGACCGGTATAGTAACCGCTCCACCACGCAGGTCGTCAAAAAGAAACAAAAAGATGTCATTTACTACGCAAGTGAAGTTTATGTAAATCGCAAATAGTGCAAAGTGTGGTGCGTAAGGATACAGTTAGTGTTGTGTGTCGTGATATGGAACCCAAAAAGGAAAAACGAACTAGACGTAGGGTAGATAGGTTAATTTACCACTAGTGCTTGTCAACGGTTTCTCCCCGCTACCGCAGTTTGGCGTGACCACGATCCATGCAAAAAGAATTCCATAAAAATTCATAAACTGCATATCGTGAGTACCCGTTAGTATTATAATGTATCAATTCCGCGATAATACTAGTCTAACATCATATACGCAAGTGAAGTTACGGGCGCAAGCTCAATATAAAAGATTCAAGAAATGTCAAGAGGCACTATTAGCCTCACGCATAGCTCAGACACTCAGCGAGCTATGTGAAGGTATTTCAGGTATTTCTCCACGCGAATACACGTCTACAGCGACGAAAATACCGACATAGTTTCTAACGTTATCAAACTAAAGGCGGGTTGGTGAACATCGTTCGAATTGATGATCGGTGGTAAAGGTAACTTTTAAATCATAGGAAGGATAAAGGATATTAGAGATAGAAAAAAATCTCTTAATAATGTTATGTGACAAAAATCGCAACCAACCACTGTATCAAACAAATTAATGATGACACAATCGGTCAAAGATAGTAAATTAGTTAAAATACGACTGACAAGAAAAAAGTCCTTTAATAGTGCAAACATGGCACAAGAAACCAATGGATTTCTAGTTCTCAATATTCGTTCTGCTAAGGGTTAAACTGACTTTTCAACAAAAAATACTGTATTATAGCGTTTTATGCTGTACCTGGAGATCTCTTTTTCTATTAATTTAACATAATATCTACAATAGTATATCTGTACGATAGTACTATACGATAATATAACAATATCCAATAATATCATTTTCAATCTGTAATAGGTCATTACGTAGCACTCAGATTTGCGTAACGCAGATATATTAATTATCATATTAATGTAGATATATAATTACAATTATTTGTCAACGGATACTCCTCACCACCGCAGGTTTGCCTTGGCTTCTGAATTGAAATATTAACAAACATAATTCAACAATAAATCAAAAACCCAGAAATTAGAATGTACCAATTTGGTGATAATATTAGTCTAAATCATAGACTAATATTATTACGAAAGGAAATAATGCTAAAGCGCCAAAAAATAAAGTTATATAATTGCACCATTGAAATTAAAAAAAATAACAAAACACTTGACAATCTGAATTTTGCGGGGATATGTGTCGTGGATACGAAATCAATATTATTTATGTTATATTTATTATTCGGGTAGATATTCAAATACGGAATTATTATTAAAGAAGATGCTCGTACGATCTGTCCAAGTGGAGGGTAGTTTACCTCGCCACGCTCCGGAAAGCAGTATGGCGATGTTGTTGAAACGAACGCCACTAAGCGGCTCTTACAAAATCGTATGTGTGAAAATTATTCCTTTAATTATTCGTGTTAATTGTGAAGATATAAACTATTATTACTATGAACTACTATGTACTAAAAGTGAGTAAACTCGTAACTTGTAACGAACCCGAGCACAAAATTCGTATATGTGGACCTTAATACCTTTAATTTGTTGTGTGAATTGTTAAGATATAAACTATTTGTGTACTCTAAGCGTGTGGAATAAATCGAAGCCTTCAACTTCACCGCTGGTGTGTGTGCACGTGTTGTGTAGACCGCATTGAGCCTTGCCAGAGTCCTGGAAGAAAGAGGAGCTACGGGCGGACCGTACGTGGCTAATCGTAAGTAGAATCCGTATTCTAAAAACTTCTATATCTTCTACTACGAGGTCCCGTTTGACCGTCTTCTATATCCGAGGATATAGAAGACGGTCAAACGGGACCTCGTGTGGTCCTACACCTACAAACCTACGGAAACGCATTTCTCGCACATATAATATGATACTAAATGATAGTGTGTGTATGATACTATCTATTGCCACATTTATTGAATAAAGCCCCCACTTATTTTGATACTGCTATTTGACATGAAAATATTAAAACGGTAGATAAAGAATTTGTGTCACATTGAGCGCAATATGAGTATGTTTTATGTTCATCTCTGACCTTTGTATTTTTCATTTCTCGTTAGGAAACTAAGTGACATTTTAGTACAGACACGTGTATTCAAAACAATACTGCGAGGAGACATTCATTTCCCTTCGCTGCTAGCAATTAGGGAAATATAATTAGTCCTCACACGAGCTCGCATGAGTAAATGGTATATTTACATATTCGATGGTGTGGTCGCATCGACAGCGTATAGCGGCTTTTTGTTATCGAGGGGGAAACCTTCAAAAGGTACCCGACGCCGTAGGAGCGACGCAGGGTTATGTGGGATTTTTACCGCACTAAAACCCCCCCGGTGGCCGTCCTCGGCGCTAAAAAGGAGGACTCCGGGATCTCGAAACGACTTCAACGGGAATCCTCCGAGCGCGTTGCCCCATCGGGCTCCTCCCAGATGGGCGGCTGGGCCCACCGCTCCGTCTAGTCTTTACAACGGTATGCGACCACACACACCGCCGTCCTTCCCGGGATCGCCTGACCGAACGGTTTGAGCTCCCACTCTAGCCGTCTGCAACCCCGGAAGCCCCTTTTAGTCGCCACTTACGATAGGCAGGGGATGCCGTAGCCCTATTCTGATCCCGAAGCTACAGGGACGCGCGTATAGCGGCTATCATGTGATATAAGACAGTCATATATAGTAATCCTACAAAATAGAATGATATTCGATCGGTTTGGATAATTGGATACAAGCAATTTTGTGTGGTTTTTAGATATTGGTATACTTTATACTCTTTTAAGTGGCGCGGATAACTATTTTATGAGGATCTTCGTTCCAAAACGCGATGCTCTGACTTTTAGGAAAATAAGAATTCATTCAAGGAGGTCCAGCAGAATCTACTCTCAAAATTATTTGTCTATTATGATTACTGACATCAATAATACCATGATAACGGTGGTATTATGACAAAGTTAGGTCAGGTAAATAATTGAACATCTCTATAAATCACTAAACTAACTAACAATTTTCAATCTTTAAACAGTTACTTTAAAATTGAAAATTGTTATTTTATAAAAATATTATTTTCGGCTGCGTGTTTTTCGTAAAACGCGGTGTCCCGCCGACATATATACTACTTACACCAATACGTCACACCAACAGGTTACTCATCTCTTGCAAGCTTCGCTTAGCAAAGCTACCATTCGCTTGTGGTGCGACAGCTAACCTTATAATCGAGCTATTCTGGTTCATAGTCGTGTTGTTTATAATTAGTTTAGTGATCACGAAGAATCCCACTTCTATTATTGGTCTGTGATAGGAATAGTTGAAGGAAAAATAATTGCGAGTAATGAAACATGATTTATAAATAGTGACCTGAACATAGAAGTTGTTATTTGGTCGTATATTTTGTCCATGAGCGACAGAGGCCACTTACCATCAGGTGGTCTGCTTGCTTGTTTGCCACTTCAACGTAATAAAAAGGAATTAATCCTACTGCATCAGAATAATAAAAGGTAATGATTTGCTGACGCTTGTATGAACTTTTGTATATATGTATGTATGTAGATATGTATGAACCACCGCCACACCTATTTCTAGCGTGAAGCATTTATTGCGTTTCGATGGAAGGCTGTGGTTGCCGGCACATTTTTATATGATAGTCCATCATAGTCCTAGGGAGTAGCAACGCATCTGTGATTGACTTCAGATAGAACCTATGTTCTATTTGAAGTTGCTTATAGGTGACCATGGGTGGCAGTGACCACTTACCAGGTGGACTGCATGCTACTTAGTTAACAACATGTTCTACAGTAACCAACTAAGTAGAATATAAGAATTGTTCTCACGTGTGATGTCGTCACTATTGTATTTCGAATGTTAGCCTGACCAGGGATCGAACCCAAAACCCTGTTTATCAGATTAGTATAGTAACGTCTGCACGTGTACAAAAGTTAATATATATATCAGATATTGTAATTCATTCTATTTGTGTTCCCCAAAATATTTCGCCGCGAAGTTAAAAAATTAAATCGGTACATTATGGTGTATAGGCCTTTTACGGCTAATGACGATGCTGTACAAAGCGTGGCCTAAATATTCCTATCAGCAAGTATAAATAGGACATTTAGTACATTTACATTAAAGGCAATAGAAAGAAGATCCTTTGTTGTAGAGTTTTTTGAGCGGACATTATAGTCATCTGCTTTGTGCTATAATCCAGTAAGGCACGTGTTTCTTGACAAAACTAAAGGACTACATAGTTCACGCAGCTCCAATTTTGAAAAGTAGCGACGCCGTATTGAATTTTTCCACCCATAAAGCCACCAGGTAGCCCGTCTGCCTTATCGTTTATTATCGTTAGGTTAAAGTAAACAAAAAAAAATCCCCATGATAAAAAGGATGGTATAAAAGAAAGAAAAAAGACCGAAATATATATACAGACGAACTAATTACAAAAAAGACAAACTCAAGTTTCTTGCTGAAGCTTCGGTAAAGTCGTGTTCTGACCCAGTAGTAGTATAAGATATTTTCCGCTCATGAACAATTTCACATAGATCATGGGTTTAATCTGTAGTTCGTCACAGATGCGTCGCTACCTCCAGTCTGTCTTATGGTATGTGGTCCTTGCCGCCCATGGACAGCTGTAATAAACTTCATACAGAACATGGCTTCCATTTGAAGTCAATCACAGATGCGTTGCCACTCCCGAGGACTATGATGGTCGCCTCATATAAAAGTGTGCCGGCAACCGTACCCTTTCATTGAAACGCAGTCCTCCCCGGTCGAACTACACTTGTTTTTCCATCTGGTAAAATATTGGAATAGACAATTTGTAATAGTTCCCGTAGGCAACAAAACAATCGCGCTCGGAGGTCTCTGGTTGTGTTCCGCTGGAGATCCCAGAGTTCTTTTCGCAGCGCTGAGCCACCTTTGGGTTCATCCATCCATCCATCCATCAGCCCTTTGATGTCCACTGCTGGACATAGGCCTCTCCTAAATGGCGCCACTCCAACCGGTCCTGTGCCCTCTGAATCCAACGGTTTCCCGCTGTCTTCTTCAGGTGATCGGTCCACCTGGTAGGGGGGCGACCTGTACTCCTTTTGCCTAAACGTGGTCGCCACTCGAGGACCTTCCTTCCCCATCGGTTATCGGTCCTTCGAGCGATATGACCGGCCCACTGCCACTTCAGCTTGCTGATTTTGAGAGCTATGTCGGTAACCTTCGTTCGTCTACGGATTTCATCGTTGCGAATCATGTCTCGTAGCGAAATTCCAAGCATAGCCCTCTCCATAGCACGCTGAGCGACTCTGAGCCTTCGAATGAGGCCTTTAGTGAAGGACCACGTTTCTGCGTCGTAGGTCATCACTGGCAACACACATTGCTCGAACAATTTCAACTTCAGGCACTGAGGAATTGTGGACGAGAACCAAAGGTGACAGTCACAAAGGCTGTCACCTTTGGGTTAGTGAAGTAAAAACCCCACATAACCCAGCGTTGCTCGCACAGCGTCGGGTACGTTTTGAAGGTTTCCCCTCGATAACAAAAAAAGGCAACGAAAAGTCATTTCATATGTATACTATACATTGGTTCTGTACATATTAGTAAATTTCAGCCTAATCAGATAATCGCGAGTGAATTTTATTAGAGGATTCGAAAGTCAGTCCGCTGCCAGAGGAAACTAAATAAAAGCTTATAAAAAGTAAGAACAATGCTTAGTTTTATGTAATGGGATGGGCGCTGGCGATTCGCCAAAGGTAGGTAAAGGGAATTTTATGACTGAGCACACCAGGAGTATTAGTTAGACAGTATTACGAGAAAGACAAAAATATTCCTAACTTGTAAATTGTTTTTACACAATTGACAGGGGTGAGTTCCAAACTCACTCCTTTCAATTGTGACGACACTCTTATTTATGATCCTAGGAATATGGTAAAAAAGTCCATACGGAGTATTCTAATCTTATTCATAAATTTAATTGTATTCTACTAAGATTTGATACATTTAGTTTTACAGAATTAGGAACTATAAAAACTTAACTAATATGACGCAATCAGGTAATGATTTTGATGATGATTTTTATGTATTATAGAAGTAGGAAAAGAGCGTGCAATCCACCTTATAGCGGCTATTTTTGCCCATAGACTCCAGATAGGGTTAAAATCCTACATGAAGTCATCTAGAGAGTGTTTTACCCTGAAAATCGCATTTAATGGTCTCGTATGAATATGTCTTTCTTACCACACTTCAGTTCTTTCAAACCTTATTACAGTAGAATATAACACCATTGACATTAGGCAGAAAGAAAGGGTGTGGTTGCCGGCACACTTTTATATGAGGCGACCATCGTAGTCCTCGGGAGTAGCAACGCATCTGTTATTGACTTTAGATAAAACTTCATGTTCTACATGAAGTCGTTTACAGAAGTCCATGGGTGGCTGTGACCACTTACCATCAGGTGGACTGTATGTTTGCTACTTCTATCTTATAAAAAAGGGCGTGAGGGGTTACCTCCGTACTAAAAACAAAGGGTTTTCCACTTTAAACAACACTATAAGTACAAATATTTATTGACATAATTGAGTTAGAAAAGCTATAAGCAAACCGACGAATTCTTATTTGCTACTAGTATTGCCACTATTGCCTTTAAGCGCATCTTACCTGTCTTCCTAAGGAACTTGTTTTACCGTAGGCGAATTACTAGCAAATTTTTAAGCTAAACTGGCGCTTGTTAATTGGAATATGACGTCAACAACGTAAATGATATCGTGATTACAGGCTAACGCATTTCAGGTTTCAGATAATAGGAACGGTAAAACGGACATGCAGTCCACCTTATGGAGAATACCACTGTCGCTCATGGACAACTTTTAGGTTTCAAGGTGGTACAACCAGTGTAGTTCGACCGAGGAAGTACCATCACCAAACCTATTTCTAGCGTGAAGTATTTCTTGCGTTTCGATAGAAGGGTGTTGTTGCTGGCACACTTTCACATGAGGCGACCATCATAGTCCTCGGGAGTTGCAACGCATCTGTGATTGACTTCAGATGGAACCCATGTTCTGTATGAAGTTGATTACAGATGTCCATGGGCGGCAAGGACCACATACCATAAGACAGACTGCATGCTCGTTTGCTACTTCAGTCAGATAAAAAAAATCTGTAATCAATCTCAGATAAAATTAGATCCCTAGTTATTGTTTTTTTTTTAATAATTTATTTTGTATTTATATGGTTTACCAAATTTTCGAAAAATTGTCAAAGAATATGTTCCGTACCACACCGTCCAGATCATAACATAGCAACCTATTTAAACACTGATGTTAATAGCCAAAAACCACTGTAGTGTTGATCTCTCCAAGTACGCACAAAAGGTCCTAACAGTTTTCAAATGTATGTTCCTGTCAGAATAATGTAAATAGCTTATCGCTAGTAGTCTGCGGTGGAGCAGGCGTTGGAATACATTCGTCTGGCAGCCATTTGTCGTACAGGAAAAGGAGATGCATCTGATATATTGCGCCATAAATCGCGAACGGAGATCATTGCACGCTAGAAGTTTGAGGAAATTAATATAAACATTTAACTAACAGATCAATGATTGATGCGTCTATTGCACTAGACGATTATGGGTATGAGTAGATAAGACTCTGATCATTTATATAATCGAAGTAGCAATCGAGTAACTCAATGGTCAAACCATTCTGATACTACATCATTGCAGTATAATGTATGGAGTTGGTATAGTTGGTAAGGTGGCCTTCAAATAAATTTATAGTCAAGTTGAAAAAATAGGCTTAGTAAACAAGCAAGGGTTATGTGGGATTTTTACCGCACTAAAACCCCCCCGGTGGCCGTCCTCGGCGCTGAAAAGGAGGACTCCGGGATCTCGAAACGACTTCAACCGGAATCCTCCGAGCGCGCTGCCCCATCGGGCTCCTCCCAGATGGGCGGCTGGGCCCACCGCTCCGTCTAGTCTTTACGACGGTATGCGACCACACATACCGCTGTCCTTCCCGGGATTGCCTGACCGAATGGTTAGAGCTCCCACTCTAGCCGTCTGCAACCCTGGAAGCCCCTTTTAGTCGCCTCTTACGACAGGCAGGGGATACCGTAGCCCTATTCTGACCCCGAGGCTACAGGGACGAGGCGCCGTTGCCGGCGGCCGCGGCGGATCCTTCTCCGAGAGGGTTCAGCTCGCTCTCTGGCCCTTTTCGGCGTCTTCCTTCGCTGACATGACGTCCTCGCAGAAGGAAAATAGTTGCCTCATATGAAAGTGAACCGGCAACTAAACTCTTGTAATGAAACGCTAAAACCGTTTCAAACTAGATATAGGTGTAATATATAAATTTATTCTAGGCATACTGTAGGATACGCGTCCACGAAGGAGTGGGCGGCTTTAATCCCACTTCTGGGACTGTCAGCTAAGGCACAAGCACGGCACGTACCTACCTTAGTCGAATGTTCTTAAAACGCTTGAGATTCGGCATTTGCTTTTATTATGAGCGCGTGCGTCCATTCAATGCTCCGTTAACAACCGAAGAGAGTACGTCTAAGGGATGATGTACGTCCGTGCTTGATAGATGCAGCTTTCTGTCATCCGTCACCATTGTGGCCAATCAGTAGGTGAGATGAAAGCATCGACAATGGTCTATAGATTTGTTTTACGGTAACGAAACAGGTACATTCATGAATATAAAGTTATTGCGTAAGGTTTTCTATTACTATCGTAGCCTATATTTTAAACTAAGTAATGAAATTATTCATTTCTATTAAACTTTCCAAAGCAATGGATAATAGACACATTTATTATTCGTATTATTTATTCTCCACCCATTTTCAGGCAATGACATACGCTGTATTCGGCTTTTAATAACTGGCTAAGTGCAAGTCGAATTTGCAAGCAGAGGGTTCCGTACCACCATGTGTTCAGCTTTTTTGTTTTAAGTTATTATCATTACGTGAACCATAGCAGTAAATGTGTTAAAAAAATTAATTGCCTACCTATTATAGTTACAGAAAAATTGAAAAAGACATAATAGAAACATTTTTATTTTTTGTATAAAGACTTTGAATCTTTATAGCAGTTGAAGTATTATAAATTCTCACTAAAAATAAAGTGTTCACTTATTACCGGTTATTAGATAAAGTCCTGTTAAAGATGGACGGACAGGACTTAGTAATAGTAGTGCCAACCCATTATTGCCCCACTGTTGGGCACGGGCCTTCTCTCAGAATGAGAGAGTTTCAGGCCAAAGTCCACCGCGATTAATAATAGGTCTTTATGCATATGCACTGAACCCTATAAACGGGCGACAACTTCAAATACAATGCATATTTAATCCCTCAAAAGTTCTCTTCAAAGCAGATTAATTATTAATAGGCACGTGTGAAACATATACAATTTATATAAAGACAAACGAACATTGTTTGGAATTCTGACTTAATTCAACTAAGTTCACAAAGTATACAGAGGCCTTACTGTTTAGTAGTGATGTTACTTATTATACTTCTATTAGGGAAAAATGATGGGAGTAATTTTTACGATGCGCGCGCACACCGTCACGAAAAACCGACACCCTGAAGTTAGTTAAAGTCAAAATTTTAGTTTTAAGACGCGCGCAAACCGTCACGAAAACCCGTCACCCTGAAGTTAGCTGTAGTCAACATTTTAGTTTTACGACGCGCGCAAACCGTCACGAAAAACCGACACCCTGAATTTTGCTATAGTCAACATTTTAGTCTCTTCCATTGTTAGTGTCGTTTTTTAAACAAACGTAAATTAAGACGACAGATAAAAATATTAAAAAGATTTTTATCGTGTTACCCCAGAGAAGTACAACTTCTAGCACGAGTACATAAGGACACACACTTTCTATTTATTTATTTTGTGAATCCATCCTCTACCGACATTTGCGAAAGTGAATTTTGTTTTTTTCATCACTATTTTCATCCATCAGCCTTTTGAGGTCCACTGCTGGACATGGGCCTCCTTAAATGGCACCACTGCAACCATTCAATCACAAACTTTAGGCTTTATAATATTAGTAAGGATAGAAGTGTAAGGGATGGTAAAATGAACATTTGGCGACCTTTTTCTTGGCCGTCAAACTACAGTTCTATATTCGTAAAACATTCGCACAATCCGCGCGTATGCGGATGTAAATATGTAAAAACATGCGAATAATCGCGAATGCAAATGCGAATATTCGTCACATCACTAGTGTTTAGGCATTGTGCTCACGAAGTCTCAACAGATCCATACGTAGTATGTTAGTGAAACTACGCTTTGATGGAATTATATGGCTTATTCCGAGCTCTATTGTAGCGCTTGTTCGCGTGAACTTGAGATATACTAATATCAAATTATTAAAACAAAAACCTAACTACCTAAAATGTACGATTTTAGACTTATATTATCGGGGAATTGACACATTTTAATACTTAACGGGTACTCACGATGTGCGGTTTTTAAATTCTTTTTGCCGATATTTCGACCCAGTTTCGAAAACGATTCAAAAACCGCATATAGTGAGTACCCGTTAAGTATTAAAATGTACCTAAAATCTATTCAGTTCAATCCTAAATTCAATTTCAGTAAATACATAAATACTCGAAAAACATTGCACTCTTTTTGACACAGTACAATTAGTAAGGGCACCGTAGGGCACTTACTGATTGTCATTGTCAACTTTCCTTTCCTTACGCTGCCACCGGATCGAAATACCTTATCTGAGAAGATCAGCAAAAATCTCAATGGTTTTCAGTATTTTTTCTTTGCTTTTAATGTTTTTATCTCTTTGTTCATTTTGTATCATTTTGTTTATGTTAAAAAGTTAGCTGCACAATTTTGTTTTCCATTTTACTAAGCATGAAGTTTTTTTTAAGATACGCTGAACTTTGACACTTAACTAATCAACTATGGAACTGTATAATATTTCTCAGTCCCAAGGCGCTTTCTTCTACGTAATTAGAAATTTTATAAATTTTACGACAAAAGTGCTTAGTTTATTCATCATAACTAGTCACCCGTCGCAACGGTCGAAATTCGACCGCAATTTAAATTAAAAAACTAAACTTCATATTGTCCAAAGTAGCACGAATATTCCTCAAATTCAAATAAATTGTAATAATTTTCAAGTTGTTTTGAATGCACCTGTTAAAGGTAAAAAGAGGTTTAATTAGCTAATCTGCATTTAAAAGCAGTAGCGGGTATTTAGATAAAGACATCTGACATTTTTGACGTTATGTATAGTAACACATTGAATGTTCTATTTCGTTTATTATGTATGTCTTTGTATCAAACGCAAGGTAGTGTGTGGAATGTGTTTTTAGTTGGTTTTATGTATGTCCTATGCATTATTTGAAAAAAATATTAGCATTGCGCAATCCTTCTCTACATTAACTATAACTCATACTCTTCTGGTGGCTGCAAGCATGTTAAAAACGAATCACAATTTTCACTTCACGTATTAATATATACATAATAACTTAAATAAACGATAATAGAATTTTAGCGTTTTTATAAATAACTCTTTCCACTTTCGTTAACACGGTGATTTTCTAACTTAAGGAATATATGCTATTCACCCTAGGAATAGATATGGCCTTGTGCCTGTAGTTTCGGGATCAGAATAGGGCTACGATATCCCCTACCTGTCGTAAAAGGCGACTAAAAGGGGCTTCCGGGGTTGTCCAGCGTGGGACTTTTATTTTTGATCAAAAAATCGGGACGTCCCGCCAAAATTTCCTAGCATTATTATACGTACACATCTTAATATATTGTAAAATATATTTTTAGAACGTTAAAACAACGGTACAACTTAAATTAAACATATATGTAATCATGAAACTTATACAGTAGTCTGACCCTAATTACTGAATACTAAATACCCTCTTAAAAATTAAAGGCTTGAATCCCAAAGGTTAGCTAAACGACACTACTCAGTGAGATCTCCATTAAGGTTTCTTAGAACTGTAAGGTCTAAAATGAATTTATGTTTAAGAAGATTTACGTTAAGGGCTACCAGCTTAGGGACTTTTTAAGAAAGTTTTTCTTCTAATAAAATTAGACCTAAACTTTGCTTTTTTCTTGTAGTTTACCATCTTTATTAGACGACCCGCGTGGCGTAGCGGTTACCATACCGGTCTGACGCGCAATGGGTCCCGGGTTCGATTCCCGGCCAGACAGGTATCTGAATGATGAGTTTAGATTCATGTTCTGGGTCTGGGTGTTTGTTGTATTCGTCTTGTGTGTGTCCATGGTACCCACGATACAGGAGAAAATCCTAGTGTGGGGCTATGAGTGTAGAAAGCGTGAGTGTAGAAAGCGCGTTTATTCTTAAATATTGTTTAATATTGGTACCTTTCCTAAACGAGGTTTTACCAATACTCTCTAAATCTGGTACTCATTATGGCGACCGCAGTGAGTGCTGATGTTCAGGAAGAAATTGCTGCTCATTTCTTAAAATTTGTCTCTTACGACATCCACGGGGGAAGAGAGGGTTGTGGTAATCATAACCAACACCACACGGCAATTCTAAGAATTGAAACCATCCGTCATTCGTATATATTATTGAACTAGTATTAACGTTCCTGTTACTAGCAATAAGACCAGCAATGATGCCTCGGGAACAAATAACTAAGGTTTCTACCAACTAGCGTTAGTAGTGACCATTTGAGCTTAAAATTTATCAATCCAGGCTATATTATTGTCCATGATTCAGAAAAGCTGACCAAATCAAGATTACCTCCACTCCTAGATATTATATTTTCAAACCAAAACACATCAACGAAATTATAATTTTTGATCCTTCTTTGAGTGAACTCCCTCCTATGTAGTTAAGTCTGGAGAGCGACACTGCTCTGACATCCTCAACTTAGAGTTATTATGCAACTTATCGTAAAAACTTCGACATCGTGATTCAACCGTACTAGTAGCGCCATCTCTTGACGAGTTCTACAAATTCGTTCCCAATTTTGCACACAACAGCATCAAATTTTAAATTGCACTGGCGTTATGACGTTGAATATACTGCAGTCTGCATTTTATATGACTATGCCATAAAATACAAAGTACTGAAGATACTAGCTTTGTTATACAAGATCGTAACCATTACACGTAGTCATAATTTTGGTAATATCTAGCGACAAACATAGTAACAAATCTTAACATTGTCTATTACTTTCGTATAATCCACAGAGAACTTAATTTGTAGAATTGCCCCCTTTTTTGTAGCTGAAAACAACGCTGTAAACCTTCTTTTATGCATCGTTTATTTTTTACTTTTAAATCCTTTAAATTTTTACTTGAGTGTTTATATACAGACTAAACCAGTTTGACCTTTAAAATTGAAACTGCTTAAAATGATTTTCTACATAAAATGAGCTTAAGGACTTGACGACTAAATTCTAAATTGTAACATACTGCGTGCAATCCTTCTTTCACCTTATACCTAGTGTTAATGGTTATTCAAAACTCAGAGATTTTAAATCAAAATCGGTTTCCATGTTCCATTTAAATATCTATCTTCTAAAAGATCCTTATTCTTTGATATTGGACTAATACTATCGCGTAATTGACAGATTTAAATATGTAACTGATAGTCTTGATCATATGCCATATAAAAAATCACATAAAAATCATATTAAAAAAATATTATTTTTGCCGATATTTCGACTCAGTGACATGGATCGTAGTCACCGCACAACTGAGGTGGCGGAGAGAAATTGTTTACAAGCACTAGTAGTAGATTAATCTATCTGTCCTTGTCTTGTTTTTTGAAGTGAAACTTCTTTAGGCGCATGAGGGTAAAATTTTTACAGATGAAACGTCAGACGTTTCATCTGTAAAAATTTTAAAAAGAGAGAACTGTAAAAAGAGAGAGAGTGATCGAGACCGATTGAGAGAGAGTAAGACAGGGCGAACGTAGCATGAGCAACTAGCCGTGGAGTGAGAGTAGGGAGCAAGCGAGTGAGAAAGATTGAGAGAAAAAGTGAGACAGAGCGAACGTCGTATCACGCCTTTTTCCCTTCCTCTTAATCTTGGAAATTTAAAGTTTTAGATTTGTATAAATATAAACAAGATTTATAAATTAGTTCGCCAAAGAAGTTTCACTTCTGACATGTGTACTTTGTACGCACGCATGTTTTTTTTCTTTTTTATGTTTCATTTTAAGACACACACAACACTATTTGTGTCCTTGTAAACCAAACTCTACACTATTTGTAATTTACATAAACTGACCATTGTATTCCACGTTTGGTTCCAAGCAAAATATTGACAAAAATAATTAAAAAAAAACGGCATATCGTGAGTACCCATTGGGTACAACCCATTATTGTCCCACTGCTGGGCACAAGTCTTCTCTCATAATGAGAGAGTTTTAGGCCATAGTCCAACGCGCTAGCCAGGTGCGAATTGGTAGACTTATCACACCTCCAAGAACATTTTTTTTAAAGAACTCTCGGGTGTGTAGGTTTCCTCACGATGTTTTCCTTTACTGAAAAGCAGCGATAATTAATTTTTAATACGCCCATAAATCATTGGTGCGTGCCTGGGTTTAAACCTCGGACCTCCCGATTGAGAGGCCAAGTTTAAACCATTTAATTTTTAATATATAATCACTACTCTGAGTACCGATTATATATTAAAAATTACATATTCTGCCTACATGCCATTTCTAATAAACATGTGCTCTGTGGTAAGCCAGACAGGACGCTACACTTTACGACCTCATAAAATGTACCTGACAATATTCCATTTCGTATTCAGTTATTCGTGTTGTAACATTTGCTTCTTACAAAAAGTAATCGTGATCTGTGACATGTAGCTATTAAAGTAATAAGCTAATAAAGTATCTGCGACTGAAGCAAAGAGCTAATTGAATTGCCAATATCTGACTTTGAATGTAGCCTTTAGTCTCATGAAATGCCCTCTGTAGTCGGGGAATAGAATACGGCTATGGTATCCCCTGCCTGTCGTAAGAGGCGACTGTAAGAGGGCTTCTGGGGTTGCGGGCGGTTAGATTGGGAGTTCTAACCACCAGTCAACAACCCCGGGAAGGACGGCAGCATGTGTGGCTGCATGTTGTCGTACACTGGAAGGTGTAAGTCAACATCACAGTAACACGTTCCCCAAGAGATGAGCCCGTAAGGGGCGTCGTGCGTGGGGGCAACAAACTCCAGATAAGCTTAAAAAATTACTACAGATGACGTGATTATAACTTAATATATATCGCCAATCCACTATTGTCCCACTGCCGGGCTTCTTTCGGAATTAGAAAGTTAATATATACTACGACTAAATAATTGACCTTGGCCACAGATGCTTTACAATTGCCTCTGAACTAAAATCAAAAACCTCGAATAACATACTTGTTTACGGTTACGGTTACGGTTAACATTGTTGTTATTAGGCAGAAATAGGGATTCGGAAGTCTAACCGCAAAGAGTTTTATTAACTTTTTGTCGTCTTATAGGTGCGGGTGTATCCAGATAAATAAGTTACAAAGATACAATTCAATTCAATTCAATTCATCTTTATTTGCAAAATAAGGTACAAATGGTGTTGAAATCTACATTACCTCTTATTTTTACCTATAAGGCATGCAATTTACAATTTATATATATTATTCTAAAAGTCAATTAATTTAAATACATATTAAGTCCATTACAATTGTGAATTTTCGTCATAATAAAATAAATGTCTAGATAATATAATTAATAAGAGAATGTCTAAAATTAAAATATGAACATTAGCATGCATCAATAATCGAATTAATTTAACATTTTAGTAAGTGTCAGCCCGTGTCACGCAGATATTCTTCAATGTTATAGTAGCATTTGTTAACTAGATATGTTTTAAATTCTTTATAGAACATTCCACTTTCGTTTAAATTCCTTATGTCAAGCGGCACCTTGTTATAAATCTTAATTGACATGCCAAATATATTATTTTTAAATAGCGCAGTTTTAGATTTTTGTGTGCATAGTACATGTTTATGTCTTTCACTTTTTATGTAGTTTTTAAAAATTGAAGAATTACATTTTACAAATTTTACTACTTCAAATATAAATAAGGCCGGAAAAGTAAGTAAATTAAATCGTTTAAAGTACGGTTTACATGATTCACGACTATGAATTTTACTAATCGCACGTAAACATTTTTTTTGGGCTTTGAAAATATCCTCTCGCATTGGCGAGTTTCCCCAAAAGATAATGCCGTAACGTATTGTGGAAGACACAAAACCGTGATATGCTGTAAGTAAAACTCTTTCGTTTACCTTTTTGGACAAGACATATAAAGCATATGAAAACTGATTAAGCTTTTTGCAAATATACTCTGAATGTGACTTCCATTTCAAATCACTATCAATATATATCCCAAGGAACTTAGTGACCTTAGCTTCTTCAATATTTTCGCCATCAATACACATAGCACACTTCAACACGTTGTTCCAAAGAGGATTTTAACAGAAAGATAGGATCGAAAAAGTTACTTTGATATGAGGCGACCATCATAGTCCTCGGGAGTAGCAACGTATCTGTGATTGACTTCAGATAAAACCTACTCGTATGTTCTATTTGAAGTTGCTTACAGATGTCCATGAGCGGCAGTGATCATTTACCATCTAGCGGACTGCATGCTCGTTTGCTGCTACAATCAGATAAAGCAAAAGTTACGTTACTTAGTTTACATATAACATGTACCTATACAGGTATAGTTTATATGCATTGAATAAGCATAATATAAGATATATATCATTTCACTTTAGTCTAATATTATCATTGCCTTTGGTTTTCATACTAATCTCGCTATGCCAGTCTTGAATAATGTCTGATAAATTACAGAAATCTGTTGTACAAGACATTGGGTTTAGGACGAACGTTTTTGCGAGATAGCCATATCCAGGATGATAGATTACAACTTTATTTTAACTGTTAGTAGTAGTAACTAAGTAAATATATAAGACTAGCTGTGCCCGCGACTTCGTCCGCGTGGCACGCAATGCAAGCCCTCAAGGATGAATAATTTTCCTTGTTTTTTTCACATTTTCCATTATTTCTTCGCTCCTAATAGTTGCAGCGTGATGTTATATAGCCTAAAGCCTTCCTCGATAAATAGTCTATTCAATACAAAAATATTTTTTAAATTCGAACCAGTAGTTCCTGAGATTAGCGCGTTCAAACAAACAAACTCTTCAGCTTTATATATTTGTATAGATAGATAAAGATGTATAGAGAAAAAAGTATGTGTATTATGTTTTATGCATTATTTGAAAAAAATATTAGCATTTTATACTCCTTCTCTACATAAACTATAGCCGTGCTAAATTTAATCCAGCCGTCTGTCAGTCTGTCTGTCGTCGTGCTGTATTTCATACAAGAATGCCTACGAGTAATAAGTCAATGGCTATTTTGAGTCGAGCTGCAGAAAAGTTTTTCGTTAACTACATCTCTCTTTTGAGGTATAAACGAAAGAGGAATACAGTAAATAAAGATCACTATCACTATCAGCAATATTAGCATGAGATATGTAGCTTATAACAGAATTTTAATGAAGGTCAAGCTGAAATTCGCAAAGTACCTGATACATTGAGCTAAATTATATTTTGGTCTCTCCACAAAATAGTTGTAAAATTTGGCGCTTAAACTTGTCATAAAATACAATTAAAACGCGTCTTTCACTTGGCTGGAAAATGCAATGGCTGGAGAGCAATGGTTTCGTTCTTTCATGAATCGTAATCCTAAACTATCTGTACGCGCTGCTCAAGCTTTTTTTTTCAAACCTTCAAAAGGTACTCGACGCCGTGGAATCGACGTAAGGTTGTGTGGGATTTTTACCCCACTAAAACCCCTCCGGTTTCGTCCTCGGCGCTTTTAAGGGGACTCCGGGGAACGAACTCTCCAAAGGAACGCACCCGGAATCCTCTAAGCGCGTTGCCCCATCGGGCTCCTCCCAGATGGGCGGCTGGGCCCACGCATACCGCCGTCCTTCCCGGGATCGCCTGACCGAACGGTTCAAGCTACCACTCTAGCCCCCCGCAACCCCCGAAGCCCCTTTTAGTCGCCTCTTACGACAGGCGGGGGATGTCATAGCCCTATTCTGATCCCGGAACTACAGGGACGAAAACAAGCCTACCTAAAGCCTGATTAACATTGTTTATTTGTAACATAAACATTTCAGTATTTTAAATTAATAAAAACCCTAATTTTTATTTATATTTCGAGTGTTACAACCGCCCACCATTGGTGTTTCGACCACCCCTTGCATGAGTTCGGTTGTATCAATTGCACACACTTCATAAACTATCATTTTGCTAGCAATCTGTTTTATCTAAGCCATTGATTTTAATTTAAAGACAAATGACTTTTTTTCTTTCATCCCAAAAAGTTTGTAAGTTGTATACAGCTGTAATAGCTATGCTGTAAGCAATTAAATATAGATTGTTTCAACCGACCACTACCTTAAAACACGGATAAATGTGAGCCTGCTGAATCCGTCCACTGAAACTCAAGAGCTCTGAACTCCTTAGCCAAGCCACGTTCCATCATTTTTCATACAAGTAGGGTTCGAGAAGGAAGTTATTACTGCCACATTCATTTCTAGCGAGCAACTCTTGCGTATCGGTGGAAGGGTGTGAATGCCGACTGACTTGAATATGAGGCGAAAGCTTGAAACTTTAAACTCACTGTTAGAAGAACTACATTATCGTCTGCAATTTCACTTATAAATAAAATAATATTTATTTTTTAAAAACAATTTTCTATTTTAATGCACTGAAAAGGAAAAAATTAATTTTGTAGAAGTCAAATCCATCATTTTGTTGCATTGTAAAATTCTCTATCACATAAAACTTGTCGCAAGGTTGTTCACTTTAACAGTGAAAGCAGCAATTTATAATAAAATCCGGAAAAGTGCGAGTGGGAGTGAGTTGAGCAAATAAAATCACATTTATTGTATAGAAACGTCATTTAAATATTTTTGAAGTGAAACTTCTTTAGGCGCATGAGGGTAAAATTTTTACAGATGAAACGTCACGCCGGTATGCAAAGGAAGTGTCGGAAAAGAGAGAGAGAGAGTGATCGAGACCGATTGAGAGAGAGTAAGACAGGGCGAACGTAGCATGAGCAACTAGCCGTGGAGTGAGAGTAGCGAGCAAGCGAGTGAGAAAGATTGAGAGAAAAAGTGAGACAGAGCGAACGTCGTATCACGCCTTTTTCCCTTCCTCTTAATCTTTGAAATTTCCAGCGTTCGATGACTCGGATAAAGCCGAATACCTGGCTGACAGTCTAGAAAGCCAATGTACCCCAAGTACACAACCTACAGACCAATCACACATCGCCCTAGTCGAAGGTGAAGTCGAGGATCGGTCTGGCCGCCCGCCAACCGACCCTCCACTATCGCCAATTACGTTAGATGAAGTGCAAGCAGTTATTAAAGACATGCATGTCAGAAAGGCTCCAGGCCCAGACGGAATTACCAATAAGGTGGTAAAACGTCTTCCTCCATTTTTATTAGGACTTCTAGTGGCAATATTCAACGCCCTCCTATCCAACTGCTCATTTCCAGACGCCTGGAAGGAAGCGGATGTTATAGGAATCCCAAAGCCCGGCAAACCGAGGACAATGCCTTCGAGCTACCGTCCCATTAGCCTCCTGAACACGTTAGGGAAAATCTATGAAAAGTTACTTCTGAACCGACTCAGAGCGGTCGTCCAGTCTAAAAATTTACTTCTAGATGAGCAGTTTGGCTTTAGAGCCCAGCACTCCTGCATACAGCAGGTGCACCGCCTCACGGAGCACATCCTCGTAGGGTTAAATAGAAAAAGATCTAGGGGCACGGGTGCTCTCTTCTTCGATGTAGCTAAGGCGTTTGATAAAGTCTGGCACAAAGGCTTGCTTTATAAGCTTTACCAATTTGGAGTGCCGGATAGGCTCGTGAACATCATACGAGACTTTTTATCAAATCGCCGATTCCGCTACAGAGTCGATGGCACACGCTCATCCCCTCGCTCATTAAGAGCTGGAGTTCCCCAGGGCTCCGCCTTATCCCCACTTCTGTATACGCTTTATACAAGCGATGTCCCTCGCCACCCAAACGTGGAACTAGCTCTATTTGCGGATGACACCGCTCTCTACTACACTCACCCAAAACCCTCAATTGTCACCTCAAAGCTCCAATCCGCGGCTACCGCTTTAGGCGAATGGTTTAGGAAATGGAGAATAGAGGTAAATCCCGATAAAAGTCAAGCGGTCCACTTCGCCAGAAGGGCTTACTACCTCTCGGGTAAAAAGGACTGCTCCCACAGAACCCGACAGATACTAAAACAAGTATCGCTCTTCGGTAAGCCCATCCCTTGGGCTAAGTCAGCTAAATACCTAGGTGTCACACTAGACAATAGGTTAACCTTCGCTCAGCACATCAAAATAACGAGAGACAGAGCCGCTTTCGTACTAGGACGACTGTATCATATGTTAGGCAAGAAGAGTAAAATGGCACTTCGTCATAAAGTGACCCTTTACAAAGCTTGCGTTAGGCCTAGTATGACTTACGCCAGTGTAGTCTTCGCACATGTAAGGCTCATTGACAGATACCAAAAGCTTCAGAATCGATTCTTACGAATGGCCACGGGCTGCCCGTGGTACGTGCGCAATGTAGACCTCCATAAAGATCTTGAGCTGCCCACCATCGCTCAATACATGAAGCAGCTTTCTAAAAGCTATTTTAAAACAGCTGAAAACCATCCCAATCAGCTTGTGGTCAATGCAGCTAGGTACATCCCTGATAAGGATGCACCCGCTCTACATAGACGCCCAAAACATGTCCTAGACTATCCTGATGATAAGATCACTGCAAATATCGCCCATCGGCAAGGAGAACCCCCTCCCCGCCCGTTACACATACTCAACAACAACAGATTCTACACACACCGTCCCCGCCGGCGGAGACGAGGACCCCATTACAGCACAACCGTCACAAGGTATCCCCGCGTGATCGGTCGTGCATCGCCAGTGCCCCACATTAGCGCAACTGACCTAAGCCGAGGTCCGTACCTCACAGGAGGTGCCCTTAGGTCAGCCGCAATCCCTATTTAACCAGAGGTGGAAGGCCAGGACGTCGGCATTAGCCGGGTCCGGAACCGTCCCTCCCTCTAGTGAAGGAGGAAGGTCGAGGAAACCGGAAACGGGGACCAAAGCTATCCCTCCCTTCCAGCCCAAAGTCTTCTTGTCCCGGCTAGAGCTTTAGGCTCGCCTTAAAAAACTCGGTGAAGCTGTAAAGGCCACTAGGGCCAACAGTAACTACACATTTGCCAAAAAAAAAAAAAAAAAATTTGTATAAATATAAACAATATTTATAAATTAGTTCGCCAAAGAAGTTTCACTTCTGACATGTGTACTTTGTACGCACGCATGTTTTTTTATTATATTTTTAGTATTTTTTGTTATGGCGGCAACAGATAATACATAATATTGCATAAAACATATATTAAGTAAAATATGTGTATTTAGTTACACATTACACTCACTACCGTGCATTTGACACGAACACATATATAATAAATGAATTAAAACATGCTGCAAACATAAAACAAAATGTGAAAACACATAACGTCAAAAATGTCAGATGTCTTTGTCAAAATACCCGCTATTGTTTTTAAATGCAGCTTAGACAACCAAACGCCTTTTTACCTTCGCCGGTGTAATTAAAATCTACTTTGGACGATGTCAAGTTTAGTTTTTGAATTGAATTACTGTCGAATGTCGATCGTTGTGATGGGGAACTAACTAAAATGGGTAACTAAAACTAAAATGGGGTAACTAAAATGGGTAAGTAACAATAGATTACACTGAAAATCTATAATGTACTTTAAGTTAACTACACTTGCTTTAACGGCGAAGCAAAACATCGTAAACCTACATGTTGAAGAGTTCCACATAAAGATATGGAGTTTATCAACGTCACTTAGCGTCTAGGAGTATAACCTAATAGACTCCTAAATAATAAATTTAGATTTTTTTATCTGACTGAAATAGCAAACGAGTCCATCTGATGGTAAGTGGTCGCTGCCGCTCATGGACATCTGTATTCAACTTCATAGAGAACATGGATTCTATCCAAAGTCAATCACAGATGCGTTGCTACTCCCGAGGACTAAGATGGTGGCCTCATGTAAAAGTGTGGCGGCAAACACAGCCTTCTATCGAAACGCAAGAAATGCTTCACGCTAGAAATAGGTGTGGCGGTGGTACTTCCCCGGTCGAAATACACTGGTTCTACCACCTTCTACATTCTACGACGTTTCTTTTCTACCACCTTCTTAGGTTCCTTTTTCTGAGTCTGGGTAGATACCCAGAGATAGATGGGCGTTGTTTCAATCCTTTTTATATGCGGCGATTATCTTAGTCCTCGGGAAGTGCAACGTTTTTGTGATTGTCTTTAGTTAAAACCCCAGTTTTACGTGGAACTAAGTGACCCGGCAAACTTCGTTACACCTAAAAGTCAAAAATCCACAATTATCAGTGTTTCTCCGCTATATAATGCATGTATCATTAAAACCTCCCTCTTGAATCACTGTATCGATTAAAAAAACTGCTTTAAAATCCATAGCGTAGTTTCAAGATCTAAGAATGCATAAAGACAGACTACGGGAGGCGACTTTGTTTTATACTATATAGTGATTGTTTAAAAATGTTTATAGGTAGCGGTGACCACTTACCATCAGGTAGACTGCATGCTCGTTTGCAACTTAGATAAAAAAAAAAACGTTTTACACGTGTCCTCATACCACTTTCCGTGTAATTCAAAGTTTTGCAAATGCACTGCTCTTATGAAAAGCTGGAAAGCAGCTATAAAAATACTAAGAACTTTACTAAAACTCAGCTTACCGTAAATCCGTTCAAAGGTTATTATTAAATTTAAGGGAATTACGGTAGTAAATACTTTTCACTTGTAAAGTTACTGCGCGTGTGCGGTTGTATGGTCCGGAAAGGAACTTCGGAAGCCTCAGTTGTATGGAGCCCGCCGCGCGGTGACGCGCTTCGTCGAAACTCGTTCGAAGTTTAAATTATGTTCGGTTTGTGTTTGTGAAGTGACAGTTCCAAGTTTGAATTTGTATGCATGTAAGTTTTTATTGAGATTTTAGAGTTAAATTTAAAATTATATTTTTGTTATCTTGTTATGTTTTTTTTTATTTTGTTATTGTTTATTTTTAAGAATGTTTTGTATTACGATTGCATTTTAAAACCTAATACATTACGATATGTTCCACCAATTCACACTTGGCCAGCTCGGTGGACTATGGCCTAAAACTCTCTCATTCTGAGGGAAGACCCGTGCCCAGCAGTGGGACAATAATGGGTTGACGATGATATTACTGTAACCACTTTTCTTCAAAATATTATTTCTTCTTATAATATTTATATGTCTACCACAAATTATCGCCATCGCCCGGGGTTGACTGGCAGATAATGCCATTAGGCATTAAGTTCACCCTTGTAACCCTTAGTTTATGGTGTTTCAAAAGTTTAAATAAAAATATATTTTTCTATACTTAGAACACAATTATGTTAAATGCTAAAACTTTTTTGGAGCGTACAACTTTTCAAAATGTCTCTTTAACACAGATATTTAAATCGTAAGTATTTGCGTTCTACTCAGTCTATTACATACTTTTCACATGTATCGGATTTCGAGTACTTTTTGTGGATTTCAGCTAATCAAAATATCTCTTTAAAACGGATATCCAATCAATCATAACTCAGTATTTGCGTTGGGGCACTACATTGTAATCTTTCCATTTAGTGGATTTCGAGTCATAAATCAAATTTTCAGTTGAATGCGTTCAAAATTAACGAGACAAATAGTCAAATCAGCTTGATCGTAAAGCTATGTAGCTTCGATGGTGAATTAGCTCTCGATGGTGAATTAGCAATAACTAACTAAAAAACACTACTTTACAGGAGGTGAAAAAAACCTATTGAATTTCACGAGTACTTTTCAAACTGTTAAGTATTTATTTAATCGAAAATAGATCAGAAATAGTACGGTTTGGTTTGGTTCGGTTTGGTTTGATTTAATAATATAGTGTAATACATATAGTGTTCGAAAAATCACCACATAGGAGTAATTGTTTCTAATTTTAATACTAGTTGAACCCCGCAGCTTCGCCCGAGTTAACAAAAATCGATTGTCCCGTGGGAATAAGATATTTTCCCACGGTAAAAAGTAGCCTATATATTAATCTAGAGTATAAGCTAAATCTCTACCAAATTTTATGAAAACCGCTCCAGCCGTTTAGACGTGAAGAAGTAACAAACATACACACTCACAAACTTTCGACTTTATAATATTAGTGTGAAGTGTTAAGTATGATAGTATGATATGATTTATTAAGATCTTGGGATAGTATGTAAAACTGTAAAACTTTATACCTTGTTTATCTTAGACATTAGTTGAGAGCTGAAGTAATATTAACAATATAAATCGAAGTACGTAATATTTTGGAAACTATTAAAATATCGTCCATCATTCTCATTAAAAACACGTAATAAATATGCTTGGCCATAAACAAATAATTAATATTCTTTGGTTATTTTACATAAAAATATCGAAAGCAGTATTTTCATATCAAAGAGTCTATAAATTATTAATTTCTTTCAATCAACAGTTAACTTAACTTGTCACCCATGGCAAAGGTCGAAATTCGACCGTAATTCGACGTAAAACTGAACTTGATATTATCCAAAGTATCACGAATAGTTATTTAATTCGATTAAATTGTAATAATTTTCGAGTTATTTTAAAAATACCGTTAAAGGCAACAGGAGGTTTAATAGACTAATATTTAAAAGAAATATCGGGTATTTTGACAAAGACATCTGACATTTATTGATATTTTAATATTTTCATAGTGAACATGAAAGTTTTATTTCTTTTATAAGTTGTGTCAAATGCATGGTACTGTGCGTAATGTGTTTTTAATTGATTTTATGTACGTTTTATGAATTATTTAAAAAAATATTAAAATTCCGTACTCCTTCTATACATAAATTATAATCGTGCAAAAATTCATACTACAGAGTAGTATGAATTTTAGTGCAAAAATTCATACTACAGAGTAGTATGAATTTTTGCGTTCTCGACTCGTTTTTCCACTACACGTTTCTTAAAGGCGGAAAAAAATATTTATTTTCTTGTGAATTCAGTCAAATCTTATTAAGATATTTACCTACTGCTTGCGCTAAAGTAGGTAACCATTTTTAAATTAATTGTATAAAATTTACGTCCTTTTTACAAAATAAGTAACATTTTAAAATTATATTATTAAAAATAAACCCTACAATCAATCGCTTTCTTTGGCTTTGCCCGATGGCCTATGCCATTCTTAGCACTGGTGAGAATGTTATAGATTCGTAATGTGGGAGGCGAAATCATACATCTAAGCTGTGTCTATTTTTAGAGTATCTCCATAGATTGTCTCATAAAACCAAGACTAGTGACATCATACTAAACGATGTCCTAACGTTGCTAATGTGTTTACAGAACTCGCGAACAACTATCGTTTCAGTACTACAATCAAAACGAAAGCTACGGAAACATGTAATTGGTAAACAAGACGATTTGCACTAATAAATAATTCAAGCCTCTCAGTTTAAAACCTTACACAAACAAAACAACGCTTTCAATACTTATAGTGCCTTAATATATTTTTCCTGTGTTTTGGACATGTACAAATACGAATATACAAATATCTAGACCTTTTCTTTTCGATGGGGAAACCTTCACAAGGTGGGTACCTCGTGGGTTCACAAGCGACGCGGGTTATGTGGAATTTTTACCGCATTAAAAACCCCCCGGTGGCCGTCCTCGGCGCTACAAAGGGGACTCCGGGATCTCCAAAGAAATGCAAAGGCTTAATCCTTTGAGCGCGGTGCCCCATCGGGCTTCTCCGAGATAGGCGGTTGGGCCCACCGCTCTGCCTAGTCTTTACGACGATATGCGACCACACACGATACCTCCGCCCTTCCCAGAATCGCCTGGCTGGACGGTTCAAGCTCCCACTCTAGCCGCCCGCAACCCCGGTAGCCCCTGCCGTAGCCCTATTTTAATCCTGGAGCTACAGGGATAAACCATCTAGACCAGGATGTTTAAGATTTTAGACTAATACTATCACGGCATTATATACATTTTAATATATCACTTTTATTTGAGGCAACCATCTTAGACCTCACAGGTAGCAATGCATGTGTGCTTAAAAATGCCCATGGACGGCAGTGGCCACTTACCATTAGGTGGACTGCATACTCGTATGGTACTTCAATCTTATAAATAAACAAACGTAACCGGTACTTACTTGGTTATCAGTTGGTATGTTGGGACGAAATATGGGCAAAAATATTCAAAAACTGCATATATGTACATGTACATATTAAAATTCAAAATATTAAATTAATTAAAATATATGTCTGGTTAAATATTGAACCCGGAACTCACAGCGTGTCTAATCAATATGGTGAACGCTCTGTCGCGTATTTAATAAATAAAATTAACAGACAAAATTCAAACAGGCACACTGTGCACAACAGAAATAAAACAAATAGTCCAAATGGCTGCCTCTGATTGACGTTTTAAAAGACCTAAGGGCCGGTGCGTTTGGCTAATGGATAAGTTTGGCCCTTCAAAGAGGTAACGCCAGCACTCTTGGGACTCTCTCAAGGTGCAGCGATTAGGACTTATTTTAATTTGAGTATCTGTTTTTTAACTTAGTAACTTAGTAATGTTTTTTGAGCGTTGAATTATGGTCAAATTTCGTCTTTGCGACTGGTTACTAGTCAAACTTATACCGCCTACGAAATCGCGGACAAAACTAGTATCTGATATACATGCACTTAGGTATAGGTCACCAGTATGGTAAATATTTATTCGCTGATATTCCTAATGTGTTTACCATGGTACTATGATAGTGTTTACTGAATAATCTTGTTACAACTCGGAGTATTTTTCCAAACAAAGTAATAGAGGACGGAGAAAAATAAATAATATTATGAACTGGACGTATTAAGCAAAGCAGTGATAGTCAAATGGTTGAAACTTGCCCTCTCAATCGGGAGGTCTGAGGTTCAAACCCAGGCACGCACCACTGTTTTATGTGCGTATTAGAAAGTAATTATCACTGCTTTTCGGTGAAGGAAAACATCATGAAGAAATATACACACCCGAGAGTTCTTTAAAAAAATCTCGGAGGTGGGTGAAGTCCACCAATTTGCACTTGGCCAGCGCGGTGGGCTATGGCCTAAAACTCTCTCATTCTGAGAGAAGACCCGTGCCCAGCAGTGGGACAATAATGGATTGTACCCGGACGTATCATCTTTATGCTGGATTAGATTTCATACCTTCACAAATAAGGTAGAAGAAAATAAGATTGTCTTACTATTGTTTATTTTTCTATTCAGTTTATTAAAGAATAACCTTTGATGTATTATATCACCCGTTTTAGAAAATTTCCGAAGTTTCTCTGAACATAGTCATATGAAGACAAAGGATCTCGATCTCTATCAAAGACAAAATTTATATTTTTAATATATTAAATATATTATAGAATTATATTATTTATATTTCTTGGCTCACTTCGCTTCCCAAGTGCAATATGGTACATACACTCAATTTACCTTTTAAAACATTATAAATAATTCTCGTACTTCAAATGTCTCAGACGTCCTACAGGACTAGTGTAGTTCGACCCGGCAAGTACTATGCCGATTTCTAGCGTGAAGCAGTTCTTGCGCTCTGATGGAACGTTGTAGTTGATTGACTTCAGATAGAACCGCTGTACTACATGAAGTTGCTCACAGATGTCCATGAGTGGCGGCAAACTTTCTATCAATAAAAAAACTGAATGTGTGAACGAATACTCGCCAGGTTGTAGAACTAGTGTATTTTATTACGTAACGGGTACTCACGATATGCGATTTTTTAAATTCTTCCTGCCAATATTTCGACCCAGTTGCATGGATCTACTGGATACTTATCCTATCTACCCTACGTCTAGTTCCTTTTTTTTAGGTTCCATGTCACGACACACAACACTAACTGTACCCTTACGCACCACACTGCACTATTTGCGATTTACATAAACTCTGAGTACCCGTTACATAATTAGATGTATAAATTCCGCGATAATATTAGTTTATCATATAGAACTAGTGTAGTTCAATCGGGGAGGTACCACCGCCTCACCGATTTCTAGAGTGAAGCATTCTTGCGTTTCCATAAGGGTATGGTTGCCAGCACACATTATTATGAGGCGACTATCTTAGTCCGTGGGAGAAGCAACGCATCTGAGCTTGACTTCAGATAGAACCTGTGTTCTATATGAAGCTGCTTACAGATGCCTATGGGCGACGGTGGCCACTTACTGGTGAAATGCATCCTTGTTTGCTACTCCAATCAGATTAAAAAAAACGCGGCACTCGAGGACTTCCGCGGTAAAGCTATTGCATAGCATTTCATTAACTTATGCAATTATAATTATTTATTTAAATATGCAGTATTTTTTTTTCTTTCATACTATATACTTTCTCACAAACAGCTGCTTACATTCGCCCGATTTCTAAGCAGCTCCCCTCGATCCGTGCAAGGTTCATACTGTACATGTACCTGTACTGTACCATGTACATACACGTTAAGCGAACGCTCGGTGTGCTACATGGAATGGTAGGCGGAGTGGGGTGTGTTAGGTTTTTACGTTACGGAATTTCTTGATTCGGTCGCTGTGCGCAAAGCCCGCGATAAAAGCTGTGCAATCGCTAAAACACACTCATATTATAACGCGAGAGGTGTAACGTAGCTGCCGCCGGAATCAAACCACGTACAACCGTAATATTGTTTGCCGTCCACTCACCTACATCTACCTCCTCCCTATGATATGTGTTGGCACCCTTCAAAAGTTAACCAATCGGGATCCCGGAAGAAAACCCTTATCAAAATTGATACAGATGTATCATTTTTCATATGATAATAATAAGGGAACCTCCATCATACATCAAAGTCAGATTCCAAATTATTAATTTGTCTGATATTTCAATACCTATTCGGTTCTGTAATTGTTTTATGAACAAAAAATTTATAGACCGGGCTATTTATATTAGTTGCGAATTTTCGAGCTACGAAATTAACTAGTAAATAGTTTTTACTTTTTATTTTTATGCAGAATTACTACAGCTTTTTATTTCATTTTATTATGAATTTTATTAAGCTTTGTCTCGTTATTATGGCTTATCTGAGGTAACACCACCATACCTGTTTTTAGCGTAAAGTTATTGCGTTTCGAGTAGCAATTTATAATACTTATACTAGCTGTCCCGGCGAACTTCGTTCCGTCTAAAAGTCAAAAATCTAAACTTATCAGTGTTCCTTCACTATACATAAAAACCTTCCTGAAATCTATTAAAAATATGCATAAAAATCCGTAGCGTAGTTTTAAAGATGTAAGCATACATAGGGACAGACAACGGGAAGCGACTTTGTTTTATACTATGTAGTGATTTTTATACAGATACAGAGACCGTGGCCAGCACAGGCCACTATCACCTTGCAGGCTAGATTATTACGATAATAAATAACTACAGTTGTCTCAATTGTTAATTATAGTCAATGTTCTTTTTTGTCAAATAAGCGTGCTTATTTTTTGCTGACACAAGAATATGGACGACCCGCGTGGCGGAGCGGTTACCATACCGGTCTGACGCACAATGGGTCCCGGGTTCGATCGCCAGATAGGTATCTGAACGATGAGTTTAGATTCATGTTCTGCGTCTGGGTGTTTGTGTATTCGTATTGTGTGTGTCCATGGTACCCACGACACAGGAGAAAATCCTAGTGTGGGGCTATTAGTGTAGAAAGCGTATTTTTTTAAATATTCATCTTCGAGTAAGTCGCTTATTTTAGCTCTTACGCTTATTATAAGTTCATACGGCCATTTTATGATACTGCATCACTAAATCCATTTAGCATGTCTGTATATTGAATTTAATGTATATGTCGGCCGGACACCGCGTATTTATGAAAAACATGGCGCCGAAAACAATTATTTTAGTGAGTTTAAAGATCGAAAACTATTTATTAAATTAGCAATATTTATTGATTTTTAGAATTTTAATTTAGTTTACCCTCCAAATTTGTTATTGTCATCTCTCCAAACATTGTTATAAAAAGGCGAGCGCCTGCCGGTAGCAAAAGATTCTTGTTTAACTGTCGAAGCAATCGGACCTCCTCAAGTGTGAATAAATCAAAGAAGAATAACTCCTGTGTTTTACTTGAAATCTTCAAGAATGGCCAGTAATGAAGACCCCTGGCCTTCCTGATATCACGCAACCACTTCTTTATATATATTGTAGAACTTGATTTTCAAAACACCTGGACTAATGTTCATGAACCTTTTACTTTTTCAATTAAAACTTTTTGTAATAGGATATGTTTAACTTATAATAACATAAGTTATCTATTAGGATTTGCGTTTGCAATCGTATTTCTATTTCTTAAATAATAAAGTACTATATAGATATAAGATACTAGTTGACCTAGAAAACTTCGTTCCGCCTAAAAGTCAAAATCTAAAATTATCAGGGGTTCTCCACTATATTATACATAAAGACTTTCCTCGTGAATTACTCTATCTATTAAAATCTGCATTAAAATCCGTTTTTTTTTTATAATTTAATCTAACGATAAGGCAGACGGGCTACCTGATGGAAAGTGGTCACCGTCGCCTGTGGACATTCGCAACACCAGAGGAGTCGCCAATGCATCGCCGACTGTGAAGGAGAGCTCTTTTCGCACCTTTCTTGAAGAACCCCATGTCATAGCGCTCCGGGAATACCTCAGGAGGAAGCTCATTTCACGTCCTTTGCACGTCCGTGACAAAAACGAGCGTGCAAACCGTAGCGTAGTTTTAAAGATCTAAACATACATAGGGACAGACAGCGAGTGTGACTTTATTTTATACTATGTAGTGATGGTTAGTTTCCATCCGTCCATCAAAATAAAATGTATTGCTGCCTATATTCGAGTGAGACAAGGTAATATACAGTCTATTTAAATATGCACTTTGAACAACACACTCTTCTCACAATTTATTTTCGCAAAATGGAAACGGATGTATTTTTAATTGATGTACAAACGGGTATTGCCAATAATGGACATAAATATTTAAGTATTATTTCTGACCAATAAAATTTACCCTGCTTCTCCTGAAATCTTTTTATATAAATGAATTTCTAAGTTATTTAGATTCGTCCCTGTAGTTCCGGTATCAGAATAGGGCTACGGTATCCCCTGCTTGCTGTAAGAGGTGGCTAAAAGAGGGCTTTCAGTGTTGTGGGCGGCGTGAGTGGTAGCTCAAAGCGTTTGATCAGGCGGCCCCGGGAAGGATGGCGATATATGTGGTCGCATACCGTCGTAACACCAGACAAAACGGTGGGCCATAGGCAACGGCCAAAAAAGACTCCGGTTGCGTTCTTTTGGAGATCCCGGAGTCCTCTTTTTAGCGCCGAGGCCGGCCACCGGGAGCTTTTAGTGCGGTCGCACTCAGGGTATGCATCCAGAAGAGCGTTGAGTGAAGCGAGAACGCGAGGAATAGGCAAGTGCGCTCTCGGTTTACGCGTATATAGATACTACAGGGTGTAGTGTACATACATGCATATGTATGCATACATATATGCTCGATAAACATTACTCTTCTTCTAGCGCAATCGAGTAAAAAGTGTGAATTTAAGCTGATTTTAAACACTTATGAACAATATGGAAAACTCGTGAAGATCTTTGCACGACGTTTTCCTTCAACGAAATTATGGCACCGTGCCATTAATGTTCACGTCATTATCTCTGGCTTACTTGGTTTGAGGGAATAATAGAAAACTGTAAAACCAGCTTTATAAGCCATAAATCTTGCAAGCCTTCGTTTTAGCTCAGAAATTTAGATAAGAATTTTATAACTAAAGTTAGTCACTTATGCATCAGTGTCAGTATATTAATGATTGGGTAGATTTAACTACATAATCGTTGTTTCCATTGAATTAATTAAAGTTTGAAGTAGCAAGTTCAAGGTGGTAGACTCATTGTAGTTCGACCGGGGAAGTACCACCGCCACACCTATTTCTAACGTGAAGCATTTCTTGCGTTTCGATCGAAAGGTGTGGTTGCCGGCACACTTTCACAAGAGGCTTAGGAGTAGGAGTAGGAGTTCCTTAAGAGACTTCCTTAGGAGTAGCAACGCATCTGTGTTGTCCATGGGCGGCAGTGACAACTCACCATCAGATGAACTGCATGTTTATTTGCTACTTCAGACAGATAAAAAAAATTATCAATCAAGCAGTCTCCATCTCTCCATTCATCGGCCTTTGAAAGTCCACTGCTGGACATGGACTTTCCGAATCGGCACCATTCTGACCAGTCCTAGGCCATCTGAACCCAGCGGGTACCCGTCGTTTTCTTCAGGTCATCAGTTCACCTGGTCTGAGGGTGACCTAGAGTCTTACTGCACCATGCAATCTATTGAATGAGTTTGGAATATTTAGTGAAGTCACTGCAACGGTGAGGTTAATCACAGTTGCATTGCCACTTTCCCTGTAGCCTCGGTATCAGAATAGGGCTACGGTATTCCCTGCCTGTCGTAAGAGGCGACTAAAAGGGGCTTCCGGGGTTGCAGACGGCTAGAGTAGGATCTCGAACCATTCGGTCAGGCAATCCCGGGAAGGATGGCGGTATGTGTGGTCGCATACCGTCGTAAAGACTAGACGGAGCGATGGGCCCAGCCGCCCATCTGGGAGGAGTCCGATGGGGCAGCGCGCTCGGAGGATTCCGGTTGAAGTCGTTTCGAGATCTCGGAGTCCTCCTTTTCAGCGCCGAGGACGGCCACCGGGGGGGTTTTAGTGCGGTAAAAATCCCACATAACCCTGCGTCGCTCCCACGGCGTCGAGTACCTTTGGAAGGTTTCCCCCTCGAAAAAAAAAAAAACTAACCTAATTTGCATTGCCACTATCGAGGTCTGAAATAATCGCTTCACGCAAAAGAGCTCCAGCAACCAAATCTTACTACCGATATGCAATGATTCACGTGAAAAATAGATGTGGTACCTCCCAGTTCGTAGTTTTTCAAGTCGGCGCTCATATAAGACGCACGTAGTTTCGTCGTGATCCAGCGAAATATGGTGAGCGCCGACTGACTTTGTACTAAGTACTGAATATGCTCTAAACCAACATGTATTTAAATTATTTTTTACTTTTTGTGGTATGGAGTCAGTTGTATTTTTTTGTTTTTTTTTTATCCCAATGCTTATGCTTCCTTTCTTATGGGGTGATCGAAATACAATTTTAAATCGCACTTTGGAGCGTGTTTTTGGATTGTAATAGCAACCGAAAACAGATATCGTTGGTAATATTAACCACCTATAAGAATCTGTTATCAACTTAGTATAGAAGAGGAGATTTGATATTCTACTTCAAGCTAATCACAGATCCGTTGCCACACTTCTCTATTTAATATAAAACAAAATCGCTTCTTGCTGTCTGTCCCTATGTATGCTTAGATCTTTAAAAATACGCTTCCGATTTTAATTTTTTTTTGATATAGTGATTCAAGAGGAATGCTTTTATGCAGGATACATGTATAATATAGAGGAGAATCACTAATAATTTTAGATTTTTGACTTTTAGGTGGAACAAAGTTCGCCGGGTCAACTAGTGAGAAATAAAATAATCCACTCTATTCAATCACATGTACTCATATAAACACATTTAGTCAGCTAAGCTACTTTTTGTTCTTCCTTTATTCCTAAGTTATCTGTAACATTTAGATTACTGAACGAAGAGCAAACAGAACCCTACTTGGACCGAAATTAGACAATTTAGCAGCTGCTGCCCCAAAATAAATCAATCCTGTTTCCTCGTGGCACGGACAAGGTAAATAGCGGAAGAACAAGATGGATCACAGTGCTGTTTTGACGCGTGCGTGAAAAATTATGTGATTCTGTATTAATAAGGCACTTCCGCGTGCAGGAAATGATTTAAAATGTTATATCAAAGCATATTTGTGCTGCGAAGCGGAAGGGGACTACAAATGTGTGATCAAAAAGTTAAGCAGATTTAGGTGCGGCTTTTGCATAAGCAATGATTATTGTCAACCCATTATTGTCCCACTGCTAGGCACGGGTCTTCTCTCGGAATGAGAGAGTTATAGGCCATAGTCCACCTCGCTGGTCAAATGCGAATTGGTAGACTTCACACAACTTCGAGAACTTTTTTTTTAAAGAACTCTCGGGTGTGTAGGTTTCTTCACGATGTTTTCTTTCACTGAAAAGCAGTGATAATTAATTTCTAATACGCACATAAATCAGTGGTGCGTGCCTGGGTTTGAACCTCGGACCTCCCGAGGGCAAGTTTCGACCATTATATGATTTTAGAGTAGGGTCGACTATTGGGTCGAAATATCGGCAAAAAGAATTCTATAAGAATTCATAAACCGCATATCGTGAGTACCCGTTAAGTATTATAATGTTTCGACCATTAGGCTATCACTGCTCTAGGCAATGCTTAGTGGCCTGTTTTTATAATATAGAAGTAGCAATCAAGCATGTAGTACTGATGGCCACTGTCCAAGGACACCTGTGTTCAACCCCAATTATTTTGTTTCTGTTTTAGCTCTATGATACAAATATACAATATATGATTTAAGGTTACGTCTACGCCATAAAATATTGCGAAAACCACTCTTTGCACCCGGAAATTTATTTCGAAAAACAGTATCATGTTTCGCGACTATAATCCATCCATCTCTCATATCCTGTAACTATCTATTGTAATACGATATTGTTAAGAGCTTTACTTTGGACGTTATTTACTCTTAGCATGAGTTTCTTACGATTCTTCAAAACAATAACTGTTTAAAAAATTGTTTTGTCCCTTTATTGCACAACCCAGTATGCTTTACATAAAAAGGTATGGGCGCAAATAAAAACTTAAACTTGCGATACACAATGCAGCGTATCTAACGAAAACATAAACAAATACACGCGCTTTCTACACTCATAGCCCTTACACTAGGATTTTCTCCTGTGTCGTGGGTACTATGGACACACACAAGACGAATACTCAAACACCCAGACCCAGAACATGAATCTAAACTCATCATTCAGATACCTGTCTGGCCGAGAATCGAACTCGGAGCCCATTGCGCGTCAGACCGGTATGATAACCACTGCGTCACGCAGGTCAAACAATGTTCAAATAAATAATGTTTGTTTTAGGAAAATTTATACGTATTATTTGTAAAGAAATTATTTAATAACCTGTTTATAATAACTAAAATAACAGGATAATTAACTTCCTATAATTATTGCAATGAAATTAAGTGAAGATAATATTAACTTCCATAAAATTAGTCGAAATAAGTTCACTTACAAATTATTTTTTATTTTTGATCTTATCATCTATACGCATTGGCTATTTGTTATTTTCTTCTATTTTGTGTTACCAGCCATTGACCTCACCGATCCCGAAATTTGGATGCGAAATACAAAGAAGCATCATCTACTGAGAAGTACGTATAAGGAAAATGGTCGTATATAAGGAAACCATTGTCACTTCCTATGGTAATTACCACATGAGAGCAGTACGTTTTTCTTGTATTTTTCCGTCTTATCTCTTTCCCTTACATCTTACTTGGGCTATCCTTAGTGATTTTTAGTGGTTCTCATTTTTCATATTTAATAGCTCCTACCCGCGGCTTCGCCCCCACGGTCAAAGGGAGTTAACATTAGCATTTGATAGCGTAATTCAGAACTTGCATATGAATTTTACTAACGCCATCTATTAACAACGTCTGGAACTACTAAATATGTATCAGCTAACAAAACTATATTAATGTGAATGAGAGAGCGCGGTAAAAAGTAGGTCTAGGTAGGCCTACGTCACTCTCCGCCCTCCTAACTATCTCCCACCATATAAACCATATCATATAATAGCTGTGGCGATGTCAAACGGGAACAAACAAACATACTTTCACATTGATAATATTAGTATGGATTATACATGTAATTATTGGGCATCCGCTTTCGGAGAAATTCCGAGCCCAAGTCGGGTACACTTATCAATAATGAATTTATATAAGGCAAGATACTGGAGCTAACTTTTATAACCAATGTAAAAACAATATGGCAATAAAAAAAAAGATATACAAGGAAAAAATACAAACCCACTGAGTTTCTTGCGGATCTCCTCAGTTGAGGTCGTGTTCCGATCCGGTGGTAGTGTAAAAAAAATATATATATGTAACTGACAATTTGTAAGTGCCTCCGTAGGCCTATGCAAAATAAAGACATTTCATTTCATTTTTATTTCTATCCTCGGTCTTGGTGTCATTTTTTGTCAGAATGCACTAAGCAAATAATAATTCTCGAGTGAGTCTATGTGAGTAGATGCCATGATTTGTTTGTTATCAACTGTCTATCGTGACCTTTTAGTTTTTAAAGGACACCTGACCTTTTGGGAAAATTGTTCGGTTTGTGATATTTTCAGAAAATAAAACTACATGAGTAATCGCACTAGACTTATTAAGAAGCCCTGTGGCCTCCGGAGGATCGCACCGGATTCACTTGCTCCATGTCCTTAGACTCTCCTCGGTATATATGATGACTTAGAAAATATATATTGAAGTACTTTTATTTCAGAAGTATTTAAAAAATAAGCAATTCTATGTTCATTATATACAAAATAAATTATTTAAAAAAAAGATTATTTATTATCATTAATTATTATTTTTTATTTATCACTTCGAGTTATGTATTTCCAGAAAAAAAATCATAGTCGGAATGAAATATTTTAATTTTATTGTAAAGTGTTATTTAATAAAAATGTATAGTGAAGTCGAAATATATTCCCTGTACGAGTTTGTCGAATATACTTTAATATTGCGTGTGATCTCTGCCCGTTGAAGGAAATGAATAATATACAAAATCCTAAACATAGGCAACCGTATTTCTGTGTAACATCAACATCTGCAGGGATTTTTTTATTTAATTAAAGTAGCAATCGAGCATGCAGTCCACCTGATGGTAAGTGGTCACAGCCGCCCTGCGACATCTGTACGGAAATTCATTAAGTACATGGGTTCCATCTGAAGTCAATCATAGACGCGTTGCTACACTCGAGGTCCAAGATGGTGGCCTCATATAAGAGTGTACAGGCAACCAAATCCTTCTATTGATACGGAAGAAATGCTTCACGCTAGAAATAGGTGTGACGGTGGTACCTCTCCTGTCGAACTACACTGGTTCTACCTATACAATACTCATACCAGATGCGGTGGCTACTGCCAAAAGCATTAGAAGAATCTCGATTTCCAGCAGTGGATCACAAAAGGCTGGATGTTGGATAAAATATATGTGAACACTAATTGGAACTAGTAAGCAAAAAATGTGACCGGAATGTGCCATTCCAACGGCCGCTGGAGTTTGGCCTAATTTAATCATAAAATTGGACTATCATGCAATTCTGTTCGATAGAATTTATCGCGTTGAGAATATTTCATGACATATTTTTGTATTTCAATATTTGTAACGTTTTTCGAATGAACAGACTATGTAAATATTTTATGGAATTTCGTTGCTAAATGAGAGAAATATAGCGATGTAGAATAAATTATGTTCTTGAACGTCTGTGTGTGCAAGTTTATATGTCACAACACACTATCACAACATAGTATAAAACAAAGTCGCTTTCCGCTGTCTGTCCCTATGTATGCTTAGATCTTTAAAACTATGCTACGGATTTTAGTGCACTTTTTTTTAATAGATAGAGTCACTCAAGAGGAAGATTTTTATATATAATACATGCATAATGTAGTTGAGAAACACTGATTATTTTAGATTTTTTACTTTTAGGCGGAACGAAGTTCGCCGGGTCAACTAGTACACTAAATATATTTATTTATTTATTTCTTTATTGCACCTCTATAAAATAAAAGTTACAATAGGGCAAACTTAATGCCTGATGGCATTCTCTGCCAGTCAACCCTGGGTGGCTGGAAAATGTGCGGCAGGTGGAAATTTAAGAAAAAAAAAACAAAATAAAAAACAAATACACTAAATATAAACAATTATTTCATCTTTATTTTTAAATGCGATTACAACGGTAGCAGAATAATAAGGATTATCACTACATAAATATAGTGAAGGTGATCTATAAAAGGTTTTGCTTATAGTTCTACACCGGAAGCAACACCGCCAAACCTAGTTCTCTATTTTAACAGAAGAGTTAAGCGCTGTTCTGTATTTGGATTGAAGGATAAGGGAGACAAACTTATCCGAGTTGTTCCAAGCAAGTCTTTAGAGATAACATCGCATCTGTGGCAAGCATCAGTTAAGGCTAATCTTATTTAGTTAGATTACAAATGTATATGTAATATCAATATGTAAGGAATATAAAACTAAAATTTACCTTTAAATCAGTTTAATTTAAATTAAAATTAAATGTTTAATTTAAAATTTCCCTTTTTAAATTTACCTTTAATATACCTTTACTTGTAAAATTAAATTACACTAGTCACCCGTCGCAATGGTCGAAATTTAAATTAAAAAACTAAATTTTGTATTGTCCAAAGTAGCTATTTTCAAGTTATTTTGAACACACCCGTTAAAGGTAAAAGGAAGTTTATTAACTAAGCTACATTTAAAAGCAATAGCGGGTTAGCGGGTATATTAACAAAGACATCTGTCATTTTTGACATTTTTGACGTAATGTGTTTTCATAGTAAGACATCGAATGTTTTATTTCGTTTATTATGTATGTGTTTGTGTCAAATGCAAGGTAGTGAGTGTAATGTATTTAGTTGATTTTATACATGTTTTATGCATTATTTGAAAAAAATATTAGCATTGCGCAATCCTTCTCTACATCAACTATAACCGCGCGTAAATTCACACTCCTCCGTCCGCGGCAAGTATCTAAAAAACGAATCACAAGTTTTTGCTTCACGTACTAATATATAAATCGCTTTCGTTTTAAAACTTCAATATATACCTATATTGCTACATAGAACACATGTCTATGTGACGTGAACTCCAATTTAAAGTGCAGAAAGGTCAGTGTCATAACAAGCGACGAACAAAAGTTTGCTTGTTTGAAGAATCGCGTCCACGATGTCGACACCGTTGCAATCAGGTTGAGAATTGAGAGATACATTTACAATACAAACTATTTAATTAGAAACCATGATTGGTCATACTCTTTTATGGATTCCGTGCCTCATTAACCTTTTAAACTATTATACATATATAAAATAGATAAAAGCTTCGATGATATTTATTCGCTTAAACAACCGCACGTCTCAAAATTCATGTTAAGGTAAAGATATAGTTTATCCTTATTATATTATTTTAGAATTCAAAACTTATTGGGCTTCCTCCACTGAGCTTAATGGATTTTTTTATTAAAAATGCACACTTTCACATGAGGCAACCAACATAGCCCTCGGGAATAGCAACACATCTGTGATTGACTTCAGATGGAACCCATGTTCTGTATGAAGTCGATTATAGACGTCCATGGGAGGCAATGACCACTTACCATCAGGTGGACTGCATGCTCTTTTGCCTGTTCAAATAGATAAAAAAAATACCTAATTCATAAAAGCAGCTATATGTAACATCTATAAGCAAGGGATAGAAAACTGATTTTTTCCAAAGTTGTTAACTAAACCTCTTCCATAGTACACTTCAAACATATACAATGTTGCTACGTAGAACAATATCTTTATGACATGAACTCCAATTTAAAGTGCAGGAAGGTCAGCGTCATAACAAACGACGAACAAAAGTTTGCTTGTTTGAAGAATCGCGTCCAGAACGCCGATGCTGTTGCAATCAGCTGGGGAATTAAGAGAATTGCATTACGTTTACGATACAAACTATAACTAGATAGGATCAATAATATTATTTATAGGTTCCGTACCTCATTTAACGTTTAACTATTATATAGCTTATTCCCGCAACTTCGCTATTGGTCACGTCTATGGTTATGAGTATCGTATGTATTAATTTAAGCGATTTTATTGTTTTGGCCTTCGCATATCCCATTTCCCCCTTTTTATCACAGGTGCCATAATTAAAGATCATATAGTCTATGTCACTGACAACTAAGTCGATAAATATGTAATGTCATATGCTACAATTCGTCAAGCCCTTTGACCTGTAGCGAGTGCCTAAGAAATGGACAAACATTCATACAAAAAACAGAACCCACATTCTAACGCTGTAATGTGAAAAGTAGTTATGCTGCATCACATCTACAATTTTTTATTTGATTGAAATTGATTGTAGCAAACGAGCATGCAGTACGCCTGTTGGTAAGTGGTCACTGTCGCCCATAGCCATCAGTAAGCAACTTCAAACAGAACATGGGTTCCATCTGAAGTCAATCACAGATGCGTTGCTACTCCGGAGGACTAAGACGCCTCATAACAAAGTGCATCGGCAACCACACCCTTCCATCGAAACGCAAGAAATGCTTTATGCCAGAAATAGATGTGGCGGTGGTACTTGCGAACTACACTCGTTCTACCCACATAGCTATGTAGATTATTGTAGTATATGTTGATGAACCTTTTCTTATGAACATCACAACTAGTCCAAATTATAGAAGTTCTCGTCCAAAGAAGTAGCAACGAGGCTGGAATTACAGCTAAGGATATAATTCGGAGTTTTCTTAACAAACCCCGCGAACTAGTTACTGAGTAACTAGCGATTATCGGGAATAGTTCAGACCAAATAATAAGGGATTTGGGCCTCTCCAGGGATTGTATGTTCGAATCCCAGGCACGCATTGGGTTGCGAAGTTATGAGGGTATTATTAATTAATTATTACTTCCTGGGAGTGAAATATGGTAACGAACATTTTGCCGTCTTTTCGCAGAAAGGAGGTTACAGATGAGGGTCATTTTCCGCCCAACATTCACTCGAAAACGTTTTGGTTTTTTACTATTTATGAATAAATGGTATATGTATACTTAAGTATGTCTGTGTTTTACACCCTTATATACGTGTATTTTATTATATTAATATTTTACGCAAACTGTCAAAAAGGCAGTGGTGTGCGCCTGGGATTTATACCTCAGACTTTCAATGTAAAATGTCAAAATTCATATCTATAAGCTATCATACATAACGCACCTTTATTCATAAATAGAAATAACTTAAAATTTACTCTTCGCGAGTTTATGCCATAAAGCGAAAGGACTAGGTGATAAATTCGCAAATCATAAATATTAAGTTATTTCTTTTTACGAATACAGGGGCGATATATAATATACCCAATTTCAATAATATATAAAATATTTAAAATGTTAGCGTCTTATGATTTTGTATAATTTACTGTATGCCCACATGTGGCGGAAATATGGAGGACTTCAAGATCTTTGTCATAGCTTTTATTGTACCCATGTTCTACAAATAATAAATGATTTGATTTGATCAATGACCCGCGTGGCGGAATGAGCCTCATACTAGTCTAACACGCGAAGTTCAAGTTCAATACCCGGCCAGACAGATCTGAATGATTATTTTAGATGACTGATCTAGATATGAGTGCTTATGTGTACGTCTTTGTGTATATTTATAGTACCCACGATACAAAAAACCTTGGAAAGAATAATCTAACACTATTTCCGGTGCTATTTCACCAAAGCAACTTTATAAATCGTATTCGCGTGGATAATTTTTGCTTGGTGGTAAGATCCCTTCGCTGGATCTGCCTGGCTAGCTACCACCCTCAGGTCGGAATCTAGCGTTAATAACGACTCGTCGTGTTTCGGTAGTGCACCTGAGAGCCAGTCTATCCCCCTTCCCCCCCTTCCTATCCTCTTGTGATGCCTCCGACGGCGTATCTCCCGGACCGGTGGGTCCTTTTGGGCGCCGTCGCTCGCGGAGGCGTGGTGTACTGGCGCGGGGGCCAGGGAGACCCGGTGAAACGGTTATCCGCTGGCCGCCCGCTGGTTAGTTGGGGACCCGAACCCGGGCAACACTCTTAACCTCTGGCCCGGGAGGCTGTCCCGCCAATCGGCGTAAAGTCCCGTTGCACGATTGCCTTGCCGGAGTAAGAGACCGGTGTGGAGCCAGGTAGTCGTGCACGGGGGGGACCGGGGGCCCTTCCGTCCCCCGCGCCAGCATCCCACATCACCTCTGCGGGCGCTGTGTTACCGGACTTGCGCCTTGCCTTGGGGGGCGCTGACGGAGCACCGCTAATCCCTTCTTTCCCTTTCGCAAAAAAAAAAAAAAAAACATGAGCAGCAAAATAAAGAGAAAGTGTAGTACAGCGGCTGCCCTCTCCACACTCACTGTGGATATGTGCAATATCAGGGGGGTCCATTCCAATCTGAATGCCGTCCACCACCACCTCGAGGCGGCAAAGCCGGCCTTTCTCTTTTTGACGGAGACGCAGATATCTACCCCGGACGACACGTCATATCTGGAATACCCTGGCTATAATTTAGAGCACGCGTTCAGGCGTCGAGCCGGGGTATGTGTGTATGTTAGGGGAGATATCTGTTGTCGCCGTCTTAGCTGCCTAGAAGACAAGGACCTATCTTTGTTGTGGGTGCGCGTGGACATCGGGGGCCGAATCCGTGTTTACGCGTGCCTGTATAGGTCCTATAGCGGAGATGTGGAAACAGCTCGATTATTCGAGCACGTCCAGTGGGCGGCAGACAGAATGCTGCAGCAGTGTCCTTCGGCGGAGTTAGTGATTCTTGGTGACTTTAATGCCCACCATACTGATTGGCTGGGCTCCCGGATCACTGACTTTGCCGGAAGAACTGCGTATGACTTCTCCTTGGCCTATGGGCTCTCCCAGGTCGTGCCCGGTTTTACCAGGGTACCTGATGTTGAGACCCATACTGCTTCTTTGCTGGATCTTCTGCTGACTTCCCACCCTGAGGATTACCAAGTAAGGGTCGGAGCTCCCCTTGGATCGTCTGACCATTGCTTGGTAGGCTCCACTGTGCCCTTGTCGCAACCCGTGGGGACACGTCCCCCCGGGAGGCGACAAGTTTGGCACTACAAGTCAGCAGATTGGGACGGATTCCGGGAATTCCTGGCTTCGTACCCATGGAGGCAGCTATGCTTCGTCTCGGGTGACCCTAGCACGTGTGCTGAATCTGTCACTGACGTGATACGGCAGGGTATGGAATGTTTCATTCCAAACTCTGTCGTGTCCGTCGGTGGCCGGAGTCAGCCCTGGTTTGATGCATCTTGCGCTAGGGCGAGAAACCTTAAGCAGGATGCCTATCAAGCCTGGGCATCTGCGCACGCGTGCAAGGATCCGAAGCTCCCCGAACTTCGAACCGCGCTCAATGCTGCCTCTCGTTCAGCAAAGAAGTATATAGCCAAGGCGAAGTGTAGGCACATCGGCAGAGTTGGCGAGCGACTACTAGGTTATCCCTCCGGGAGTCGAGCCTTCTGGTCGCTGGCCAAAGCTGTCGAGGGTAATTTCTGTCGCTCCTCACTACCACCCCTGCGGAAACCAGACGATTCTCTGGCCCATACGGCAAAAGGGAAAGCCGACCTTCTTGGTACCCTTTTTGCCTCAAACTCGACTCTTGACGATCGGGGGGCCACACCGCCTACCATCCCGCGGTGTGAGAGCTCCATGCCTAATATACGGTTTACACAAAAGGCTGTAAGGCGTGCTCTATTGTCCCTCGATGTCAAAAAGTCGAGCGGGCCAGATGAAATCCCCGCATTGGTGTTAAGGACGTGCGCTCCCGAGCTGACTCCCATCTTAACGCGCCTATTCTCGCTTTCCTACGCGGCGGGAGAAGTACCGTCTTCGTGGAAGGTAGCCCTCGTTCACCCGATCCCAAAAAAGGGTGAACGCAGCGACCCGGCCAACTACAGGCCTATCGCAATAACCTCCCTGCTCTCAAAGGTAATGGAACGAGTTGTTAACTCACAGTTGCTCAAGTACCTCGAAGAGCACCAGCTGATCAGCGATCACCAATATGGTTTTCGCCAGGGCCGGTCAGCTGGTGATCTTCTGGTGTACCTTACTCACCGATGGGCACAAGCCATTGAGAGCAATGGAGAGGCGTTGGCTGTAAGCCTTGATATTGCGAAGGCCTTTGACCGGGTTTGGCATAGGGCCCTTCTCGCGAAGCTTCCATCATACGGTCTTCCCGAGAGGCTGTGCAATTGGATTACCAGTTTCTTGTCTGAGCGGCAAATCAAGGTCGTGGTTGATGGTTGCTGCTCGGACACGAAGTCCATCAATGCTGGTGTCCCTCAAGGGTCTGTTATTTCCCCCACGCTGTTCATTCTGCATATCAATGATATGTTGCAACAAATCGGTAGCATGCATTGCTATGCGGATGACAGCACAGGGGACGCTTTGTACACAGGCCGTGCAAACACCTCTCGGATACTCGTGCAGGAAAGCAGAATCCGACTTGTGTCTGAAATCGAGCACTCTCTGGAGCGGGTCTCAGAATGGGGTCGACTTAACTTAGTTGAGTTCAACCCCACGAAGACACAAGTCTGCGCGTTTACCGCTAAAAAAGCCCCATTTGTCATGGCGCCAAAGTTCCAAGGGACCTCTCTCACCGTTGAAAAAAGTGTGGGGATCCTGGGCGTTGACATCTCGTGTGATGTGCAGTTTCGGAGTCATTTGGAAGGCAAAGCCAAGTTGGCATCCAAAAAGTTGGGCGTTCTGAACAGGGCCAAGCGGTACTTCACTGCGGGGCATCTCCTCCTGCTTTATAAAGCACAAGTGAGACCCCACATGGAGTACTGCTCGCATCTCTGGGCAGGGGCGCCCCAATACCAACTTAACCCATTTGACTCCGTCCAGAAACGCGCGATCCGAATCGTCAACGACCCACGGATCACCGAACGGTTAGAACCCTTGAGTCTACGGAGGGACATAGGCTCCCTCTGCGTGTTCTACCGGCTTTATAATGGTGAGTGCTCCGAGGAACTTTTTGACCTGGTGCCTACGTCACCTTTCCTCCACCGCACCACTCGCCGAAGGATGAGGTTCCATCCACATCAACTGGACCCGTGGCGGTCCTCCACGGTTCGGTTTGCACGCTCGTTTCTGCCACGGACGTGCAAGATGTGGAACGAGCTTCCTTCTGAGGTATTCCCGGGGCGTTATGACATGGGGCTCTTCAAAAAAGGTGCGAAAAGAGCTCTCCTTCAAAGCCGGCGATGCATTGGCGACTCCTCTGGTGTTGCAAGTGTCCATAGGCGACGGTGACTACTTTCCATCAGGTAGCCCGTCTGCCTTATCGTTAGGTTTACGTATAAAAAAAAAAAAAAAAAAAAAAAAAAAAAATTTGCCTTTGGCTCATGGTGCGATCTTAAAACAAGATAGACGAAACGAAATTATCTTAACTTCCGTA